>WAAF01001056.1:1232-151258 GCA_013400475.1 Tricholaema leucomelas
TATGTTATAAATATTACAAAACTTATAATTATAAATTTATATATTGTATAAAATATATATAAAATATAAATAATAAAACTATAAATATAAGTATAAAATATAAATATCTAGTGAACTATTTCTCTTTTTTTAATGTACCTTTTTTCCCAAATCCTATCCTTTCAAGTCTATCTGCCACTACATCCTCTTCTCTGTTAATTTTGGAGCAAGCATTCAAACTTCCTGATTCAGTAGACATATTCAGTTCTCATTTATTTCAGCTACCTTTTCCACACCACAGACCCTCATAAGCAGGAACATCTTGATTTTCATTACTTTAGTAAGTAGTATCCTTTTATTTATTTCTACTTTTACCTGGGGTTACATACAACAAATTCGTTAACATTGTATGTAGAAAATTAGGGCATGAAGTACACCAAGTTCACTTTCCAGAATGACTTAAAAGGAGATTTAGTGCCTTTGCAATGGAATAATTTGTATCCAAAGTGATCATTACTAGGTTGATATGCAAATCATACAATACCAAGACAGAATTCTAAACCCAACTGGACCTGCTCTATGGAAAAACGTGTTATGTGAGCTAAAGCTATCTGAAAGATATATTGGTAATTCAATTGCAATCAACTTTTGCCTGAGATAGCTCAACCCAGTGTGTGTCAAACTTTCTCTCCTAGCACAGAAAGTCTACAAAATGTAAGCTCTAAAGAACTGGAATGCTGTACACCTCAAGGCATTATTATCTGCTTTCTATCACAGCTTGGTCATTTCTTTTTGTAAAAGTGCCATGTATCATTACCTTGATAGGTTGGTATGGTATCGAATTTTCCTCCTGTAGTGTGTTTTCTCTCTAGAGGTCTTGCTAACGTCACTGGTTGTATTTTATAAGCATTATAATCTTTCTGGTATGTGGTTCTAAGTTCCATCTCTCCTGACTTTGGTTTATACTCTTCTTGTACCCGGAAAGGTTGCTTCACAATATCATATGGTAAATAATCAGATCTGAATTTGGGGAAAAGGAAACACTGGTTAAACTCAATTTTTTTTCCATTATGGAAAAACAACAACTTCAAAACATTACTCTGAAAAAATCAATCTGAGGTTGTATGTTAAAGGAAAGAAAATTAGGGTCTTGGATGCATGATATAGCTTTTACTTAAAGGAAAATAGTGAAGCCACTTCTTCAGTACTCCAAGTTTCAGTTTAAAAAATACTCTTTGAACATCTGAAAGGAGCCTAAAAAAATTTGCTGTGCTTTTACAAAGAAATGATCCAGTAATCAGAAGCAGAGTAAAGATCTGTTACCAGGGGCAACACTCACTAACTGCATGGGGAGAATGGAAGGTAATCAGAAACAGCATTTCACTGTTTTCATATGGGCACATTACACTAAAAGGGTGTATATCACATATGCAGGTGATATATACATATATATGCAGTACACAATCTTGCAGATGGCATTTGGCCTTTCTAAGCATGTCCCCTTTGGGCTTTTTAATAAACAAATAAAGAAGTTACACTTCTAGCTCTTGTAGCTTAAAAGGGAAACAGTAATGGAAAAAGTAAAGGATCTGCTCCTGTCACATCACTAATAATGAATGCATGATGCCTTGTTCTAACTCATGGAAGAAAAGGTCTTTAACCTTGTAAACTGAACTGCCAGTTTGTACACTGGCAAGACACACCTTTTGAACACTTTTACTGTTGGCTTTCTTCAAAATCCTAATAATTTAGAACTATCTGAATAAAAAAAACCAAACAAAACAAACAACAAAAAACCACAAAAAAAACCCTCCAAACAGCAACAACAACAACAAGCTGGTTTTTTTCATTAAGTTTTCATTTCCCACTCTCTGTTTCCACACATGTATTACACAAAGTTCTGCAGCTTGCCAGCTTTTTCATGCTCAACAAGACCTAGATTTTTGAAACAGGCTGAAAAGTAGAAGAAAAATTTTAGATTATCTTTAAAGGCTGAAGGATGCTGTATCAGTACAAATCATGTTGTATGTGTGCTTCAATATTTTTTAGCATCTTTTTGCAGTAACTGCATTTCTACACTCAAAATTTATACTTTCAAATATGCTAGAAGTGTAAAGATTGCATTTTTAAAATGATTGCAATACAGTGTTCAGTTCCCCTGTGAAAGAGAATGTAGGAGAAAGTGTATGGAATAATTGTAAAACACATTTTACTTAAACGTTGTCATTCCTTCCATTCTCCCGTGGTGCCCTTGGTACTCTTGCTTTGGCCTGAGGCTGCGGGGAGGAGAGATATTGCTGTAGACAGGGTATTTTTCCCCATACTCAGTTGTGAGGCACAGCTGTTGTCCATTATCATAAATCCTTGTTGGTACATGAGGGCAGCGATGGCGCCTGGGTAAAATACAACAGATGAAATCCTTTCCAGCTTCATTTATGGGGAAACCCCATGCCCTGTCTACTGGCAGTGAATAACAAACAGAGGATTGAACAATGTCAGCAGCTTGTGCTGGAAATCTTTGCTGAGTGATAAAAACACAAGCCACTGTGCTGATGGCACAGGTCCCAGAGCACAGTGTGGGAATGCAGAAATAAGCAGGATCAGCAATAGAGTTGGTCCTTAGTGTAGGGCATTGTTATGTTTTGGAGGCTAGTACTTCAGCCTAGTTCCTAACTGCAAACAAGAACAGTGACTTCCCAGAGACTTTGACTGGAAGGTAAATAAAGTTATGGAGTGGACACAGAATAACAATAACTGAAAAGTTTACATTATTCCCATTTCTTTGCTGGATAGCTTTTACTTGGTAGCATAGACTTAATTCTGCCTTTTCTTTTTTTCTCTCTGCAGCTTTGCTTGCTTGCATGGCTCCCTGATCTCCCTTCTGCCCTTTTGCTGGCTCAAACTGACTCATACTGTGTCTGAGAGTTGCTGGGAAGGGCAAAGGGGGTGGGGAGGCTGCTAGCAGTCCCTCTGGACTGCCCAGGGTGGGGAAAAGATGAATTATTATACAAGGGGACACTCGTATTATTGCTGAGTTCTAACTATATGTAAATATATTTTGTACATGTTATTGCCTTTTATGTTTAGTCTACTTTTGTAAATACAACTTCATTTACCTTCCAAAATAATCAGTAGCATGGTAAATTTACTCCTGGGCTAAATTTCCAATTTGGTCAAAACCCAAGCTCCAAGAGACACAAAGGATAAAGGTGATGGCAGTCCTTTAAAGCATGCTACACTAACACGCATGTTCCTCTCCTTTTAAAGTCTTTAAACTATGCTATTAATCTTATTTGTAAAAATAGCTACCTACGCTTCTTTTCTCTCACATTTTCTCTTTCTTTACAGTTATGCCTCATCTCTTTTTATTTCTGTGCATTTGCTCATCTTTTTTTGACCACAACTCTTGACTTCAACATTTTAGAATAGAATAGAATCAACCAGGTTGGAAGAGACCTCCAAGATCATCCAGTCCAACCTAGCACCCAGCCCTAGCCAGTCAACTAAACCATGGCACTAAGTGCCTCATCCAGTCTTTTCCTGAACACCTTCAGGGACGGTGACTCCACCACCTCCCTGGGCAGCCCATTCCAATGCCAATCACTCTCTCTGCCAACAACTTCCTCCTAACATCCAGCCTATACTTCCCCTGGCACAACTTGAGGCTATGTCCCCTTGCTCTGTTGCTGGCTCCCCTTCAGGGGCTGGCTCCCCTTCAGGGAGCTGCAGACAGCAATGAGCTCTGCCCTGAGCCTCCTCTTCTGCAGGCTGCACACCCCCAGCTCCCTCAGCCTCTCCTCACAGGGCTGTGCTCCAGGCCCCTCCCCAGCCTTGCTGCCCTTCTCTCGACACCTTCCAGCACCTCAACACCTCTCTTGAATTGAGGGGCCCAGAACTGGACACAGTACTTAAGGTGTGGCTTAAGCAGTGTATAAAATTATATTTTTTTTTATAAAATTATATATATATTTTTTCTGTTAAAATTTCAGGGGGTGTGAAATCTGATCTGTGCTCCTCGTGTTCTGCAGGCCTTTTTCAACTGTATTTTTTTTTAAGGACAAAATACTCTATCCCAAACCTGCTTGTTTATAATTAATGATAGCTTTACTTTAATAGGTTTTATTTCAGTGATATCTCCTAGTTATTGACACTTATTTTAATGACACTCCCATGTCAAAAAGGGCGTATCATGACAATTTACTCTTTATACCTTGTCATTTTGTGTAAGTTACATGTAACATTTTAGGTGCAGATATTATTTTCTGCATCGCTTTGCAAATCTTGTTACATTCATTCTAATTTGCACAACACATGTCTGGTGGCTTGTTTCAAGTATAGCTTGAAAATCGTACGCTGGCTGACACATTCAAAATCTCCTTTAAGGAGATCCATAACAAATGATGTTCTCCCTATTCATGGCTGACAACTTGCAATACTGGTTCAGATGTAAACAAAGCACAAATAAGAAAAAATGTGTCTTGCAAATTTCTGTATGTGAAAAACAAAAATCAACAAAGAATGAGGAGGCTAAAAATGTTTGACTTATGTTTATCATAATAATAAAATTATTTAAAAAACCCCACAAAAATACTTTAAAGGTTTTGATGTTTCAAGTGTCATTATAGACCCTATGGTCTGAAAGCCAGAAATTATGAATGGACAGTGTATTATTGAGAGTCTTCTACTATCTTAGTGTTGACAGGAGGCCTGGTGTTTTTTACTGAGCTTGAGAGCATTGAGGTGTGGTCAGTATGAAGGCTTACATATTCCTGTTTTAGAGAAATCTTCCTCTTCCCTTTTAACTTAGATTATTTGAGATTCCATATTTTTATGAGAGTGCAGTAAGTGGGGAAAGGCTGACAGATTGAGATGAAGATTAAGCAGCAGTGTATGTCAAAACTAAACTTGGGCAGTTCTGTACACTGGTTTTCACAGAATCATAGAATGGTAGGGGTTGGAAGGGACCTCTGGAGATCACCTAGTCCAACTCCCCTGCTAAGGCAGGTTCACCTAGATCAGGTTGCACAGGAAGGTGTACAGGCAGGTTTTGAAACTCTCCAGGAAAAAGATTTCACAACCTCTCTGGGAAGTCTGTTCCAGTGCTCCACCACCCTCAAAATAAAAGAGTTTTTTATTTATGTTTAGATTCCTCTTGAACCGCACAAAACTATTCTTGAGTGTCTAGAATACATCTACATCAGATGTTTCATTCCTTTGGATATCATATTTAACATCCTCTGTTTGCTATTAGATATTACTTGCCTGCAAGGGATAAATTTTGTCTTTATTAACACCTTTAGAACACATGGGAAATAGGAAAATAAAAATATGTCCTCTTTATAGATGTAATCTCAAATCCACCAGTTCATGCTTTCTCCAGTTAAAACCATACCACTTCTAAAATAAGAAATCAATATGGAATATCTTAGGAAATGATGCAGAATCCAGTCACTGCTCTGCACAATGCAGTTTCGAGAACATTTCTGTGGTTTATTACAGAAAATTCCAATCAAGCTTAAATCTCTACCATAGCAGTTTGAAAATTATTATCCAGTGGAGCACTCACTGGATAAGGAATTGGCTGGATGGTCGCATGCAGAGAGTGGTGATCAATGGCGCAATGTCCACCTGGCGACCGGTGACAAGTGGTGTTCCTCAGGGGTCAGTGCTGGGACCAGTGCTCTTTAACATCTTTGTCAGTGATATGGACAGAGGAATTGAGTGCACCCTCAGCAAGTTTGCAGATGACACCAAGCTGTGTGGCACAGCTGACTTGCTGGAGGGCAGGGATGCCATTCAGAGGGACCTGGACAGGCTGGAGAGGTGGGCCCAGGCCAACCTCATGACGTTTAACAAGGCCAAGTGTAAGGTCCTGCACCTGGGTCGGTGCAATCCCAGGCACAGATACAGGCTGGGTGATGAATGGCTGGAGAGCAGCCCTGAGGAGAAGGACCTGGGGGTCTGGGTCGACGAGAAGCTCAACATGAGCCGGCAGTGTGCACATGCAGCCCAGACAGCCAACCGAGTGCTGGGCTGCATCAAGAGAAGTGTGGCCAGCAGGGCAAGGGAGGTGATTCTCCCCCTTTACTCTGCTCTCGTCAGACCCCACCTGGAGTACTGTGTGCAGTTCTGGAGCCCCCAATACAAGAAGGACATGGAACTGCTGGAGCGGGTCCAAAGGAGAGCCACGAAGATGATCAGAGGGCTGGAGCACCTCTGCTATGAGGACAGGCTGAGAGAGTTGGGGCTCTTCAGCCTGGAGAGGAGAAGGCTTCGAGGAGACCTTATAGTGGCCTTCCAGTATTTGAAGGGAGCCTACAGGAAAGCTGGGGAGGGACTATTTACACGGTCTAGTAATGTTAGGACGAGGGGGAATGGGTATAAGCTGGAAGGGGGGAAATTTAGACTGGATGTTAGGAGGAAGTTCTTTACAGTGAGGGTGGTAGGGCACTGGAATGGGTTGCCCAGGGAGGTGGTGGATGCTTCCTCCCTGGAGGTGTTTAAGGTCAGGCTGGATGAGGCCTTGGGCGAGCTGCTCTAGTGGGAGGTGTCCCTGCCTGTGGCAGGGGGTTGGAGCTGGATGATCCTTGAGGTCCCTTCCAACCTAAACCATTCTATGATTCTATGATTCTATGATCATACCTCCTTGACAGCATCTTATGCCACTGCAAAAATACTTGAGTCTTAAGCTTGAAAGGATAGAAATTACATTAGTTATTAAAAACTGAGTAATCCCCAGCAGTGGACTTGTTTTGTAAATTGACCTTTGAGCATGCTCAGTACTGATCAGTTCCTGTGTGGTTTTGGCATTGCTATAATGTGTTGATTTTGAAAAAGATCACCTAATAGGTGCAGAAAAGTGGCCGAGTCTAATACGAAGGAATCTATTAAAAATAGTCTTAAAAATCTTTAAATGGTTATCTGATTAAAGGTCTAACTCTGCAACCCCTAAGTATGAATACTAGCACTCAGATGCAAGCCTTTATTGAGCGGACTGTGTATGGTACAATGCAGTTCATTCTGGAATTTTGGAAGCTCTTTCCTTGTAAAGGGAACTTTTGAAACAAATTTATGGGGTAAACTAGACTCACAGTCTTAGCCCCAAAGAACACAGGTTTTACATACTACCTGCGTCTCAAATAAAAAGAAGTGGCTGAGGGACAGACTTCCCACACAGAAGCAGGTAAGGTGTGTGACTGCTACACAACCCTTGAAAGGAAACTTGCCGCTTATGCTGCCATTTTTTTTAAAGTAGAAAGGGAAGAAATTGAAACTATGAAAGCCATTGACTCCAGACCTATAAAGATCTACCCGATTTATGCAAGGTTTAAATCCCTTACGATTTTGGGTAATCGGATCTGTGATTTTTTTTTTTAACTTTATGGCATCGATAGTATTACCTGTAGGTCCCTCTGAACAAAGAAAATGCCTCTTAAGTCAACCACCCTGGGCCGGAGGCTACAGCACAACAATGAACTGTGTGTCTCTATAGGGCATAATTGAATATAAAGAAAGAGTGGGGCCGCCCTTCACAGTGGAGATTGTTGCTGGATGTGCTGCTAGAAAGGCAGACTTATTAAATCTATTTCAAAAGCTGCAGTGCTTGCACAGCTTTGTGTCAAGGCTGATTTAGCCAGAACTCTTTTGAGGATTCCTTTGGTGCAATCCTTAGTAAGAGTTGGGTCTGCTTTATGGAAACTCATCCTGAGGTTTAGTCTAGTTTGCTTTGAAAAACTTTCTCCATACTTTTCTATTTTAACGCATTTAAGATCAGGTTTTCTCCCCTACCTGATTTAAACATATTTCTTTATATTCACTGAGACGATCCCTTTTTGAAATAAGAGAAGCCCGAACTTGCTGAAATGGGAGTGTTACCCGGGTTCTGCCTTCTCAGCGCTAAAACATTCGCCACGACCAGACACGGGAGTCCTCGAACCCCGGGATGCCTGAGAGGGTCAAGACGACGAGTGGCTTTTTAGGGCCTTTGGGGTGCTGAGCGGCAGCAGCTGTAATCTTCCTGGGGGACACCATCCCGGGGACCCGAATTCTCCCCCCACTCCCCAAAGCCGGTGGCTATCCGCGGGGCTGCTTACCCGCAGATACAAATCTCACACAGACAGCAAGGCTGCTTCATGCTGGTGCGGCCGTCCCTGTTCCTCCGTCGCGGTAACTAAAGAAGCGCTGCGTCGCCTAGCAGCGGCGGCGGCCCGGCGGTGAGCGACCTCTGCCGGCGTCCGTCAGGCATCACGAGCCGGTAGGGGCGGGATGAGGGCGGAACGGCGGGCGCGGGCTTCCGGGTACGGGCGGCGAGAAGAAGCGGAAGTCGGGCAGCTGCTTCTCTACGGGCCGTTTGGTGCGGAGTGGGTGAGGGTTTTTGCGGGACAGGGGGTACGGACATGCGCATGGCTGGAAAAGGGCGCGGGACGGACATCCGCTTCCCCGCGGGCCGTTTGGTGCGGGCGGAGGGGGACAGGGGGTACAGACATGCGCACGGAAGGAGAAGGGCGCGAGACGGGCATGCGGCGTGGCCTCCCCCCCTGCCCCGCCTCAGCCCCGGGCTTAGGGCACCCTTCGTGGCAGCGCGGCCGACTCCGGTGTGGAAACGTCGGGTAAAGCTGGCGACACCGGTCCGTGAGGCGGCTGTCCGCAACGTAGTGTTGAAGGGCGTGGAGCAGACTGGGGTGCTGCCTGGCGGCGACTGCGTTTACGATGCCCAACCGAAGGGGCAGGATGGGGTGGGGGGGGCAGCCTCTTCGCTGTCCGAATGTAAAGCGCGAGTTTATGGCTTTCCTGGCAGCTTCGTGTGCGGCTCCGTGTGACTACTAAAACTGACCAAGCCCAATGTGATTCCTACCCAGATAAGAGTGCCCCAAGCTTCGTACGTGTTTCGTATCCCCGGTGTAGTACAGGTGGAGAGTGAGGAGCGTCACACGCTCCGCCTGTCAGAGGAGGTCTCCTTCATGAATAGCTCTAAGCACAGCCCCCCCTCATTTTTACCTTTTTTTTTTTAATTAGGTGTTTTCTTAAGTGATTTCTAAATAAAATACTTTCCTTTGTTGACAGAGTTCCTTAACCATGGTACCTACAGGTGTGGGAAAGATGGCTGACCTCCAGAAGAAGACTTCTGGTATCAGAAATATCTGTATACTAGCCCACGTAGATCATGGTAAGAGAGGTGTTTGTGACTGGCGGAAACCTTGTGAGGAATGCCTGTGTTAGTGTTGGTTTGAACGACGGTGGGGTGTTTTGCTCACTGTTTTAAAGCAATAGCTCTTCATGGATACAGCCTTAAACTGCCTCAGGCCCGACTCAATGTGCTTTATGCGCATTTCTTTTGTTCTAATCCAGGCTTTTCTTTTAGAACTTTAGGGAGCATTACACTAGTAATGTAGAATAGTTGCAACGGAGTATTTTCCACTTTCCTGATGCTGAATATTGGCATGAATTCACGTGTGTAAATTAGGCTGTTGCATTTTTACTTTTACTCAATGAAAGGAGTTTAAGTAGGAGGAAATAATAGCTGCACGTTTTATTTTGTTTAGTTGCGTGATATTTTGAGGTACCGATGTACTCTGTGCTATTTCAGCTGCTTTTCTGGTTATGCATCCACTCATCAAAAATGAATTCATGTGCACCTGGTAGGTGAAATTGAGTAATCAGATTTTTTTTTTAAAGTTTAGGTGGTTTTTTTTATATTTTGAGGCCTTTATTAATGTTGACATCTCAGAAAACTAGGTATACTCAGCATTTTTAATCCTGTCTGCATTAAACTGAAAAAAATATTTTCTTTTCCAGGTAAAACTACTCTAGCTGATTGTCTAATATCTAGCAATGGAATAATCTCCAGCCGCTTGGCAGGAAAGGTAGAGTCACACTGTTGTTTTCCACAAAATTCTCATATGTATGTGCTGGGATTGTGAATTAGTGATTCTTAAGGAAATGCCATTCCCAGTCTTGGTAAACCTCAGTATCTCATGGTCATGCTCTTTGATGATTGATAAGAAACTTGTGAAGGTAGTTATGCAGGTTTGTTTCTTTTTCTTTTGCTTCTTACTCAGCTGAGATACCTGGACAGCAGAGAAGATGAACAGGTCCGAGGAATAACAATGAAATCTAGTGCAATTTCATTGCATTTTGTGAACGGTAAGTTGTTGGTACTGGCAAATATGAACTTGATGTATTTGTTTGATTAATTTTCCCTGTCTCTTCATTGTTGGTCTTGAGATTTTTTTTGCGTGTACTTTTGTGTTTCTCAGTGTTATACCATGATTCTGTGAAGACATGTATTAGGCATTTATTCAGCTGTTAACCAAGATGATCAAGTTCCATCTCAGATTTAGGAAAACTGTTTCAGTTGCGGGTGCAAGTGGAGTAATTCCATTTATCTTTTCATTTTAGTTCTAAATCTTTATATTTGATCTTAAGTCTTGAAATGATGGTACTGAAAGGCAAGTTCTCTTTAAAAAGCCAACAACGTTTTGGATTGTTTTTTCAGTCTTACGTATGTTAAGGAGCTTGCTTTACTTTGATATAAATATTTGGGGGGGGTTATAGTGCAGTTAATGGTCTTGTCTTTGTTACGACTTCACGTTTCTCAGCAGTCTTATCCTCAGCGAGGTGGATGAAAAGTCAACATGAAGTGTGTTACTAGCAGAGCTGTCTAGAAAAAGGAAAAACTGACAGAGAAATTGAGTGAACAGACAACTCATCATTAGTCTTTCCATTTCAGCTACAGCTGACTATGAAAAGTGATTTAAATCAACAATCTTCTAGCTAACTGTTGTTAGCTGTGGCTGGTTTATTGTTGATTCGGAAATGACCTAAATTTTGATGATTAGAACCTTTTATGTCTGTTACTGTTTTGTTGTACTGAAATTTAGACAATTTCTGGAACAGGAAAGTTGTTTGATCTTGTTTATGGCTGGTAATGAATGCAGTGAGTTCATCAAAAGTTGCTTGGAGTCTCTGCTAAGCAGGTTGTTGCAGGGGAGTAGTGTACAAAATAGGGAAAACTTCTGTTTTCATGTATGGAAGGTATTTTAGTAATAGGGAGTCAAAAGCATGTTGTTCTGAAAACTCACAAGGCTGAAATAAGGGGTTTAAGCAAAAATGTAGGATTTATTTTTAATGATAGTCTGACACGATCTATCTTTACAATGCAGTCTGTTACGCAGTTGATTTGATTTTATCTGGTGATCTGTTTGTAGTGCTACTACAAGCTGGTTCTGCATTTGGGCTTTTCTTTTTGTTTGTTGGGCTATTATGGTATTGTTTTTAATTTTCTGAAGACAGTTCACTATTGAAAGGTGAAGATTGGTATTATGAGTGAAATTAAAATTAACTAGGCACAAGCCATAAGGTGGCATGTTGCTGACAGTCTTCCTGTCCCAGTGGAATTTCTCTTAAATGTGATGGTTACTGCAGATTTTGTACTTAGAAATAAGTATTTTAAGCAGTATAACTAGGTGGCTGAAAGGTGTATTTTTTTAAAAACACTGTTCTGAAATAGTAATTTCTTTGATCTTAGGTGATCAGGAGTATCTGATTAATTTAATAGACTCCCCAGGGCATGTGGATTTTTCTTCAGAAGTGTCTACTGCTGTCCGACTCTGTGATGGTTGCATCATAGTGGTGGATGCTATTGAAGGAGTCTGTCCACAGGTAAAATAAAGTATATTAAATAAAGAGGGCAGAGAGGACAGAGTAAGCAAAGTCTTAAGCATATAATGTAGAAATAAAAGATGAGTTGGTGTAAGAAGGTTTTTCAAACCTTTGCTAAATGACCGTGTACTTAAGATGTAAGGGAGGGTAGGTTAGTGTCACAGCTGTCCTGAATACAGTGGTGAGTGGGCATAGTGATACAGGGTTGAAACAGTGAGTATGCAGTTTTTCAGGTCATGGAATGTTTGTCTAGAGAAGAAATAAATGTCTTAAAGGGAAGTAATAATTTTACACGTGCTTTTAGGATACAGATGTTAAAAAAAATACACAAAATACCATTAAGATTGCTTTATTTTGTGAGATACCTCAATAAAGACAGGTTGGCTTTGCGGTGAAATTCTGCCATCTGTAGAATTCAGTGATAACTAACACTGTATGCTGTGAGAGTCAGATTTCTGGTTTGAATGTCAGCCTGTCCTTTATTATACATTTAATTAAATATTAGAATTATGTTGTCATTTTCTTGAACATTCTGTGTTTTTTGTAATACCAAGCTTTCTGTGATTTTTAAAAAAAATGAAATACTGTGTCCTTTTTACAGACTCAAGCAGTTCTACGGCAAGCGTGGTTAGAAAATATACGTCCAGTGCTGGTGATCAATAAAATCGATCGCTTGATTGTGGAGCGCAAGCTTACCCCACAGGAGGCATACTTGCACCTTAAGAATATCTTAGAACAGGTATTCATGCAGCAGATTTTGTTGAGCTTATGTTCTTCCCCCTTTTCTCCATTCTTGAGTTGAGAGAGACTCTAATTTTCACTGCTTTATCACAGGAATAATTCATTGCAGCAGAACCATTTTTTTTCTTTACTTTGTGGAAACAAGTGCCATAACATCTCATCTTAATTTTTTCACATTGAGATACATTTTATTTGTAGTTCATTTTAAGGTTTATGTGATAAAAATATTAAATGCCTCTTGGTTAGAAATAACATGCTGAATGTTTTGTTCGCCCTGTTAAATTGCTTGAACTTCTTTGGAGGTAGACAAAGAATATCTTTAAACTGCTTCTGATATTGATGGATTTATGCAGGGATAGAGTTAATTACCCTTTAAAATTATAACTTAAGTTGTCTTAAAACATTTTGTCCCAGAACTTTTAAGCTCGTATCTACGTGGCTCCTTTTTGGCTCTCCTTTGTTGTTTGTGTGTTGTCAATAACAAGTTCCTGTTTCACTGTTCCTTGTTCTGTGAGACGTGGTGCATTACATATGTTACTTTATATCTGATTGAATCCTTATGTTGGCTTGAAAAGTGCATGGTGTTGGAGCTATAATTTTAGGCTCATCAAAGTCCATTTGTCTTTGAGGTGGACAAGCTTAGACACCAAAAGGTCTGTGTTTCAAGTTGGAAAGTGGATTAAAGGCATGCTATCTTGTTAAAACCTCTTTTTTTATGTCTTGAAGAAGGGAAATTTCATTTAAATGGCAAACAAATCTGAGTGTTTTTACATATCCCAGATCAATGCAGTCACCGGAACACTCTTTACCTCCAAAGTCTTAGAAGAAAGAGCTGAGAAAGGAATAGAAAGTGAAAGTATTTCAGACACTGCATCAGGAGCAGAGCAAATTTATGACTGGAGTGCTGGCTTGGAAGATACTGATGATTCACATCTTTATTTTTCACCAGACCACGGAAATGTGGTGTTTGCCAGTGCAGTTGATGGCTGGGGCTTTGGGTAAGCCTGGAAATGATTACTGACTTTTTCTTGTTGTCTGTGTTGTTTTGTAGGTGGTGTTTGGGTTTTGCCTTTTTTTTTTTTTTTTTTATTATTGATTACTGCAAATAAAGTATTTTCAGTTGCTTAATATTTATAAAGATATTTTTGATATTTTTCTGTGATATGCAACTGTATCTAATGAGTTCTAACAGCTGAAAATACTACCAGTGTTTTACTGTTGTATTTAGAGAGCAGCTGCTGAGCCCATTAGTGTCCAGCCTGGTAAATTTGGTATTTTATCAATTGGTGACATTTTCTGAGCAAAAAAGTGTGGCAGTACAGGAACTGTTCTTGAGTAGATTGGAACTACCAGCTACAGTGACACTTGCAACAAGCGTAATGCAGGCAACTGGCATCAAGTGCAACAGTTTCAGCTGTCTAGTTAGGTCAAATACAATTCAAATTCCAAACCAATTCTGGTTCATAGCATTACTATGATCCATTTTTAATGTACCAGGCTTTGAAGTTATGCATTTGCCCTCAAGTATCTATGCTCAGTCTGTTCTGTTTTTTTTTTTTTTTTTTTCTTTTCATTGGGTATATTTCTTACCTCTTATTGCCTAATATCTATGTATTTCTGTTTCAACAGATGGGAAGAACATTGCAGAAATGTTTAAGTAAACATAAGAATTTAGGGATATATCAGTTTCAGAAAATTTGTTGAATTATCCTGTTGGAGTTTGGTGGTATTTCTGGTTTCCAGTCCTGTTCTTGGTAGTTTCATAGGACAGCAGATTAGTTGCAAGATTACATGTTTGTTTGGATTGCTAGCCCCAAGGTGGAGTAGTTGTCTTCAAGAAAATAAAGCTTAAAAGGTGCACTAAGTAATAGTGTTCATGTCTTTAATACTGCAAAACCTTCAAAAAAAAAGTTCAGCTCCAGGATTATTAAGTCAAAGTCCAGCTCTTAAATAAAGTTCCACATGTAGTTTGTAGTCTAACACAAACATTTCTTGTCACTGCAGAGGAAAAGGAAAATAAAATGGACTTTTTAGTTTAATTATCTGTCATATATAGTAAGAAAAATCTAGAGTATAGGTGTAAAAGGAAATTGAAAACAAGTCTTCAAATTTTGGCACGTTCTTTAATCTGAAAGAGATCTTTTATAGAAGATGTGAGTGAGGTTGAAGGCTGGAAGGTGTTTTCTGATGCCCTTGGTTTGAATATTGACAAAGCCTGTGGAAGGGAATGGGGGGGTGGGGAAAACAAAGTAAAAGCTAAGACAGACAAGGATTTCAGATTTGTCAGATTTCTGTTGATTAGGCTGATAAGCATGTGTAAACAGCATTATGCTTGTATAGGAGATGCATTTTATTTCCCTTCAGCATTGAGCATTTTGCCCAGCTGTACAGCCAAAAGATTGGAATCAAGCCTGCAATACTTCTGAAGACTTTATGGGGAGATTATTATTTAAATACAAAAACAAAGAGGATAATGAAAGGTGATCAGGTAAGGAGGTTACCAGAAATATTACCTGATTTTCAGTTGGGTTGGTTTGTTTGTTGTTTAATTTTATTCCTCCTAATATATTCTGAAAATTTACTTTAGCACCTTTCCACTCACTGTCAGTGGAGATACAGTGTCACTAGGTAGCCTTCCATCAGGCCTTGCAGAGTAGAACATTTCAAAATAGACCATTCAAAAGGTACATGGAGGAAATCTCATCTAACACTGCTCACAATTGCTCTTAAATGTCTCTGTTCATTAAGTAAGAGACATTCCATCTTCAAGGATTCAGCACAGAACACAGTTCAGAAGATTAATGGAATATTAACTGTGCAGAAATTGGAGTAGTCCATAAGTCGCTGTCTTATTTGAAGAGTCCTTCAACACAAAGGATTTAGGATTTGCTTTAGTGATGTCCCACTGAATGCTGTACTGAAACTATGGCCTAAGAAGTGCATTTTTCTTGCACTGACATTTCTACCACAGAAAGTTAAAGAGAGGAGGAAGGAATTTCCCTTTTCATGTTTTGATAGGTGAGGATTAATAGTTATAAAAGGGTGGTAACTGGACTTAGGGTAGACATGTTTGTATTTGTCAGACTTCTTTCCTGCATTTCAAACCCTTACCTTTCACTTTTACATTTCCTGATTATTGTGTGCTTCATACCATTCTTATAACTCGGACCATTGAAGTGATCTTGTGTAGAGAGAGGTAAGGGACTTGATTTTGAGTAAAGGTGCTTATTATGGATGTGGCCAGTTAAAAGTAGAGTATTAAGCCTATTGTAAAAGTGAGGAATTTCTCATAATTAGCTGTATTTTTATATTCTGCCAGTCAAAAGGAAAGAAACCTTTGTTTGTGCAGTTGGTGCTGGACAATATATGGAGTCTGTATGAAGCTGTTATGAAAAGGTGAGAAGATTGGTGAAGTTATGATGGAATCTCTTTCCACGTTGTGTGCTGATTTTTAAAATCCTCTGACAAGAAATGTTGTAAACACTTGTCATGTTTTGCTACGCTGATTTTTAAAATATATTTATTGTTTTCCTTACAGAGACAAAGAAAAAATGGAAAAGATTGTCACCTCTTTGGGACTGAAAATTGGTGCACGGGAGTCACAACATGCAGACCCTAAAGTTCAGCTTAATGCTATTTGTAGTCAGTGGCTACCAATATCTGATGCAGTCCTCTGTATCCTTTAAGAGAGATAGTACCACTTATTCTGTTGACAGTTCTCAGACTTCAGAGAATTGGAGGACTGTCACGTGTGACACAGAAGTGTCACACATCACAAGATATATGTGTATGTATGTATCTGTCTGTGTGATGTGTTCTGTTTTTTTCACATCTCTGCCTGTGCTAACTGGACCTATTTTCTTAGTTGTAACGTGAAATTACACATTCACAGTTAGTCTTGCATTCTACCGCCTTTGTGCTTTTGCACACATACTGGGCTTTATTTTTTGTGTTTAAGGGAATAAGCTATGAAACTGGAGGCAGTTTAGACATGCACTTTCCTTACATATTTTTATATACAAGTTTTAGTGTTTCTCCTGAAGAATAAGCCAGCCTCCTTTTTTTGATAGCATTTTAGGTCTTCTGTCCCTGAGCTTCTCTCAGTATCTGATGTTATGTTTTTGGCATATGTACACTTAATTCTCAGTCAGCTTTTGCTCTCTAGGCAATCTTAGATAATCATAGAAATGATTCGGTTGGAAAATACCTCTAAGATCATTGAGCGTTTGTAATATAATACATACTATGTTGTAGCAGATAGACACAAATTACTGATGTACAAGTACTGGTTAGTTCTATAGATTGTACCCAAATGGTGCTATTGTAGTTTCTCAGTTGCGGGTAGGCTAAGCCACCCGTACTTAACTATCTGTTCTGCCAGTGGCTAAAAGCCAGAGGAAGCATTGAATAGAATAGAATAGAATCAACCAGGTTGGAAGAGACCTCCAAGCTCGTCCAGTCCAACCTATCACCCAGCCCTATCCAGTCAACTAGACCATGGCACTAAGTGCCTCATCCAGGCTTTTTTTGAACACCCCCAGGGACGGTGACTCCACCACCTCCCTGGGCAGCCCATTCCAATGCCAATCACTGTCTCTGTGAAGAACTTCCTCCTAACATCCAGCCTATACTTCCCCCGGCACAACTTGAGGCTGTGTCCCCTTGTCCTGTTGCTGGTTGTCTGGGAGAAGAGACCAACCCCCACCTGGCTACGACCTCCCTGCAGGTAGTTGTAGACAGCAATGAGGTCACCCCTGAGCCTCCTCTTCTGCAGGCTGCACACCCCCAGCTCCCTCAGCCTCTCTTCATAGGGTTTGTGTTCCAGGCCCTTCATTAGCCTTGTTGCCCTTCTCTGGACACCTTCCAGCACCTCCACATCTCTCTTGAATTGAGGAGCCCAGAACTGGACACAGTACTCAAGGTGTGGCCTGACCAGTGTTGAGTAGAGAGGAAGAATAATCTCCCTTGTCCTGCTGGCCACACTGTTCCTGATACAGGCCAGGATGCCATTGGCTCTCTTGGCCGCCTGGGCGCACTGCTGGCTCATCTTCAGCCTACTCTGGCTGCTGGCTCATCTTCAGCCTACCCCCAGGTCCCTTTCCTCCTGGCTGCTCTCCAGCCACTCTGTCTCCAGCCTGTAGTGTTGCTTGGGGTTGTTGTGGCCAAAGTGCAGAACCCTGCACTTGGCCTTGTTAAATCTCATCCCATTGGCCTCTGCCCACCCATCCAGCCTGGCCAGGCCCCTCTGCAGGGCTCTCCTACCTTCCAGCAGCTCCACAGCTGCTCCTAGCTTGGTGTCATCTGCAAACTTACTGATGCTGGACTCAATCCCCTCGTTTAGAACATCAGTAAAGATGTTGAACAGGACTCGGCCCAGCACTGATCCCTGGGGAACACCACTAGTGCCAGCTGCCAACTGGATGTGGCACCATTCACCACCACTCTCTGGGCTCGGCCATCCAGCCAGTTCCTGACCCAGTACAGCGTGAATCTGTCCAAGCCATGAGCTGCCAGCTTGGCTGGGAGCTTGTTGTGGCAGACAGTGTCAAAGGCTTTGCTGAAGTCCAGGTAGACTCCATCCACAGCCTGCCCCACATTCACCAGGTGGGTAACCTGATCACAAAAGGAGATCAGTTTGGGGAGACCGGACCTGCCCTTCCTAAACCCATGCTGGCTGGGCCTGATCCCTTGGCCATCCTGTAGGTGCTTTGTGATGGCACTCAAGGTAACCTTTTCCATGACCTTTCCTGACACTGAGATGGGCTCATTGTGTGCTGTAACAGATAGAACTGGAGTTTAGATACCTGTGGTTGCTAACAATTAGTGCATGAGGTTCTTTTGTATAAGCAAACATTGAAAGCATTTGTCTTCCTTTTATTTGCATTCAGTAAGGAAATACAAACCTATAAATACGTAACCTTAACAATGTGTTTTAGCCATGGTGTGTAGTAAACTTCCCAGTCCTCTTGACATCTCTGCAGAGAGAGTGGAAAAGCTGATGTGTGTTGGAGCTAGAACATTTGATTCTTTGCCACCGGAAACTCAGGAACTGAAAGCAGGTGTTCTTCCGTTAACGTGAAGTTACTATCTTGGTTTTACTTGTCTATGGATAATAAGATACATGGAAATCCTGCTTAGATTTATAGTAATTTTACTTGTTATATCTTTGTTTGATGTTTGTTGGTGATGTGTCACTTTTATGGCCGAACATTTTCCTTCGTGGTTTTTAGACAAATAGCTATATGTCATGTCAAGTCTGAGACACTGAAACTGGAAATTTTGGAAGGATCTGAGGTTAACATTTCAGTTCTAAATAGAAGTTATCATATAAATAGAAATTGAGTATCTTACCAACATCTTTATTAAAATCATTGACTTTTAGCTAGTAAGGGTTTGACTTTGGATTTCATTTTTACAAGTATATTGATAAACTAGCCCCAGCTTTGGGAATCTAAAATAAAGAGGGGGGTTTGTTTAGGTAACTTCTGCACTGAGAACAAGGTAGTGAGATGTAGCTTAGCAACTGCTGCAAATGTTAGTATGTTTCTCTTCAATATTTGCACAGTTGAAGGTATAACTCAATGGCAATTTTATAATATTCCAGAATGATAAAAGATTAGTAAATAAAAACAAGAACCTGAAAAAATCCATGGCAACAAATATGTTTTGTCACCCAGAGGTCTAAGTGAAGATACAGAATCCTAATACTTCAAAGGTAGCTTAAGTTACACTGACAGCTTCATTGAGATCATGAGTTCACGTCCAGTTCTGTTACAGTTTCCGGCTCTGATGAAGAGTTCATCCTCAAAAAGGATTTGGTAGTTTATTCAGACACTGATGTTGCAGTTAGGGTCTGGTGACCGGAAGATGGCATGTTGAGCAGTGCAATGCTTATATGCAAAAGTGAGCAAAACGGTTGATAATCACCAAAAATTGTAATAGGGGCTGGGAAGGCTATGCTCAGTGATCTAACTTTTGCTATAAGCAGTAATGAAAATAAACCTGGTGTGCAGCAAATGTCATTTGAAGATGAGATGTGTGTGTCAGATTGACAGGCTGTTAGGAGT
Organism: Tricholaema leucomelas; assembly: GCA_013400475.1. Taxonomy (NCBI): domain Eukaryota; kingdom Metazoa; phylum Chordata; class Aves; order Piciformes; family Lybiidae; genus Tricholaema lacrymosa; species Tricholaema leucomelas. The sequence continues at coordinate 20,681 of WAAF01001056.1, forward strand.
TCTCTCCTGGAGGTGAGGCAACATCAACAAACATTCTATTCTCCAAACAGTATTTAATATCTTATCAGCATAAGGTAACTGGAATGAATTTACCTCTTCCTACTCTTGGTTATGACAAGACAGTCTCTTTCACGTTTAGTGGATATCTTGCCAAATGTTGGAACTTTGTTAGCCTTAACACTTTACCTTACATCAGAGAAAAAGGAGTTATGTAGAAGATAATTCATGTTCTGCGTCTCTTTTGTGTTTGATAATGTCTTCCAAGTTGGATGCATAAAGTGATTCAAGGGAATTTCCTAAATACTAAGCAAGTTTTGTCTGGATCTTCTGCTCTTTGCAGAATACCCAAATTTCCAATGACTGGAGCTTCTGAATGTTTGCAGGACCTCCTCTTCTAGTTTGAAAAGAGGGACAATACTTTGAGATACTAAGTAGCTTGATTTTAATGCTAAGCTACTCTGTCATTCTAATCTAAACCAGCCTATGAACTCAATTTGAAGTATCAAAACAGTGCGTTGGAGTTTTTTTCTAAAGAATTCTATTTTTACAGTTTTGCTAATTGTATTTTATAGTGGAAAAGATACAAAATAGTGGGTAGTTTTATGAAGTGATTAGGCTGGAGTAGTTTTCTACTTTTGTTAATTTGTCTTCAGCTTATTATCCATTGAAATAGGAAATGAAAAGTAAGTTCCTATAAAATTGATGGAAAGCCATAGTTTTGGTCACATTGTTGGGGAAAAAAAAATGCAATCTTCTTTTGTGTTTCTTCAGCTTTTATGAAATGCAGTAGTGAAGGAGCAGCCCCTGTTATTGTCTTTGTTTCCAAAATGTTTGCTGTTGATGCAAAGGCATTGCCACACAATAAACCAAGGTAAGAAGATACAACATTCTAGGCCTGAGAAAATTTTTCACAAATTCTTAAGATGTAATAAACTCTTTTCAGCAAGAGGAAATTTTGTTGATGTTCAGCAGATGATTTACTTGATCATATTAGTTGTAGAACATATAGTAAGTTTGTTGAGAGCGAATTTGTTGGAGAACAGCAGTTTGGTTTTTTTGGTCCAAGTCCATCTTCCTGATGCATACATGGTATGCTGTGTCAGGATGTTTGGTTGAGAATAGGATAGAACTGTAATACTGTATTAGATTTTTAGTAAGCCTGGCATAGTCATAACAGCTTGTGTTCATACCAGGAAGCACTTCCCATTAAATCTGGCATAATAGCTGAGCATTCATCCAGTCCGTTACAAGTGTAAAAAGAATGGGATGATTAAATCGATCTCCACCTTGTCTGTGTTTTACAGTAAAATGAAAGGTGTTGATACATCTCAAAAGATTTCTAGGAGTTTGGGAAGAGTTTTTGTAAGTGCTTTCTATCATGTAATGGCTGTCTTATTCAAGAAGACAGTTCTTTCCTGGTGTCATTTCCTTTACGTACTGATCTACACCCTTAGCTGAAACCATCTGCTTTTTCACAGAAGATGATCTTAACCTTTCATCTCTCTAAGTTTCTGGAGCATCTTCAGTAGTTGGCTTCCATATTGAATAGATGTGGGTTTGAGAAATTGCCTCCCAAATAAGTTTTACCAGACCAACTCAGACAGGAAACTTACTTGGAAGTAAGATAAAGCTATAATTTGCAGGAAGCTAAATTTACAGGCATATATACAAAACATACCTACAGTTATATTTGATGAGTTCATCTAATTGTGTTGTACATGTTTTGCAATAGAATTCTTCTGTTTCTTCTCTCAAGTTAGAGTATAAATGTAATATAAATAAATGCATTGGACATTCTTTTGGAAATAAGTTACTTATTAATTCAGGGTAGTTGTCTGTATATCTCCATGGCGCACAAGGCAAAAAACCCCAACTCAGCAAGCCAAAATAAAACCCAAACTGAAACAAGCACAGACTAAAAAAAAACAAGCTGAAACCCAAAAGTATTTTAGTTCCATGAAAAAAAAAAAGGTGTCTGCATAACTTTACTGTTTTTTTTTCATTCAAAGTAACAGCGATAAAAGCTATATTTGTGATGTTGGCACCTGACTGACTGCACTTTACTTGAGAAATTGTCGCTACAGGAATTACTAAACAAAACAGATTATTCTTAAGAGACTCTGTGGTGATTCTCGCAGGATCACAGATTCAGTTATTTTATATGGGAAATGAATCGAAACAGGGGCATTTAGAGAAGATGACTAATATCTGAAATTAATTTTCTTGTTTGGATTTCATTAAGTTTGAAGGTAATTTCACATTGTAGATTTTATGTCTGGCCAGATTTAAGAATCAGACAGATGGTTTCAGGCAGTGCTGTTAGATTTTGTAAATGTGTAACTCTGCTGTTTAATTCTCAGTGAGAATTCACATCAGTGGGGGAAACTTGACCTACTAAGTTTAATATGGTGTCCCATTTCCAACGTGGTAGAGGAAGAGGTTTTTTAATTTTAGCTGAGCTAAAATATCCAAAATGCCTTTTGTCTCCATGATACTTTTTAATTATGCCAAATGCAGTATTCTTATTACTGTGACTTAATTGTTAATTGAAATAAATGACATTCCCAAATACTACTGTTTTAAAATACAATGTAGGCCTTTAACTCAAGAGGAAATAGCTCATCGGCGTGAGCTTGCGAAACAAAGACATGCGGAAAAATTGGCAGCCAGTCAAGGAAAGGAGATGTCAGGAAAGCCCCAAAGTGAAAAGTCATCTCGAGTGACTGGGAACACTGGTGATACGAGAGGTATGTAATGCTCTGCTCCCTGTTTGCTCAGTGGATGTTTAGTCTAGCTGTTGTCAAGGTGCTGTGTGTCTCACAGAGCCGTCCACATGGCAATCTAAGTAGTTCAGTGGAGCAATCCAAACCAAGAATGAAGAGTGATTTGTAAGAAAGCTGGTAGTCCATAATGCTGTAATAGTGCTATGGATGTCTGTCACTCTAACCTGTGTTTGGTCTCAGGACTTGGAGTAAGTAAAGATAGATAATGCTTAAAGTACATGCTGTGCTGAAAAATTCAATGTTCTTTTCACTCCAAGGAGAACGGTGCACAGTGAATGACTTTTGCCCTTGTCTATGGGGTAGAAAGATTCATCTTTCTTTAGCTTACCGCTAGACCCTTGTGGATTCAATAGCATACTTTATGGCAATGTAACTAATTCCTTTAAGCTTTGGAGAGTGACTGTTTCATTAAAACCAAATAAAAGTGTAGTAACAGATTGATACAAAAGCAGGGTATAAGCCACAGGGCTAGATTATTTCGTGTTACAGTGGGATGTGCTTGCTGTCTTCTAAAGTGCCACCAAATGTGGTAGGATAATATTTTTTTTTTATTCTCTTTGGATGATAAGGCAGAAACTGCTTCTATTCTTCATAATTTTTTTTGTGATCAGGTGAGGAGCAACAGCCTAGTGGTCAAGCAGAGATCATGACCTCAAAGGCAATGAAACGGGAAGCAGACAACAAGGAGTCTTTCATTGCTTTTGCTAGAGTGTTCAGTGGCATGGTGCGAAGAGGGCAAAAGATATTTGTTTTAGGACCAAAATATGATCCTGCTGAGTCTTTGCATAAGGTAAGAAGAGGTGTCAGTGAACTGTTACCATAAAATGGCATTCTTTTGCAACACAAATGACTGAAATATTTATACACTGCTCACTCAAAAAATAATAATTAAAAAAAGTTCAACCTATATGATTCTGTTACTTCTGATTTAGGTGAGTGCAGTAGTAGCTGATTGTGGCTAAATTTAGTATAAATCTTAACATTTCAAAAATATTAGCTAATGTAACACTGTACTTAAACTAATAAATCCAGTGTGTGCATACCTTGATTCCAAGGAAACTTGTGAATACAAATTATTGATTTTTGGGGAGCACAAAGGTACGTGGTGGTGAAAAAGATAGTGGTAAGTGTTTTCAGATTGTGATCACAGAGGTTCATTGCTCATTAATTTTTTGTTAAATATTTGTTTCATCAGTGACAATGAAAAGTGATCTCAGAGTAGCACATATGAAAAAATTACCAGAGAAAGCATTGTGGTGTATTCCTTTGCTCATTTTCCAGAAGACTGGATTTTTATAAGGGAGGAAAAAAAACAATTTTCAAGTATATATTGGGTTTTAGTATCTAATTATGGAAATGAAAATACTTTAGAATGTATTTCTTAGCTTTCGAATGCTAGGAGATTTTGATGGACGGGTTTTTATCAGTACTGAGTGATAAATACCCAGCACTGATTGTTTCACTCTGTAGCTGTCACCACAGTGCTCCCCTGCAAATGATCTGCCATTAATACCTCATATGACCTGCTGTACATTAGAGACTCTCTACTTGCTTATGGGAAGAGAACTCGAAGATCTTGAAGAAGTACCTGCAGGAAATGTTCTAGGTAAGATGTAACTGGTATTACGTTTCCTAGAGATTGAAACTTTGTATTGCCCAGGATGGACTGAAACTGTTTTGATGTGATCAATAATGAGAACTTAAATAAGTGTATGGATGTTTTTAGTGCAAAATTGAAGGCACTCTAAACTGTGATTTCTGTGAACTTTGAATTGTGAGGAAGAGAAAGGATGTGTGAATAGGACAAAGTGAGGGATTGTGTGATGGGAGCATTGCCACATAAGCATCGCTGCCAGGAATTGCCAAAGGCAGGACTAAGGTCTCATGTTTCGTAAATTCCAAAGATTAATTATATTTTTCCCAACAGTGGAAGGTCTGTAGTATGACTTGTCTAGCGATGTGGATAGCTGTAGTTTTATTTCTGATCTGCTTGAGCCATGGTGCTAAAAAATACTTCTTTTATGGCTGTGGCAAATTCTGAACTTTGTCCATAGATAGGTCTTTAAGTGATGTCATCCTAATCATGGAGTTATGCTCCTTTGTGCCAGATTCTGAGCTGCTTTGCCTGGACTGTTTCTGGTTTTGTCCTTCTGTCGTCTTTTAATAGTAGAAGTAGTGTTTTGACTTTAGAAAGTGTAAACTTTAAAACATATTTGGTTCTTTGTTTTATTTTGCAAAGTCCAATATACGAAACTACAGCAAAACAAGGTGGGCTTGGTGTTCAGAGCATAAACAGTTGGTTAATTAGTTTTATTTGGAAGCTTAATATTTTTAAATTCTGAATTATACCTTAATCTAGGCTGATGCCCATGTTGGCCATTTCAAGTGTCAAAATGACTACCTCAAAAAATGATTAAGAGGTAAGAAAAAACCTCATCCCGAAAGACTGCAGTAAAAGTGAAAAGATAATGTCTTTGTGCTTGCCAACTAATAAATACTTCTGGAGCTGCCTTCTGCAGAGAAAAAAAAAAAACATTATGAGAATTATAATTATGTTTTAAATGTTACAAGTTGGACCAAAAATGTTTCTGTAACTATGTAAGTTTGCCAAAAAAGTGTGTTTGCCACTGCTGAAGGGTACTGTTCAGTGGGGTCTGGCTTTTCCATAAAGTTATTAGTTATGTGAAAGTTGTGAATTCCTGCAAGTTAGGAGAAACAAACTTCTTGAATTTGTGTTGCGTGTTTGCAGTTGAAGTATTTTGTCGGAAGTATTTGTTAAAAAGCTTTAAGCAGTTTGTCATTTTCAAGTCATAGGACAAACAGAAAACACTGCCTCCTTCCACAGAGCAGCTTATAATTTACAAATTTTCTTCTTTACAGTGTCTGTGATTACATTTTTTGTAGTCCTTGAGTAGGAGGCAAGGTATTATTTAAAATAAACTAAAGTTATTGTGGATCAAGGATAATAAAGTCTTTGTAATAAACATTTTTGAAAAAAATGATTGGTGAGAACATTCTTTGAAAAGACTGAAACAGTCTCTGACAAAAACACCTCATTTGTAGAATTTGTAATTTGGAAGCACTATTATTTTGTCCACTTTGACAAAAGCTGGAGGGAGTATGTGACCAAAATGTCTTCTGGGAGAGTACTGTGTTATTTTTCACTTCTTTTTTTTTTTGTCCTGTGTAATTCTGCTGAAGGACCTGTACCAGCAGACTGAGAATTGCACTTGGTAACTGGTACTGCTGGGTTCTACTTTGTACTTTGGATGATCAGAGATCTCACAGAAAGAATATAGTTACTGGAGCAGCAGATAAGGTTTGTGCTAGACTAGGTATGTGCCCTCAGGTTCCAGATGGCTCTTCCATTAAGTTGCAACTGCTGAATAAAAAACTTGATGGTGGTTGGAATGGGCCATGAAAAGTTACTTGATGTTTAGTTTGCAAGAGCATTGAGGTACTGATCCAAAAATATGTGTCTTGAAGCAGTGTTCTGGGAATGGCTTCTTTTTCTGTATCATGTCACAAGCCTTTTTCATGGTGTGCAGTTGCTGAATTTGAACCTCCCTGTAGTAATCCGTTCTGAGGTTTCTTGCCGTGAGAAGCCGTGTCATGCAAGTAGTCCATCTGCTGGATCCTTGCTGTGGTGCTGTCCTTCTCTGTATCACTCTGACCTGTCTTAAGGGTGAGATAAACTTCTGTAGAACTTCTGTACTGGCTTCACTTGTTTTGTAGCTTGGCTGATGGCTTGTGGTCTTACAGAAAATGTTATTTTGTAAATTCTAATGAGGTACAACAAAATGACACTTCAGTTTCAAATACAGAAGTGCTCTGTGCTTGCAAACACTAAATGCGACAATTACGGATTTCACTGAAATCTTTTGATTCTGAGACATCTTGAGCATGTTTTGGGCTCCCCTTTTGAAAGCTTCCTGAACATCCATTGGAAAGAAAATGTTGTATCCTAGATGCTGGACACAAGTCTGTGTGTTTCTCTTTAAGGAGAGAAGCAGTACTTGACTATTCACTTCTAAAGACTGCTTGACTTAGGTGCCATTGTGTGTTCTTAGTGACACTGCAGTTAATGCTGGCCTGTGTTTGCATGATCTAGTGCTGTGCAAATAGCAAGCTGCTGGAATTGCCCCACTCCTCAAAAGTTTGTTCTTCTTTATTGTGGCAAAAAGGGAGCTTGATACTGACAATCATCTGACTGTCCAGATGTGTTCAGCTTCTTTATTAAGTTTTATAGAAGCTTCGGTGCTTGCTGGGACACTCACCCTTGTTGTAGACGTTGCATCTCAAAGGTTCCTGCTACTATGCAGGCATCTTCTCCGTTGAGTATTGAGTAGAAAATGAACCCTGGGCCACAGCTCAAAATCCACTGGTCTCTAGTTATCGTAGCTCTTAGTAATGCTTAGTTTCTGTTATAAAATGGAGAATGGTCCAGTCAGGAAATGTTAATCAACTTAATTTGGATGTTGTATGTAAGTTCTTCTGTTTGCCAGTAGTGTTAGGTACTCTTTAACAAACTGTAGAGACTGATTGTGGAGATAACACAAATAGAAAGGTATCGTTTTTATTTTAAGGGGTTTTTTTGTAGATGAAAGGCACAAGGAAGCAATATTCATTATCTCACTCCAGAAACGAAAAACTGTTGCTCCTTTACCAGGAAGGAACACAATACCTTAAATTAATACAGAGTTAAAAGTTCCACAAAGGAGATTATTATAGGCAAGTTTGAAATTATTTTGGATGTGTTTCCATGTGAGAAATGCTTTGTCTAAATCCAGAGGACCTCTATCATACCACTAAGTGTTTTGAAGCATTAGTAATGAAAGAGGGAGAAGGCTTGGCTGATTAACTTATTCCCATGCAAGAATGCTCTCTTTAAATATACGTAAACATATACTTTATTTCTATATTCTGTACTTTTAAATGTAACATGAATATGCACATATATATTTGTTTGATGTTTTTCTTTTGCCTGGGTTAAATAAACACTTTTTAACACTTATTTTGATAATTTTGTGGATGAAGACAGTAAAAAGAACTTAGTGGATGATCCCTAAAGTGGCAAAGGAAAAATTAGAAGGCAGTATCGGCGAAAAAAAGTAATTACAGTTCATAAGTACAGACACCCTCCAGATGCACATAACTTCATTCTCTCCTTCCTTTGTTATTTGTCTTGTTGCTGTGTGGTCACTGAAGGCAAAATGGCTTTTTTTCTTCCTGTTGTTGTTGTTCTATACAAAAAGTTAGTAACAAAACCAGCTGTTGGAGGTAGTGTAAAAACACATATTTAAATAGGCAAAAAACAGTAGTGGGTTTTTGCAATGGTACCATGCACCGGTGAAAGGCCTGGGATTCCCGTGCTGGATAGAAATTCTTTTTTCTAGGTAATTTAAATAAATCATAGAATCAGCCAGGTTGGAAGAGACCTCCAAGATTGCTTTAGCATTTCTGAAAACACTGGCTTAGGTATGTGCAGAAGTGCAACCAGATTTAGATACCTGTGTAAGTGGATATTGTGGAGGTGTTTTAATCTCAGTGACGTTTTTCTGAGTGAATAATTGGAGGAGCATCAAGCAATTTATTTTTGTTGACTGAAACAGTTTGTCTGAAAGCATTTTGTGTGTGCACAGACTTGAGTTCAGAATAACATGCATCTTAAAGTTGACATGTGTACCACTTTTTATCCACGGTTGGAACAACAGTGTTGTTTGCTAGCATGCAAGAACTGGATTTTTCTTAGGGCTTTCCTATGTGGCTATTTTAAGTGGTTTTTGTGTTTTGTTAAATACTGGTAAAAGCGAAGCTTTTCCCCTGAGATTAGGTTGGTAGTGCTTTAGTGTAATGCTCATAGGAGGCTAGATGATTTCCTGAGTGTTTTCAAAAGCTTAGCTAAGTTCTTAGCAAGTGTTCTGCCAGGTAAGAGCGTTTCTAGTTTTAATTTATCAAACGGCGTAACAAGCAAGAATCTCAAGTCACTCCTGTTGCCAGCTCTCTGTGGACTGACTTTCAGCACAACAGCTGTGTGTCTTTTCCATGTCTAAAATGCTTGTTTTCCTGTACAGTGTTTTTTCATATTTTATTTATAAAGCACTTCAGGAGTTCTTGACATGTAAACAACATGATGTGGAAAATGCCTTTCTGAATATAGGTGCCATACAGCTGCAGTTAGCCTTCAGAGTTGGTATGAAGTAGCATAGCTACCCTCGTTACAAGGTGTCTGACAGGCATTTTATTCCTTTCGGACTTTATCAAACAATTCAGGAGCTTTAATAAGCAGCCTCTGTTAAGAGTGAGGAGCAGCTGCATGCAGTGATGCCATTTTAAAAGCCCAGGGTGGCTTTCCAGGACTGTTACCAGCTAGCAACCATTGCCACCTTCTCTGAAAGGCACAGGCGCAGTCCTGCTGTTGCAGCAGCCTTTTAGTTCTGTGCAAACATTGGGTGGGCTAATTTAACTCTCTGAATCAGTAATGTGATGATTTAAAAAGGCAGTTTGCAGGGATTGCAGCTGCGTGGGCGGTGTGGGCTTGGTGCGGAGTGGCCGCGGGAGGGCAGTTTAGCGCAAGAGTGGCTCGGGAATCCAACAGATGTGGAACCTGGCTCTGGAGTGTTAGAATGCTTAGAGCTTTTCAACTAACTGCCGTTTTGTAACGCCAGTAAAATAAACTTGCATTTTAAACCACTTTATAGCAGTCCAGCGTTGCTCGGGTTTTATGTATATAATAATCAATTATGCATACCATTATTCATATAATTGAAGGGTTTTTCGTTGTTGAATCACGTTTTATCTCTGAACTGCTGAGTTTGCCTGATATCACTGTACCTCCACCGATCTCTTACCTAATAGGTGGTCTGTGATTAGTTACATTGCTGAAATGATTGAAGATATTGAAGTTATTCCTTTGGATAAGACATGGCCTTTAATCTGCAGTGTGGCCTCTTTCAGTGCTGGATACTGAAATGGTATTCTTAGTTCTATTTTTGCTGTAGAGGACTTAGTCCCACTTACTGCCTTAAGCTGTGTGTAGTTCCAAGAATCAGGCTGGGCAGTTTGTGGTTCTCATTGGGCAGACTATTCCTTTAGCTGTTCTGGTCAGATAAAGTTCAGTTTCTGTTAGGTGAATTAAGCTTTTCAGCATCATTGCAATGGTAGTTCATTCACGTGCCCAAAAGTTGTTGCTAAATTAGGTATTTGTCATGGCATCAGGTCATAGGATACTTCATTGTGGTAACTAAATAAAACCTAACTGGAATAGGTATCACTTAGGCCAGACTTTTACCTTAAGCATGGAGTTGCAAGGGCATTGAAGTGTGTGGAAAAAATACTTCTAACAAATAGTGAAATCCATTTGGGTAATCTTTGTTTTCTATACCTTAGAGATGTATTTTTGGTGTTGCTGCATTGCTATTGCTAATGCAGCATTTCTCTCTCCTGGCCTCTAATACAGCACTGCTTCTTTTATCCTTTTGCAGTCTCTGTCAGCACAATGTGATTTTTCAACACATCCTTAAATGACACCAACTACCTGCCTAGATATATGTAGTAATTGGACAAAATATTTTTACTTCTGATGTTTATCAGTGCTGAAATCATGTATAACTTAAAAGGGGGTGAAAAAACTTGGATCTAGAAATTACAGTTTAGTCATCTCAAAATGGTATCCTCTCTGCACCCTGTCAGAGGCAGTGAATGAGTGGTGAAAGTGTTTTTTCTAGGCAGCGTAGGTTTTGTTGGTTAAATCTAATTTCTTGTTATTTTTGCATAGTTCTTGACTTCTCAGTAATGTCTCAAATCTTAGCTTTTTTCAGTTGTACATCAGGAAGTTGTTCTCTCTCTATGTGGGTTTTAGCAATAAGAAATTTGTATTTTTCTTGTAATTGTCATATTCTCTATTTCTGTATAATCTCTTTTCCAAGGTTATGTAAAACTGAAACTTCTTTATGCAGCTTTGCTTGAATGAGACTTCTCAGCTTTATGCTTTAAACACGTATCCTGTGAGCAAAACAGTTCTGAAGAAGAAAGGTTTGTGGTTTTGTTAGTCAGCAAGTTTCAGTTTCTCATGATATGCACAACTGCCTGGCAAATACTGTATTTTAAAATGAATATGAATGATCTTAATATTCAGAGCATTGGAGTGGTGATGATGATGATGGTTCCTTGACAAAGTAGGGTATTTAGAGAATGGTCCTGTAATTCTTCATATGTTTCTTTACTGGAAATGGAAATAGGAACCAGATACCTTGTGCTTTAGGTGCTATTCCCGTTTCATGTGAAGCCAGAAGACACTGTTTTTCATGCAATACAAAAATGTGTCACTGTTTCAGCTTTGGGTAAAGGTCTCATGGATTCACAGCACTGTCAGTGTAGTGAAAACTTTGGATTATGGTTTTTAATATGTGTTTCTTCATGCAGAAGATCTACAAATGTTTTGACTAAAATTAATCTTGTGGAGTATTCTAAAAGTCATCTAAAAATCTGCAGCTGGTGTGGTGTCTATTTATTAGCTCTACGCAGAACTACTGTACTGTTTCAGAGGCAGTGTGGTGTTGAGTGAAGCCACTGTTGTGCAATCATCTTGTTCAGCTTTCTTTTCCTTTGGTATTTCCTTTGTCCTGAGAAACGCTACTGTTCTGTATGAAAAAGAAGTGGGGAAATTCTCTTTAAATGTTCCATTTGCTTTTGTGGCTACAATAATTGCTTCTGCACAGAGTAAGAGCCAGCCTGTTGAGATCAGACTGGATCTCTTTCAGCTGTCTTTGGAGTGCTAACTTGGCTCTGAAATCTGCCTCTTTTCCCCTGAGCTTCCCGCCCCAAATCTTAGTGTTAACTTCCTGTTTTCTCTTTAGATTTCACATTTCTCTCTGCTTTTCTATCTGTTAGTCGACCTCAGCTTTTTATTTTGATTATCTTAGTTACCCTGTGTCAATAAATCAAGATTACATGAGAATATTTTGGTTAACCACAACCTAAGCAAATGCAGAAGCTCTTCTAACTGGCATTGTATGTGTAATCTAAACCACTAATCGACAGGGGCAATTTATTTGAATGTGTTTTAAATTCCTGCTGGAGCACTTACTTTCTTATCCAGACCTCCTGTATAAGGGAGAGAGGACAGGATGCCTGCTTTCCTACCTGGATATGAAGTGTTGATCTTACTGTGTAATAGACCCTAGTGCCTGTAATATACAACATTCTTGCAATAAATGCTGTCTGTGATTGTGAAATGCCTCTACTTTTACTTCTGAACTAGCCACGAAAGCCTTTTATTACTTAATATCTTTTTCTTTTGCTTCCATTGTCTGTTGTTACCAAAGCTGCTTCAGAGAGTTCAGAAAAAGCAAGGCAAGGAATTGCAGTGAATGCATGGCAGCATTGTGTGGAATTGGTTCTGGCACAACCACACCGAACACAAGCTGTGTTGCTGGGCATTGAAATCCCCTGTAGCAGTTGGGAGAGGTGCAGAGTCAAGAGGTTGTTAATAAAGCCTGTGCTTTACCGAGTTGTTTTCTAAATATTTCCCAAAATTTTGAGGATGTTTCATGCTTCACATCAAATTGCAGAAGTGTTGTGAGGGTTGTTTGGCCTGTATCAGTGTGTGAGTCATGAAGTTGGCTTTGTCTGGCTTGTGAACTGTGGGGGGGAGTTAAGGCAGAGCTATATTTAGGACTATCAACTGCTGTCAAACTGTGGAGTGCTGCTTAACAGTGTTAAAGGGGCAGCACTGGATAGTTTGGGATGAAACTTTAGTTGTCTGTGCAGTTAAGCATTTAGATATTTACTAGAAATACTCTTCTCCAGAAGCTACAAGCCAACCAGTGTGAATTTCAGCTCCATTTGTACTTACATAGTAATAGTTACTGAAAGTTCATTGTCATAGTGAACAGATAACACTTCTATTTTTACCTTATGTGTTTGAAAGCCTGAACTTGTAAGAATTTTTTGTTTATAAAGAGTTGTTTACCCTTATCTACCTATAACTGGAATTAATGTTTGGGAGGCTGTTACCAGTGAGCTTTGATTTTCAGATGCAGAGCAGCTGGTTACTTGACTTGATTGCATTTTGAAACTTTGCCATTGATAGTTACTTATTTTTTTGCAGATAATTAAAACTGAGAGAAGTATGGTTCTTTTCTAACCTTTCTTGCTCCATACCACCTAATTCTCTCCAGTGAGGTCTGTTAGGTATTTGGGCAAAGTTCAAGCCAGTGATTTTAACAAATGGGTGACTCCATTTTCCAAGTCTGCTCCTCTGTCATAACGGTCACATACTCTAGCTAGTGGGTTTTGTGTTGGGTGACCTTCCTTTGTTCAGGCATGCTTGGGTAGATCGTTCACCTTATTTGGTAGTGAGTGTTTTACATTGCCATCTTTGTTTCTCTGTCTGTGCAGACAGTGAGATTGCAATAGGAAAATTGCAATGGATTTAAGGACCGCAGGTGAGATGTGAGTGAAAATATTTTCTTACAGAATTGAGATTACTTCTGTTATCCCAGTGAACTTGAAGTGGGCAGGTTTTTCAGAGGTGCTTGGTGTTGTTATAAGGGCACACTGGATGTAGGCAGATTGGAGCCAAGACAATCTGCTGGTAGGGAAATAGCAAAATCACACTTGCAATGGGTAAACTGTACAATCACTTAAGTTAATGTATGGAGGATAATTCAGTTTATCTGTTGCTGTCGTTATAAGCTTCATTGTTGTTGCCAGCTGTTTCAGTGACTGACTGGATTTCTGAACCATAATATTGAGCAACAAATACTCATTTGAACACTTGCTGGTTTCCTGGAGTCATGTGTTGAGATTTGTACAAGACAGTGTACAACATAATGTTGAAGTGCTGGGTCAAGCATTGTGAGTTGCATTACTGTGAACCTGTTAATGTAAATGAAAATGCAGACCTGCTGGTAGTTCTGGTTACATCAATTACTGAACTTAAACATCAGCAAAGACATACAAACTGATTCCCTCTCTAGCCTTCTGGAGCTGTTGAGAAGGAAATTGAAAGCATAAGTGGTGGATGCTAAAGACAGCCTACATGGCTCATTGGTGCAAAGAGCTGTGTGTTAAGAAGCTTTCAAAATGGGAACTAAAATGTTTGAAATCTGGATGTCTTTTGGAGCTTTTCCACAAAAGACTTGGTTGTTCTGTGGCATTCAAAAAGTAGCTTCTCTGAGCAGTGGTACTAACGAAGCCTGGATTCTTGTGTGCCTTGTGTCCTCAGAATACTCAGGTTCCCTCTGAGCCACATGTGTCTTGCAGTTGTGCATGTCCCAGTTGGCCAGCCAGGATGCACATGCTGGTTGCCAGGCAGCAGCTTCCGAGTGGAATATATAATGATCATGTTTTGCCTGCCCTGTTCGTGGAGTGCTCATGAGTTTTGTCCTTCATTTAGTATTTAGCCACTGATTTTACATGACTTCTGGAAACTTAATGATACTTTAACCCTCTCTCACTGGTAAACTTAGTGGAAGTTTACCAACTTGTTGGTAAACTTCCAAGTTGGTAAACAACCAAGTTGTTGAGGAGAGACTGTGTGATTACAGGAGCTGCATTAATTTTGGAAACGATAAAAAACGTGCTCAATTTTCGACAGATGATTTTACGTATACATAGTCCCATCAGAAACTATGACATACTGTGTTGGAAGTATTGCTTCTCACCCCAAACGAGCCGTATAAGTATGTAACCATCCAGTTTTAGCAGAAATGCTTTTCACTTCAATTAGAAAAGGTTCATCTACCCAGAACTCTTCCAAAGCATTTGTGCTAGTTTGAGCCTAGCTGGAATGTTTTGGCAAGAAGGACTAGATCACGGGCTGTGAAACGAAAACAGTGATGATGTCTACTTCGCTCACAGTCTTGCTGAGATGTGTAAAGAATAAAAGCAAAACATAGATTAGGTCACTTGCTCTCTTCGCTCTGGGCTTTGCTCTTGGCTCTTCGCCTGCTGGGGAGCTCAGGCTGCTGGCTGAACTCCATCTTGCTTTCTAACCTCTTCATTCATATTTCCAGAGCTGGCTGAGTCTAGTCTGGGTGATTTTCTAAAGTGTGGGGGGGGAACGGGGGACACCCAAACCACCACAGCATTTCAAACAGACACCTAGCAGTAGTGAGTGGCCCAATTTCTTTTGTTCAGGAAAGCAGCTGACATTTTGTGTTTTAAGATTCTGCTTTCTTTTGAAGCAGCAGCCAAGCCACTGCTGCAGCTTATGGTTGATATGTGAGACCACATTTGTGGGCTCTTCTACTTAGTCAGTACATGGGTCTTGTTTCTGATGGGGTAGCAGTGGGGCATGGAGACA
This sequence comes from Tricholaema leucomelas, assembly GCA_013400475.1. Lineage (NCBI taxonomy): Eukaryota > Metazoa > Chordata > Aves > Piciformes > Lybiidae > Tricholaema lacrymosa > Tricholaema leucomelas. Next base: position 35,774 of record WAAF01001056.1, read on the forward strand.
AGTTAACTTGTTTCAGCACCATGAGGTGTTAGCTCCGCTTTCCACGTGAATGGGAGAGAGATCTCTTAACTGGTTTTGTAAGGTGCTGTTAGTTAACCTGTATTTCAGATTGGCTTCCTCATGACAAGGAAAACTACAATTAATATGTTGATTTGCCTTTTCTTGGACAACATGTCAGAAGCCATGTCTGTTATAATGCTTTGTTGGTTGAGGGAGTGACAGTCTGACAAATGGTAGCACTGGTGCCAGGAAGCCAGAAGTGAGAGCAAGCTTGCTCTTATTGATGGCAAGCGGCTGCTAGATCACTCTAGCTGTGTTTGAGTTCTTAGACTGCCTTTGGCCTGGGGTCTTTTGCTTTTATCCTCTAACACTGATGAAGCTTTCAATGGCTGGTCTTATTACTAGTGAAAAAGAAATTGAACAAAGGGGTTTCCAGATGTGGATATGTTAAAGCTCTGAGCTTCCTTCCTGGTATACTTTGTCAGTGAGAGGCTCGTAGCTGTTCCTAACAAGTGAAGGGAGGAATGTTGAGGATGTTGTCACTGCATATAGACTTTTGGAATGCAAAAAAGATTAAACCTTATTAGTTACTATTTTGCAAGTGGACATTGAGAATGAAGATTAGAAATATTTACCTTTTTTTCTCTTTTGAAATGAACATTTTTAATCACAATTCAATTATGTGGTCTTCTGCACTAGTCTTAAGAACTCTCCTATCTTAGGAATGATCTCTATATTTTTTCCCCTTTTCTTCTTGACCTGGAACTAATGAAAATGAATATGCCTAAGTACTTTAGGAAGCCAAACCTACATGGACAATGAACAATAGTAACTCTCAATGATACGCTAATTGAAGTCATCAGAAATTAGGAGAGAAATGTCAGTCTTTTCTTTTTGGGGAAAGAAGATTAGGAGGATAAGGAGTAGAGCGTTAATTTTTAGTTGTTTTTTTTTAATGGTTTAAATAGACATGATTTTGGTATGTTACTTTACTCAGATGCAGACTGCCAGGAATACAGGAGTATTTAACATGAAGCTGACTTGTAAAATGCTTGATTTAAGTACAATTTTAGTTTTGTGGGGAAAAGAATTTTTTAAATCTTTGTGACAAAAGCCTATTTTAACTGGAATAGTGGAGGGCTGGCAGGATGTTTTCTCTGTAATGTTATTATTTCATGTTTCTTGGGTACTTTTGTCAATGATTAATGTGTGTGTGTTTTGAAATAACTTTCTGGAATTCCTTCTTTTCACTAAAAATTGTCACTATTCTAGCTAACTTTTATTTGATGTGTTTGAAGTATATCCATGCCTTTCCATCTGAGATCAGTATTAGTGGCCCAGCCATGTGTTTTTTTTATTTTGGTGGTAGTAACTTTATTGCATGTGAATGCATTTTCTGTTTATTTTGGAATTTATTTTGCTATTAAACTGGAACACATTATAAATAAGTCATTATCAGTAATTACCTAAGCTGCTGATAAAACAAGCTTAAAGCATACCTTGTTTCCTCTCTTGTCTTCTGTTTGTACATCTGCTGTTGAAGCATTGGAAAGGTGCTTTCTTTTGTTACATTTTTTTACCTAATTATTCCCCCAAGTAGTATTGCTTGTAACTATGGGTGAGCTATTTATAGGTTTCTTTTAGCTTGGAGTCAGTTTTTCTATTGTTTTTTATCCTTCTTGGAAACAATTGTATTTAAAATAAACATAGACTGAAATGGTCTGTTATTCATGATACTTTGGAACACTTCAAGCCATTATTTCCCAAGGCAACAAAATAAGCAAGCAGAAATCAGTTATAGGCAGATGTAATGAAGGTGGGAGGGTTGCTTTTAAAAACAGCATTAGGCTTGGGTCAGGATCTTACAGAACTGAATTTTAATTGTTACTCTCATGTCTTACAAGTTAACAGGATAAATGGTCAGTGGCTCAGTAGGGCATTTCCCACAGGATATTGTGCGTGCTTGGTAATTGGTGTCCTGCTTCTGCTTGTGATGTCTGAAACATGCTAGGAGCTGATTGGTCTGTCTTTGCATTTACTCCAATGTAGTAACTGATTAGATGCAAGTCAAATATAGTTGCATTCTACAGTTAAATTCTGAAATCAACACAAGAATGCCCAAAATTTAATTAGCTTTTCAGGTAATTACCATTGTCTTTGGTAATTGCCATTTTTAATAGTGGATTCTAAATTCCCCATGTACCTATGATGTGTAATGCAGAACTTGAAGCAGTGTGTTCATGTTGCTTTTTCCGTGCAAATATGAAAGAATCTCCAAGAGTTCTACAAATAAAAATTAATTACTTGCAAGATCAGTGCCTGAAGGTCTTGTTAATTTTAACACCACTTACAATTGTTTCTGGGAAGTAACAGATGTTCCTTACGATTTTATGATCCTCAGTTTAAGAAAGGAGTATATACATGAAACCTGCTCGTTTTTAGAGCATGCTACTAAAGCGGAATAAAACCTAAAAGGTCTTTTTCTCTTAATGGCTGATTGGTTGTTAGACTATGCTATAAGTATTCTGATTTATGAACAAATCATTTGACTCTGCTCTGTCGGCTGAGATTAGTTATTTTGCTCTGTTGTGGGAAGCATTTGGACAGGCAATCAGATTTCAGTGTATTATTGTGCTCAAAACTGTAGTGAACTTTAGATCTTCACTTGCTTCTTGCCTGAAGTGCTCTCAGAAGTATTAAAATATTGTATGAGGTTTCAAGTCTTCCCAGTGCCTACTGAAACACAACTATTGACATTTACTGCATTTTTTACTAGAAAGGCTTTGCCTCCATCTCTTTAATATTGAACACTTTTTGTGCTGAATGCGATAGAGCATGGTTGATTCAGTGCTGTGGGGTCAGGGTTGTATTTTTGTGGGTTTACTGGGGTTTGGGTATTGTACATTCAGTTTGGGACTAGCTGTGTAGTGCTCCTGATCATTGGAATGGGCTGCTCAGGGAGGTGGTGGAGTTGCCTTCCCTGAAGGTGTTTAAAAAAAAAGACTGGATGAGGCACTTAGTGCCATGGTTTAATTGATTGGATAGGGCTGGTGATGGATTGGACTGGATGAGCTTGGATGGTTGATTCTGTGAAGTAAGGTTTGATACTGATTTCTCTGCTTCACGTTACTTTGTGAAAAGAAGGTTGTTCACCTCCCACTCCAAATAATTTTCCTCATACCGGCTGGAGAGGATCAGAATAAAATGAACCCATGCCTTTTCTCAGTCCCTGGTGATGATCCAGCATCTGTTTTTCATTCAAACTATATGTTGAATAAGGGAAGAGGAGGGAATATGTGGTGGTCATAGGTCAGGTGCAACACGGAGTTTATACAGGTTTGTTTTCTTTGTAGCACCTGCCATCCTGCATTTTTAAAGCTGCTGAATGATACTGTGCACCCAGTTGTTTTGAGGCAGGCTTTCTTAAATAGTGACATTTTGGGGTTTGGCAGACATCAAGCTGGCCAGACATCAAGCCTTTGGAGCTGTAGGAGCAGCCTGTGACAGACTGGCTTTTCAGAACTGAAAACTCTCTCATGATCTCATAGGGTGGAAGCTGACCCTCTTTGTTTCTGGCCTCAAATAAAGAAAACAGATCCAAGGAAAAAAATGGACCTGGAAAAGCATTAGTGTGATAGTTGGGAGCTGAGGTTAAGCACTTCCCTGCTTATCATTACTTAGGCATGTAGGGGATGAGGAGGAAAGGAGCACAAATACCTTGCAGTATACAAATCCAAACTTATTTTTTAGCAAGATACAGCTCATGAGCTAAAGGTTTCTGTTGTCTCCCCATAGGTTACATGTGCATTTAATTTATACTCCATTAGAGCTACTTCAAGACTCATGGCTTATGAATGAGGGATAATTAGGAATGTGACTGCATATATCAATATCAGCTTTATTTGTTGTCTTTATTACTCAAACATTTCTGGCAGTGTTTTTACAATTCTGATGAAATTCTAAATGATGTCCAGTCGGTTAGGAATTTGAACACAATTCCAAATTGCCTTAAGTATGCCAGCCAGGCGTTTACAGCAGCTATTCTGCAGATTTATAGCTAATATTTTTTTTCTCTATTTTTTCTTAGCACTGCAATTTAAGGTCATTCTTCAGCAACTTGCCAGTATTATAAAATATATTAGGATTAGAATTAATAGCTTACTATATGAGAAATTAAATTTTACAAGATCCAAGTTGTAGAAAGGAAGAATTCCAAATGAGCATAAGGGAAGTAGAAGGAGGTGGGAGGGAATGAAAAATATGGTCTTCACTATAAGGGTAATTAAGCACTGACCTGCCTACAGAGGCTGTGCAATGTCTGTCATTAAAAGTTTTTAAAACTTGACTGGAAGAGGCCATGAGCATCTTGATGTAACTTTGCAGTTAGCTCTACTTGAGGTTGGACTATATGACAATTGGAGGGCTTTTGCAGTCTAAATTGTTCTAAACTTAAACCACCAAAATTAAGTCTGGGTTGTACAAAGAGTTGGACACGGTCTTATGTTCTTAAGAGTTAGAAATGTGCCTTTTTAAAATACAGAGGGAATGCAATAGGAACTGTGAGACTAAATACAAAATGTCACACTGGAGACTTGAGCACTCAGATTAGGCACAAATATTTTAACAGATGCTATATATGAGCTGTGAGGAATTTTTGAATCTAGTTTTTTAAGTAGGATAATTTCAGCTTTTTTTCAGCTTGATCATATCTTTGGTCTCATTTGATATGACAATGGGTGATTTATTTCTGTGTTTTGTTCTGATATCTTATTTCCAATTTCTATTAGGAATAGGAGGACTGCAAGATTTTGTGCTGAAGTCTGCAACACTGTCGACGTCACCAGCTTGTCCACCATTTACGCCTCTCAGCTTCGAAGCCACACCAATTGTGCGGGTAGCTGTTGAACCAAAACATCCAAGTAAGTGGAAAGGAAAGTGGGGATGGTAACAAATGCACTGTGATGGCAATGCAGCTTCCCACCCTGAGTTGCTTGCCTGCTTCATCATGTGTCTGCTGAACAAGCGACTCAGTGTGAAATGAGTATTTATGTTGCCTAGAGGGCCATGTTGTGCTTGTGAATTCTAGCTGGCTGGCTCATGTCTGAGTAGGGCAAAGACCTTGTTGTGCTGAGACCTTAGCTGTTCCAAGAGAGGCTACATGATGCAAAAGGTTCAATATGTGTTTGTGTTTTTCGTTAAATCTTTAGGCTTGTGTTACAAGTTTGCAATACTGCTTCCAACCGATACCCTCCCCCAGCAGAGACTAGTATGTCTCTGGTTATTTTTAAATTTTAGCCCAATTTGAATTTGCTGTTGTACTGTTAGTAGAGCCAAAAATAACTGACTTTCTATTCAGTTACAGAGGAACACCAATATTGTGTGTTTTTTAGAAAGCGAATGGACAGCTTAGGAGGTTGTGATGGTTTGGGTGTTATCCGCCCCCCCACTCTTATGAAATCACCCAGACCAGGCTCAGCCGAGCTGGAAGTTAAGGAAGGAAGCTTTGTATTTACAGCTTAGCACAATATACAAGCAAAGACTTACAATATTTGCAGCTATATACAGAAATATACAAGTTAAAGGTAATACAGAAACACAACAGCCCTTCTAGAAATCAGGAGTCCCAAGGAGGGGCTCCCAACCACTCTTCCACCTTCTTTCCACCCCTCTATCTTATCCCAGAGTTTGCTTTGCATCTAAGGTGAGCTGAGAGGATTGGCAACCAGGGTTAGAAAGCAGAAGGATTAGTTACACTGAAGCAACAACCCAAGGAGAAAGCACAGACTCCAGCTGCAACAGAGACCCACTCTCTTACCTATGTTTGTGTTCTTGTTTTTATACATCTCAGAAAGCCTGTGAGTGAAATAGACATCACCATTGTTTCCTTTTCACGGCCTATAATCTCACTAAAACATTCCAATTTACCTCAGACTAGCACAGAGGTATTTGTTTTGCATGTTTGGATAACAGCTCATAATATACTGCATGTCCTGCATTTGCTGAAGCAGTTTTGAAAGTATTGGAAAATACTGGTTCTGTTGCAGATGTTAAAGGAATGTCATTATAGAACTACTGACTGATTTTTTTGGAGCAGTTTTTTTTTCCCTTAAGGAAGTGAAGCTTTATTATTTTGCTTAATTGCTTAATTTCTCCTCCTTGGTTACTTCTGAATCTATGGTTTGAAGTGAATTTGCTGGAGAGACAGAAGCCTCAAAGGTAGCTGTGCTTGCAAAAGCTTCCTGAAAGTCCGTTGCTTGCAGTAAGAGGAAGAGAAGCAAAATTCAGCCATTGCAGGCTCAGCTTGAAAGCAACCAGTTGTGCAGTGACCTGCATACTACAGTCTAGAGATGACCCTGGCAGCTTGTCACATATGAGTGCCTTGGATTTCTTCAGCAAATCTGCTTCAAAACTGCATCTGCTTATTTGGAAAAAAGTATTTAAGTAAATACAAATTGTTTCCCTATGCATGTTTTACAAAATCACTGCATGTCCTTCACGTTCATGTCAAACCCTTCCTGTATGGTTGCCATAAACTCTGTTCATTTCTCTCAGTGGGCTTAAATGTAGAAAACAGAAGTTTAAAATTCTGTTCAGCTGCACTGGCCACTGGACTAACACTGTTTTTTCACATTTTGTTATTTTCATGTCTGGTTTTCATGATGCTTTCCTATTAATACCCTCACAAGGTTAGCATTAAATACACAATACCATATTTCTTTTAACAGTCTTCAAGTGAATGACAAGCTTAATGTCACTCTTCTTTCTTAGTATGAATATGCATTCCTAGAAAGCCTGTGGATATTCTTTACCCTACCTATAAAATAAGAAAAAAGAATAAGCTTTTTTTCAAATGTATTAATTATGGAAGGCTGCTGACCTGAGGTGTTTATGCAAGGCTTTGATGTAATCCAGCCAAATCTGACTCAGGTGTACTTTCTCATTCTGCATTAAATTTAAGGCAACTCTCTTTAAAAAAAGCACAACACTTTCATTTCTGGGACAGCTGTGTTTTGTTTCCTCAAAAAGTTCTCTCGTTCCAAGTTTTTCCTCCTTCTCAGGTTGTAATAGCATTAAAGCTTTTCAGCAGCTTCCTGTTTAAATCGTTCCTGTGCTTCATCTGCTCTTAACGCCTTCTTAAGTAGTCCATATGTAATGATTTCTGCTTTCATTTTTGTAAAGTTAACATGTTGTTGTCTTTGGAGCACTTTAAGCATTATCAATTTACAGGTTGTTACACTTCGCCATGAAAGATTGCGATGAGATTCAATAAACTAGTGAAAGATAACTTTTAAATAAGAAGGATTGTGCCTTTCGATAACCCGTGAAAACAAGTGAAAGCATTTCATATTGAGAACGTTTGTTGTTTTTAATTGGTTGTGTGCTGTTCATGAGCCATATTTGGAGTTAGATGGTGTACAGAAAGCATGATAACATGATCGTAGTCAATACTTGGTATGCGAAACCTGTCACAAAACTGCAAAGCAAACCTGCGCAATCTATTAAAATATCTACCATGGTTAGGATTATGTAATGTAAATTAGATCATCAGTACGTAAATTCTCGATCACAAATTACGAGTACATAATCTTAAATCCTAATAACACTCTTTGTGACTTACGGGCAGAATTTTGCCCACAGAATGGTTGTGAGTGTTCCTGAAACACACGTTTGTCTTTAGACTTCCACAGAAATACGTGTTACTTTTTCTGTCTTTTAAGTATATCCTACTTTATTCCTCCTAGAGTATTACTTTGTTAGTAATATCTTCTTTTGCCAGGTGATATGCCTCAGCTGGTCAGAGGAATGAAGCTTTTAAACCAAGCTGATCCCTGTGTTCAAGTATTAATCCAGGAGACAGGAGAGCATGTGCTGGTGACAGCAGGAGAAGTTCATCTTCAGCGTTGCTTGGATGACCTGAAACAAAGGTTAGAGGGGCAAGGAGGAAGAAGTATTTCTGGTTCAGTAGGTGTCTGTTGTATTTTTTGGTCAGATGCATATCTTTGGTTTATATTCTGGTAAAATTGAAGCTTCATGCACTGGCAGTTTTTTACCATTGCATTGTAAGTGTACCTTTCTGTATCTAGAGTTATCTGCAAGTGGGCAGAAGCCACTAGCTCATCACTTTTATACACCTTACACACCCTTTAGGGTACTCCTAGAAATGAGAAGTTGCTGTAGGTTCAGAAGTCGAGTTGAGTGTAATGTACCATTTGTACAAAATAAAAACTGTGAGGTGAATCATGTCTGATAAATAAACTCTCAGAGTTTAGAAGACAAGAAGACCAAGACTGTGTGTGCACACGGTCCTGTTTCTTTCCACACCACAGTGACCTTTATTTTTTTAAATTTCAGTTTCTCTTACTCACGAGCAGCAGCTTTTTCTGCAAGTGAAAATGCCCATGGCAGTAAAGCTTACAATCACATTTGCTTTACTCTACAGCTGTTCCATCACTCTACCAAAACTTACCAGAACCTAGGAAATTTTGATTAATCTTTTTGTTGTCATTTAATGAATCTGATCAGTTAAGGGTACAAACTATTAGTCTGTTAGATAAATGTGATCAAATGTAATAAATGGTTCTTCTGTTTTTCTTGCCATCAGTCACATTTAATATGTCTAAAAGTGTTTCAGGTGACTTTAAAGCTGAAACTGCTATAATAGTAGCAGACTAAAGGACAAAATTATGTTAACTTCATGCTGATTGCCCAAGTAAAGGAGTGCATCACTTCATTTCCTGTGTAATAACTCTTGGCAGTTTTCTTTTTCATGCTTAATTACAACGAAAAATCCAGACACAGTTCTCTCTCTTTGAGTTGTACCTCTCTTGGCGTTTAGACTCAGAGTTTCTAAAATCATGTGCTAGTTTGAGTCTAGCTAGAATGTTTTGGTGAGAAGAACTAGATTATAGGCTGTAGAAGGAAAACAAGGTTGATGTCTACCTCACTCATTGGCTTGCTGAGATGTATAAAAATAAGAATCAAAACATAGATAAGGCACTTCTGCTGGAGAGCTCTGAGCTGGATTTCCTCTCTCTCTAGCCTCTCTGCTGTTTCTTTAATTTATCCACTTTGCTTCTTAACCCCCTGGCCAAACCTCCATTCTTCCTTGGGACTGGGGTAAGGTTGAGAGGAGTATGGGGAAGGTGAAGGGGCAGTTGGGAGCCTCTCCTGGGGACTCAGGTTTCTGGGAGGGATGTTGTGTTTCTGTATTACCTTTTACCTTGTATGTTTCTGTATATAACTCTATATANTCCAGCCAGCAGCCACGAGCTCTCCCCAGCAGGCAAAGCTCCCCAGCGAGGAGAAGAAGCAAGTGCCCTAATCTTTGTTTTGCCTTTCTTCTTTTGTATACATCTCAGCAAGACTGTGAGGGAAGTAGACCTCACCATTGTTTTCATTTTACAGCCTATCATCTAGTTCTTCTCACCAAAACATGCTAGCTAGGCTCAAACTAGCACAATACTGTAAGTATCTGCTTGTATATTCTGCTAAGCTGTAAATTACAAGCTTCATTGAATTTCCAGAGCTGACTGAGTCTAGTCTGGGAGATTTCCAAAAAGGGGGGGGGGGTGGGGGGCAGGGGGCAGGTAACACCCAAACCATCACGAATCAAGAGCAATTTTTTTTTTTTTGTTCGCAGTTACTTGTACCTCATATGGAGATTTAGTGCAAAGTTTAATAAAAGGGAGTTTATGAATACTAAGATTAGCAATCACAGAGAAGCAGAGATAATGTTAATAACCACTGTTCCCAGACATGAGAAGTATTTTGAGTAAGTTGCTTTAGAGCTTCTAGGTCTGAGTGATCTGCAGGTCAAAAGGCAGAGCCTCTGCTTATTCCTCAAGGCTCACATTGAGTTACTTTGTGCTGTATTTGCTTCAATATCAGTACCTGCAATTTCAAGTGGCAGTAGTTGTGGTTGTTTTATTGCAGGCATCTATTCAGCTACTAGCTTTCAGCTGTAGAAAACTTAGAACTGAGGCTTGGTGGAGAGTAGTAGCTGTTCTAAAACTGATTACAGCTAAATAGTTCAGCTTTAGAGTGAGATAGAGCTGAAGTATGAGTGTTCCTGAATGCATTTTACTAGCCTCAGAGATGTGCATGCAATCATGTGAGTAATCCTTTGTCATGCATGTTAGAACATTTTTGAATGTAAATTACAGCAGCATGAAAAACTTAACTACACCTCCTTTACAGGGATCCATGGCTGTGGTGGTGGTAAGGTGCAAGATTTATTTCCAAAATTAATACTGTTTATTAATTTTGATATTCAGGAATCTTGCCACCAAACAGTATTTTTAATAATAGGTTCTTTGCAATGGTCATGAAAAACATAACACAGAGGAAAAACAAAGAATTTAGAACACTTAAATAACTAGCAATAATACAAACATTAAACTATTTGAACTGGGAAGTGGTTCTTGCAGTCACTTGTGCCACTTGTCCACTAGAGGGACTTGAGAAGATCCTTTCTGCTAAAGGCAGAAGGCATTTGGAATTAGATACAGAGTTTACATGGTTTTGCAAAGAGGCTTTAAGTATTTACTTACAAAAATTATATCTCTGGATTTCTGGGGCTAACTACAGTATTCAGACTGTACCCAAATACTTGCAAGGAGTTCTGTTGGTGTCTTATCAGCTATTGAAGCTTCTGGTTCTTCCCAGTCTCTAACAGGGTGCTGGGAGAGAGGCAGACAATCTCTGACCTGATCCTGATTCCTTTTTGGCTCCAGACTCAGCACGAAGGCTTGCAGAGGTGCAGACAGGCACAATGTTGCACTGGCTAAGCAAGCCTATTGCATGAGACTTGAAGCTAGGCAGTTTCCAGGTAAACAAACCCAAAGCATTCATGCTTGTTATGTAGTAGGCAGAGCATGGCAGGATGCAAGGGCAGAGAGCAATGAGGCAGAAGCATGTGTTTACCTGCTCATCTCTTTTATGAATGTAGTCTGAAACTAATGGCTCCTTGGCCACAGATCAGCCAATCAAAATGGTAGTTTGCCAAACTTGACCATATTACATAAAGTCAGAGCTTACTTTTACCGTTTCATGGCAAAACACAAATGAGTGTACAAACACGTGCAGGTACCCTGTTTAGAAGTTTGGAAGGAGAGGAGGAGACTGGAAGGCACCAGAGCCTTTGTTTTCCTTTCCTGCCCTTGCTTCCCCCAACAGCAGGAGAGAAGAGGAACAGGAAAACATGTCTGGGCAAACCAGAACATATTTAGGCCTATTCTGGCCTTCCATGACAGTGACTTATCAAAAAATTAGCTTTCTATATCTATAATAAAATGGCTCTATGTAAGTGTTCATTAGCAGGAGTGTTGTCTAAATAACTAACATTCAGGCAACTCCAGTTGTGGCCTTGTTTCCTCCATGTGTTTTAAAAACTGAGCCTGATTCAGCTGGCTGCGTCGAACAGTGTGTGTGTACCTTGGTACTCCAGTGATAAACTAGCACTCGTTGTCCATTGATGTGGTGCTGGCTTGCTGTACTGCAGCTTGTAATGGTAGCAGTACCCTAAGAATGAGTAGAATATAATTTTTACAAATTGCATAGCTAGAAAAAAGCTGTTGGGAGTCCTTGAAGACTGGATGTTTCATCTCCAGGGAAGGGGTTTCCTGGAAGAGTTTGCAACGAGATTACTTTATTCACCTTCAGATGAGGTAAAAAATACAGGCTGTCTTCCAGATCTGATAGGAAGCTTTCAGCATTGGAGTATCTTTAGCTGAGCTAAATCCTGGGTGTATTTGAACAAGATGCAGATTATATGCACTTCCATTTCATAGTTCTAAAATAAACATGGCTTTGTTATGGTACCATTGGGATTTCTCAAATCCTGTGATTACAGTAAACAGGTAAACTACCATACAGGATTTTTTGAAGTCATTATGTTGTACTCGAAGATACAGCAGGTGGTCCTTTATGGGTAAATACACAGATGTTTGTTAAATACATGAAAGAGCTAACAATCTGACACTTCCTAGCTGGGTGGTAAAGTAACATATTGGCATACTCAATGTCATAAAGCTTTTGATTGTAGAGCATTTTAACCAGTAGTAATTCATTTTTCTCATCTTTTGAAATATGACTTAAAGTGTAGTGAAAGTTTTCCTGCAAAGTACTCGATTCAAGACAAGTAATAAATGCAAATTAATGTGCAAGAAATTGCAGTTGGTTAGTAGCATTACAGTGAGCCATGTATCAGTTCCTTAATATCGCTGTTTCAAATGCTGATAATGCAACCTCGTCAAACCTGTCATTTTGTTGTGTGGTCTGCTGCACTTGGCATTTCCTAAATATTTTTTATTTTCAACATTCTTCATTCTTATAGAGTATTTCCCTGCTTAGATAAAAGAAAAAAGAAAGCTTCTTAAATTGTATCTGTCATGTCTTTTTGGAAAGTAATTCTTTTAAAAATTGGTAGCACTCTTGCAAAACAGACGAGTTGTAGTTCGACAGGCCAAACTGCACTGGCAAGGCTTTTTCCTTTCTTTTGCCGTAGAAAAAGACCAAAATCTTCACCTACAGTCTTATATTCCATTTTATGTTGTGCTTTCTGTAGTCCTGTAAAGGCAAAGATTGAGTTTATCTTTTCTTGAGTAATCCAAAAATAGCATTCACCCACGGCATTAATTTTGTTTGTTTTCTTGCATTAGGGAATGTTATTGTCTTAGAGATTCCTCCAACATAAGCTCTTCTAACAAACTGAAAAGTATTTAATGACCTGGGATAGAATTGATAGTTTAATTCTTATCTGTAGTTAATGGTCATTTTATTTTATTGATCTCCTTTCTCTTGTTTGTGTTTTACTTTGATATCAGTCTGTACTACGTTGTTTAAAGCCATATTTCTTTGTAAAGTAACTTAATAATTATCACATAATTTTTAATTGGAACAACTGTACAATATAACGCTATTTGGGCAAGTGTGAGGGAGAGGAGGAATTGTGTTTTGCTGTGTAGCAGATTAAAAAATGCTTCTAATGCCAGGTCTGTACATGAAATAGTTATCTGCGTGTTTCTGAAACAAATGTGTCCATATCTGGTGATAATCAGGGTTAGCTATTTGACCTGAAATTTGTTCCCTTCCCCAATCCAGTTTAAAGGTATTTCAGTGTAGTAGAGTCATTGACTTCTTCCTTCCAGACAGTGCTTTATATATTTGCATTTGTTGTTAAGATTACAGTTGTGAGTGATCCTCTAGGTTTGCAAGGGGAATAGAGGTTCCACTAGGTGATAATGATATGAGTTCTGCCCCTTGCATTAGTGCTGCTCCCGCAGCAGTGCCATTTTCATGCATATGGGCAGCATAGTACTGTGCGCAGATTTGAATCTGCTGTGCCTGTGCAAATGAGAGTATCAGCTGTCCATTGTGCTCCTAGCTGCGAAAAGGGTACTTGGTCTGAGCCCAAAAGTTACAGAACTATGACTCCATGGTTCTTTACAAAAGACACAGCTTCATCTTTCCAGAGCACCTCGCTGTACCAACAAACAGACTGATTCAGATCAGTAGCGCGGAGTCTCGCGTCTGAAGCAGTGTGACCCAGAACAAGTGTCTGCAGAGGAGTGAAAGCAGAGTAACTGTAAATGCTTTCCTGGGCCCCAGTTGTTTTTGGTTCGGGGCCTTTTGTGGGTTTGTTGTCAGTTAATCCTGATCACCCTCGCCTGCCCCCCTGCCATGATGTTGTGGAACTCTGTTGTATCCTTGAGAGCTGCTTGTGCATTCATACCTCTGATCATCTTTTCTTTTTTTTTTTTTTCTTTATTTTTCTAGTTTTATTGTATCAGAACAGCAGCACATAATTTCCAAGATGTGGCTGAAGCAGTGATTTACAAAGGCACAGCAATGCCTTTTATTTTCTCATTATTTTCCAAGTCTTCCTAAAACACAGAGGATGATGCTGCTTTTTTGAAGTACAGAATGCTTTTCAGAGTTAGAGTTGGCAATGCATTACCTAGTAATCTGTGTTGCATAAACATCTATTCCATGTTAGGACCTAACCTCGATTTTAAAAAGTAATTTTTCAAATTCTAAGCTAACTTTTAGACTCTGTTTTATAGGTTTGCAAAGGTAGAGATCAGTGTGTCACCACCTATTATACCATTCCGAGAGACAATAACAAGACCTCCAAAAGTCGATATGGTGAATGAAGAAATAGGAAAACAGCAAAAAGTTGCTGTCATACACCAAACAAAAGAGGACCAAAATAAAATTCCTGAAGGAGTTCAGGTTGATCCAGATGGGCTTATTACAATATCTACTCCAAACAAACAAGCTACTCTCAGTGTAAGAGCGGTGCCACTTCCTGAAGAGGTGACTCGACTTCTTGAAGAAAACAGTGACTTAATTCGAACTATGGAGCAGCTCAACACATCTCTGAATGAAGATAAGAAACATCATGAGATCAATCAGAGAACTCTTGACAGGATCAAGGAATTCAAACAAAACTTGGAGCAAAATCTGCAGGGAAGAAAGTGGAGAAATGCTGTTGATCAGATCTGGTCATTTGGACCGAGGAAGTGTGGGCCTAATATTTTGTTATATAATTTCGAGGGCTATAAAAGGTCTGTGTGGCAGTGCCTTGGCAGCGCTGTGAAAGAAGTAAGTAAATACAGAGACTTTGACAACAGCATAGTAAGTGGATTTCAGTTGGCTACGCTTTCAGGTCCCATGTGTGAAGAACCCCTCATGGGTGTTTGTTTTACAGTGGAAAAATGGGACATACATAAAGCTGGAGAGATGCTGTCATCTACTAGTCAGAATTCAGGGGAATGTGATACCATAGAACATAAACAAAACAAAGATGCTACTCTAACAAGCAGTTGCACCAATGAAGTTTGCAGCTTGAATGAACACCGGAACAGCAGTCAGAGTGCTCCAAAATCACCTGAGAAATTCAGTAAACAAAAGGGAGAGATTTCACTTGCAGATTGTTATGGTCCCTTCTCTGGGCAGCTGATTGCCACCATGAAGGAAGCTTGTCGTTACGCTTTGCAAGCAAAACCACAGAGGCTAATGGCAGCGATGTACACATGTGAAATCATGGCTACTGCAGAAGTTTTAGGTAAGGCATAATGAAATAAACCTTCGGCTAATATGTAAACTGCAAACTCAGCGTGTGCTTTATTTGTGTCACTTATATTACCTTACTGCTTACACCTACTTAAACTTGGTTTTATGACCTATTTATGCCACCACTTAACTTCCCCTAACATTTGTTCTTGAAGTTTTCTGTGGGAATTGCTTGCACACTGAATCTGATCCAATAAACCAGGATTTTCTTTAAAATTACTTTCTACTGCATTTAACAGAACACAGCAAATATGTTCTGACTGTACTAATTGTGACAGAAATTGTAGTCTAGCTCACAAACCAAAATTAACAATTTGGTTATTTGTTCTAAAAGTCTCTGCTGTTGTGCATATATGCAGAATAATAGCAGATGTACAAAACCAAATCAGTCTGAAGAGCAAAATTTGCAATTGTACGTAGTGGAAAAAAAGTGCCTTTGGGCAGTTTTCTACAGATGCTTGATCGTGTTCTTTTCTGGTACTCTTTAGCAGGCCTGGTAAAAGAAGTTGTGTGGTAAGCTTATTAGCACAGTACCTTAAACTACAACTTACTATGGCACAGAACTTACACATTTTAAACTACCTTTTACTGTTTCTAATGCATAAGAATGCTTATCAAAAAATAGAATTTGTAGTGCTACACATTCAGTACTTACGAATCTGTCTATGAGACTACAAGCAAGATACCAATTTTCAAACCACAAAACCACTGTAAAAGCTTCTGAAGGTAGCTAAGCTACAATTCCTGAAAACACAACAGTATTTCTCAGTAATGTTTCTCAAATATTTGATTGCAAGTAGTCAGGCGTGTTAGGCACATACATTGTCAAAGTGCCTTTTAAAGTAGCCTAATTTCTGCATAAGGTGCCAAAGAAATTATGTATTTTACTTGATGTTGAAATTTCTTGACTAAATGTATCTCTGTTTCTTCCTGATACAGAATATAAATGTTTGTAAGCTCATTGAATTTATGTCTTTGCAGGCCGTGTATATGCTGTCTTGTCCAAAAGAGAAGGCAGAGTGTTACAGGAGGAGATGAAAGAGGGGACAGATGTGTTTATTATTAAGGCAGTCCTGCCAGTAGCAGAAAGTTTTGGCTTTGCTGATGAAATCAGGAAGAGAACTAGTGGCCTGGCCAGTCCACAGCTGGTGTTCAGCCACTGGGAGGTAAAAATATCTATTTATTCCATCTGTTTTGGTGATACTTTTCCTGTAGATGTGGCAGACTGAAATAATAAGTGGCAAAGGCTAAGTTTTAGTTGAGACGTTTGATTTAATTCTTTTTTTTAAATAAAGAGGGGGAAAGTAGCTTTGCATTAGTCTTAGTTCCTTCTATAGATCACAGAATCACAGAGTGTCAGGGGCTGGAAGGGACCTTGAAAGCTCATCCAGTCCAACGCCCCTGCCAGAGTTGGATCACCTATACCAGATCACACAGGAATGTGTCCAGGTGGGTTTTGAGTATCTCCAGAGAGGGGGAGACTCTACAACCCCCTTGGACAGCCTGTTCCAGTGCTCTGTCACGCTCACAGTGAAAAAATTCCTCCTTATGTTCATATAAAACTTCTGTGCCTCAACTGACATACACTGTTTTGTTTAGATGGGATGCTTTTTTGTTTCAATAGAAAGTTAGTTCTTCACAAATAAAATTAATTCTGCATAAATGTGTTTTCCTGAGTTCTGTATGCTTGTTTTAATGAGTTCTCTGGTGAACTTGTTTGAGGAATGGAAAAAAGAAACATCTGCAAAACAACCCCAGCATTCCACTAAGACAAGATGTAACAATAAATCTAATGCGTATGGAAGTTAATCTTTTAGGGGTTAGCAGATGGCTAGGTATTTAATTTTTTGTCCTTATATATGATGGCTTGGAATATGTTTTCAGACTTGAAGACACAGGAAATGGATTTCATTCTTTCAAAGTTCAGTCTGGTTATAAGTGGAGATTTTCCTCAAAATTACTCCCTTTGTTCCTCTTTGACAAAG
Source organism: Tricholaema leucomelas (assembly GCA_013400475.1). Lineage (NCBI taxonomy): Eukaryota > Metazoa > Chordata > Aves > Piciformes > Lybiidae > Tricholaema lacrymosa > Tricholaema leucomelas. The sequence goes on from WAAF01001056.1 coordinate 52,834, forward strand.
AAATGAAGAGGTGAAAGTGAAGGTGTAAATGAAGTAATGCCAGTGGGAAAGCTGATAAGGAGTGTTGTCAGCTGAGAGTGCACTGTGGCTTGTTCCTCTTGCTATAGAGTAGCTCTTCAAAGAGAAATAGAAAAGCTGTAAATGAAAGCTCCTTGTTCAAGACAAATGAACCTGCATTGTAGGGCTCCTTGGAAGACCCCATTAAAGGAGGTAAAAGGAGACGGAATGGCAAGAGTCAATGAGTATAAGTTTTTCACATTCAGTTTTGAAAGTAACTGAAGTCTAAGCTGTTCTGTTTGGTTGGTTGTTTTTCAGTCAAGTGGTCCTTTATTTGGTGTTAGGACCATAGAATCTTTTGTGAATGCATTAGTCCTTTTTTATTTGTTTCATCTTGTTAATTTTCTGACCTCAAACATTGAGTCTTTGAGAAAAACTACCACAGATTTTTGAGGTCAGTAACAGTGAATGCAGTTGCCACTTATGGTCTGTTTACCACTTTCAGAAAGCCTTTGATACTGTTCCCCACAAAATTGTTGTAGATGTGGCTTGGCTGAGCACGCTATCTCCTGGATAAAGCACTGCCTGGACAGGAGGGCCCAGAAAAAGTGGTGGTCAGCGGCATTAAATCCAGTTGGTGGCTGGGCACTAGTGGTGCTTCTCAGGATCCATGTTGAGACCACTTCTTTTTAACATCTTTATTGATGACCTGATTCAGGCATAGAGAGTTCAGCAGTGTTTGCAGATGACACCAAGTTAGGTGGCAGTGTTGATTGAATGAGGGTAGAAAGGCTCTGCAGAGGGACTCGGGTAGGCAAGACCAACGGGCCAACATTAATGGGATGAGCTTCAATGCGGCCAAATGTCAGGTCCTGCACTTGGGTCACAACAACCCCAAGCAACACTACAGGCTTGGGGCAGTGTGGCTGGAGAGCTGCTGGCAGAAAGGGATCTGGGGTCTGTAATAGACAGGAGCTGAATGTGAGGCAGCAGTGTGTCCAGGTGGCCAAGAAGGCCAGTGGCAACATGGCTGGAATTAAAAGTGCTGTGGCCAGCAGAAGCAGGGAAGTGATTGTCCTCTTGGACTCTGCTCTGGTGAGGCCACACCTCAAGTGTTGTGTTCAGTTTTGGGCACTGCAATACAAGAGAAATGTGGAGGTGCTGGAGCAGGTCCGGAGGAGGGCAAGGAAGCCATGAAGGGCCTGGAGAATAAATCTGATGGGGTCTTTGTGGTGAACTGGGAACAAGGACACGTGCATTTATTCTCTGATCATATTATACCTAAAATTTCTTCTAGAGGAGGGCCTCTGAGATACTAAGCTGTAAGAGCAGCTTTACTAAGTATGTTAGCACCTGAAATGAAACCTTCAGTTCTTACAAATTCTAATAAAATCATGGTAAGATAATGTTTTAAATAAGGAATTTCTTCAGGATGATATTTGGCATTGTTCGCTGACTGGCAATTACATTAGCTTTTAGAAACAGATAAATGCAACTGAATTTGAAAAGCTACTATGACATCCCTACGGCAAGTGCTACCTAGTGTATCTTAACTCTTGGTTTCCACCTAAATAGCTAATTGCAGGTTCTCCAGAAAACCCTCCCTGATCTACTGTCATGTTTTGTTACATCAGAGCTTTATTAGCACAGATGCACTGACAGACTTTGGTACTACTTGACTTGCTTGTTGTTGTGCCTTTTTCCTTTTGTAGATCATTCCAAGTGATCCATTCTGGGTACCAACCACCGAAGAAGAATATTTGCACTTTGGGGAAAAGGCAGACTCGGAGAACCAAGCCCGCAAGTACATGAATGCTGTAAGAAAGCGGAAGGGACTTTATGTAGAAGAAAAAATTGTGGAGCATGCTGAAAAGCAAAGAACTCTCAGCAGAAATAAGTAGCTGTGCCTGCTTCCATTCTTTCCTGACTCAGCTAAGTGCGGGTGCATTATTTTCTATGCAGCAAGTTCAAAATTTCATCTGGACCTTGTTCTTTGACACCTTTTTTCTTACATGTTATAATGTCTGTGGCTTATGTTCTAATAAACCTGAGCCTTTCCAGCTTTCATACAGAGAAATCAGTTGTTTAAATAAAGTATAGGCATATGCATTGCAATTGATCTCAATTTTAAAAATATATTGTCCTATTGGATTTTCTGTCACAGCATTAGAAACTCCTAATTTAATTATATTTCTGTCCCATCAGAGGTAGTTACAGCTAGAGCTGGTTAGCTAGTTTGTTGCAAATGAATTGTGCTCTGAATTTAGCTTAATGTTATTCAGTCTGTTCTTTATTTTAGTTTCTGTAATGTATTAGTTACTCACAAGTACTTACCTAGATGCAAACAGAGATGTCTGTTAGGCATTTCTAAACTCTGTGTAAGCACTTGTTTAAAGCAGTAATGTATTTGCTTTAAGTCAGAGGGCAGAAATAAGAGTGGAACATGTGGAAGAGTAAGTGCTGCAAACCCAAGAGATTTGTCCTTTTCCCCCTCCGTAGTACATGTCTTGTTACTATCCTAAGCTGGGAGCTGCTGTCTCTGAACTAGGCACACAGCTACCTCTGCCAGTCCTGCGTGACTGTTCACAGACTCCTCCAGAAATTTCTACCCGTTCAGCTTATTGTCAGTGAAGGGAAACAGTTGTGAAGATATAGAGAATGTCTTGCAGTTTGCAGGTGTCTGGGATGCAGAAGGCTCCAAAACGATTCAGACAAAGAGTAACAGGAAAAAAAGTCCTCACAGGGCATAGGTTTCAGTTAAGAAAAACTGAAATCTTGATTTGTAATAGGAAAGGACAGGAATCCTAAAATGTTACGGACGAGTTGATAGGTGTCCTGGAAGAGTTTCTGATGTTTATTTAAATGGGAAGTAAGTCTTTAAATCTTGTGTGAACTGACTTATTGCTGTCTCCTGTCTTTGCCAGTTGCAAAGAGTTCTGTTTCAAATAACCATGCACATAGATTGTCCTTTTTTTCCCAGAATATTACCATTGTCTTAATTCATGGTTGTCTTGTACTCCTTTAGCACCTACTTGATCTTTCTGAATAAATACTCTGTGTGTTAATTAATGCAGCAGGCAGCATTAACTCATGTCAGTTTTACTTCTTATGAGAAAGAAAACTATTACTTGTTTCACACATAGAATGATTTTGAATCCCTAACTTTATGTTAAATAATAGCCATTTATTTTCCAGCTTGTTTGCTTTCATTGTGGAAATGTTTCATTTTAAGATTGAATTTGTGAATTATTCAAGCAAATGAAATATTTGCCTTTCTTAGAAGGCTATTCCATACATGGCTGCTGTTTTTTCAAGAGGTGTCTGCACAGAAGCTCTATTAGAGCTTGAGCAAACACACTCGGGTAGTTTGGGCACTCCCAGCTGGTGTAGCTGTGGAAGACGTGGTAATTTACGGCAGTCTGCGAAAACCAGTCCAGATATAAATGTTTGTAGTGTTGACCTGGCTAATACAGCTACCTGACTTCAAGGCAGAGTCAGGGGTATCTGGCCTGCAATCCCAAAGGTGCTTGAAGGTAGACGCAGAGGTGGGCAGTTTGGTCATTCTTAGGACTAGGTAATTATTTAATCTATTGTATTTGAATGAGCAGAAAGAGCATTAACATAGATTTTAGAAGAGTTAATGATATCTTTCATATATTTGGAGTATTTTTGGCTTGCATCTCAAACAGCATAAAAGTGATAATTCAGGTTGTTTCAACACTTTTATTTGTAAAGAGCAAAAACTTCACAAACTAGCAGAAGAAAAATCAAAACAAATTGCTAGCAGCAGTATATGAGATCTGTTTTCCAAGGCTACTAGTGGGAAGAGAATCTGATTGCTAATGTGCCATGAATTTCTAACCATTTTTCTCTGTATTATTCAAGAAGTACCTTGGTGCAGCTGTTTTTCTCCAGTTTTACATCATTTTGGAAGATCTCTGTAAAGCAAGATAAATAAATTGCTGATGAAGCAAGCATTAGAACAGTTGAATTGAGAGTTAGCCATTATATAATTTGATTTTCTTTAGCAGTCTTTACTGCTAAATACAATACATGCTTAAAATAACCATACATGGCTTTTAAAATATGACAGAGGTTTTTAGTGTATGTTTAACTTTCTGAAAGCTAGACCCTTAATTCATCTGTTTTGGCTACTTAGACCTGATAATGTATAAATCAACAATTAGCTTATGTGGTCAAATTTATTAGAGCATAGTAACTATTCACTGAGCAAGCCATATGATAAACCAAATGATTACACTTTGTAGAAAGAATAAACAAACACAGGAGCTGAGTTTCCCCAGCAAAAAGTAAAGATAGAGCAGAAGTCAGCAAGTCCCTTCTGGGACTAACATCACTCTTGAATGGAGAGGTGTTTCTTGAGTAGATCTGTCTGAAACCTTTTTCATTTATACACCTAGTGCTAGACAAGTGCCATTTACAGATGGGACAGCCTGAGGAACAGAAGCTTGCAGGTCTGCTTAAAACCTTCCACAGTGTTTAAGAACTCGAACTGGGAATTCAGGTGACTTTTTCTCCTGGCTCTGGTTATATCAGCTTAAATTCTTTGGACATGGTATCTAAAGATTTTTGCTTCTTCTATAGGGGTTTCTTCTTTCTAACTTTGGTTCGGAATGCTGTGTAGATTTTTCTGTGCTTCTTTCTAGTTTCCTTTGGAAGCAGAAACAGAAGAGCATGTGGAAGAGAGGATCTGGATGAGCTGGACTGTTTTGTCAGCACCATTTTTTTTCAGTGCTTGGTTTGAATTCTCACAGAGCTTCTGATCCATTTTGATTATATTTCATGCCAGGCTGCCTGTGGAAACTCCAGAGTTGAAACTAGGCAAGGGAGTGTAGTTCTTTTTGTGGCATCATGTATAGGAGGAGGACAGTCAAGAAAATAGTGACAAGGTCTTTTTTAGTACCTGTTGTCGTGTTGACCCATGTTCCTTTGATATTCATAAAATGATTTGAAGTCTTTCCATGGAAGGGTGTTAAACGTGACTTTTTTCTTTTAGTCCACACACTGCTAGAGCCCCACTGCTTATATGAAATTCCCATCAACTGACATCACGTGTGGTATGTAAAAATCCATGGAAATCAATTCTGAAACATGATTTTTGAAGATCAAATGTCTACACAAAATTTCTAGGTAGTGAATGTTCTCTAAATACTGTAATTTGAGGGCATTTCTGTTGTTATTATGATCTTATTTTGACTACAGCTGACCATTTCTGTACATCTGAGAGCCTTTTCATCAAATTTGTGTTTAACATAGGTTATCATTGATAGGAAAAGTCACCTAAAAATAAGTGTTTTAAGCTAAGAACTATGCACTGAAGCTTTAAGTATCTGGCAGGAATGTTTTCTTCCTGTATTTCTTCCCTTGCCCCCAACAGATAAGAATCCTGTTAGAGTATGTGGAAAGCCACATAAATACACATTCTTGGCTGAAACATCTTTTTTAATATGAATTGGGTTTTTTTAACTGCAAGTCTACAGTTGAATTCTTTGGACGCATAATATCTCAGCTCTAACTGAGGAGTGTAAAACGCAAAATCCACAGTGGCAGTGTTAAGAGGCACAGAGTGTTTCTAAGAAAAGCTGATGCAGTTTCCACTCAGATTTCTTGGGAATGTTCTGCAGAGTGGGATCCAACAGAGTTGGAGAGAGGTTGGCAGAATGTGGAATAGACTCTTTTAACCGTTCATGAATGTGTCTGTAAAATGATCAAAGGTGCATTCATTTTTTAGTTTGCTGTTCTTCACCAGTTTGCAGTTCTACTCTTCAAGTTTGCAGTATCTGTGATTTGCTTCCAGTACAGCCCAGAGAAGGAAAACACTTACAGTGTAATCGTGAGATGTCTCTGTAGGCCTGGCTGATTTTACTGGTGCTAAGACAAATAGTTTACACACAAGATCTACACCATTCTGATTTAGCAATATTTCTGACTTCTGATCTCTTATGTACTTAATGTGGCTTAGTCATAGGCTCTCATGTAAGTATCTGCCTTTTGACTTGTTTTGTGCTAGTTTGGCTCTACTGAAAAGTCAGTAAGATAGAAATTAATACTGATTTGTTTAGTTTCTATTAATAAACTGAACTTCAGCATTTGGGAGGGCGTTGCTGTTTTACAGCTGTATCATTCCATGATTATGAGACTCCTGCAAACCATGACTAACAGGAGGAAAAAATAGACTCCATGAACTAGTGTGATTTGGGCTGTTTGACAGAGAGTTTTGTTTCAACAGAAGCTGTTTTCCCACAAAAGCTTGTGCTCTTTATTTATTTAATTCTGAATTATCCTTCCTCTGCCTCTACTGGCCTCTCCTCCTTTGTCTCCTTTTTTACCTAAGATCCAACTCCATACCCCACCACTGATTCTTTAGACGGATATTTTTATTGTCAACCTAATTACTTCTTTTAACTGAAACTGCTTCTCTCTGTAGGACTTGCTGATTCTGGAATGTAAACCAAAAAAAAGAGAGTAGCAAAATTCAGTAATTATTTTCTGTTAGCATTTTTGGCCACCATATAAAAGACTTGTCTTTCACCCTTCCGACAGTGATGTGTCTCACTGTTCCCCGGTGAGATAACTAGATGCCTTTTTCCCCCCAGAGAAGCTGGTGGTTCAAAAGGTCAACAAGAAAGGTAATCCGCACAGACAGCAGAAATAAAACTTTTGTCTAAAGAGTCTATAGCCTTTTGAAACTCTGTGTTTCCTACTTGCTCAGAAACATGCTTTCTGTCCCCTGAGAGGAAGAGCAGTTCACGAATGTTACGGTGCTTTTTTGTGAAATGGTCACAAAGCACAGCCGAAATCTGCATCTTCTCCAGCAGAATTACAAATGGAAGGCAGGTTGATCATCTTCACCAATTCAGTGCTGACTTTTTCCCATTTGTGGAGAGCTCTTTCCAGAATCTTTCGTATGGTTTTTACATTGTAAAATATTAAGTCGGGTAATGGGTAAGTCACTCTTATTTCATTGCTTTCTGAATGATTTATGCCAGTGTAAACTGCTAGCCTGCAACCTATTGCCATTTATTTTCCAGTAGCAAAGACCTCAGACTGAAAAACAAGTCTGAAGAAACTGGGCTTTAGTAATGACTCCATGACAGTTATGTGTATCATTGTTCCCTCTGCAATATTCTCCTGAAAACAACAATTCTGGGTTATAGATTGATTAAAGAATAAGGTAAAGTCCACAGCTGTACTTAGGACAGCATTCAGGCTTGCACTTTATGGTGGCCACTCCAAATATTCTCTCTAATTCTAAGGCAGATGAATGCTCCTTCTTCCAAATGCCATGAAATTATCACTACAGTGAAAAACAGCTTTCACAGGGCACACTGAGTTAGAAGGTCAGGGATCATTTCATACTGAGTCCCTTCTTAAAATGTTTGTTGCTTATTCCACTGCCTGTCCTAAGTACAGCTGTGAGGCTGATCATGATGAGGAGGCAGATTTAATCATGCTTAAAGAGGACTTAAAGCCACTGGCAGCTTTAGGAGTCCTGCTCCTTTCATAGAATCATAGAATCACCGAGGTTGGAAGAGACCTCCAAGCTCATCCAGTCTAACCTAGCACCCAGCCCTACCCAGTAAATTAGTCCATGGCACTAAGTGCCCTGTCTGGGCTTTGTTTGAACACCCATTCCAGTGCCAGTCACTCTTTCTGTCAAGTTCCTCCTAACATCCAGCCTGAACCTGCCCTGGCACAACTTGAGACTGTGTCCCCTTGTTCTGTTGCTGGGTGCCTGGGAGGAGAAAACAACCCCATCTGGCTACAACCTCCCTTCAGGTAGCTGTAGACAACACTGAGGTCTGCCCTGAGCCTCCTCTTCTGCAGGCTGCACACCCCCAGCTCCCTCAGCCTCTCCTCAGAGGGCTGTGCTCCAGGCCCTTCACCAGCTTCGTCGCCCTTCTCTGGACACCTTCCAGTATCTCAACATCTCTCTTGAATTGAGGAGCCCAGAACTGGACACAGTACTCAAGGTGTGGCTTGACCACTGCTGAATACAAGGGCAGAATAACTTCCCTTATTCTACTGGCCACATTGTTCCTGATCCAGGCCAGGATGCCATTGGCTCTCCTGCCCACCTGGGCACACTGCTGGCTCTTGTTCAGCAGTGTCGCATCTGAAGGCAGTGTAGTTTTCTGGCTAGACTTACCACTGGAGTACTCGGAGATTTTACTCCTACTTTGTTCATACAGGGGATGTAAAGGCAAAGTCAGCCAGGTAGAGTAGGAACTGCAATGACAAAAAAACCCTTGCAAGTTTTCATGGCAGGGGTGATGCACCCATTAAGCAGTCATTTCCAATTGCCTCTAATCTATGTTTGACTGGAAGTCTGGTTTTTATTTTTTAATGTTCCTTCAAATGATCATTTTATAATGACCATCATAATTCCAGAGGTTGATCTGTTTGTTGAGTGATATAGACATACCCAGAGCTGACTGATAGTGAAATATGGGAGCAGGTGTGCTATGGGGCTTGCCTGCAGGTAATTATTTTCTATTTTTTATTTTTTATATCTTTCATCTGTTATCATCATAGCGTTTATCTTTAGGAGGTCAGTAGAATGGCTTTTTAAAGGAAAAAACTGGCTTTTCTTCATGGAGTGACTGACAAAAGAAGCTGTGTAAGAGGCAGCTGAAGCTGCTCTTCCACTGGAGAATAAGCACAGCGTGTTCAAGACAAGTGCTGCTATCATTGGTCTGGGGATTGAAAGCTGATCCTGTCTTCTTGAAATGCTGCTATCATGCAGTGTGAGTACCTTAGAGAGGTTATTTTAAATTAACCTTCTTGTGTTAAAACAATCTCTGGTCTGTTCCTATCACATCCAACACTGTAAGCATCAAGGCCAGTGAGTAATTCAGCTGTAGCTTGTATGAAAGGGAAAGGCTGGAGAAGAAATGTGAGAAAGAATGACATCCTACTTGTATGGATGCCTTCATAGTAACTGTTTAAAGTGCATAATGAGATGATTGCTTTGTTGCTCTGAAAGTATTCAATAGTAGATAGCATGCAAATATGCTGTGTGGGGAACATGCTGCCTTGACAGGCAGAATGTAATTGCCAGTCAGATCATGCCTTCTGCACAGCCTTGCCTCTGCGAAGGAAAGGATGAAGAAGCAAGCCTTTCTAGCATGTTTCTGTGCTCCCTCAATGTCTTGTAGATGCCACAGAAACTCCTTGACTGTGGCAGGCTCGTTGTTTCTGGGAGCATGGTGCAAGGGAGCTGTGCATTCCCAGCAGCAGCAATTACCTGGGTACCATTTCACTGGCTGTATAGATGCCAGGTCTAAATAACCTTCTCTTATGCTTTTCTGTCAGGACTTATTAGTAAAACATGGCTTCTGTTGAACATGCCTGCTGGGACAGGTGGAGCCTGAAGTACTGCATGCAAGCATATTTGGAAGGGATGTTTTTCTGAGGTCTGCAGGCTGCAAAAAGGTGAAAAAGGTGGGTCATGGATGGCACAGCTTCCTTTCCTCATGTGTAAGAGGATGTGATAAGGGGAGATCATTAGTTATGTTTTCGATCTTGTGGTTCTTTCAGTTGAGCCCCCCAAAGCACATGAAGGAGTCTGCCAACTGAGCTGGAAGTTTGGGCTATAGAAAAAGGGAGTAGGGTAACTGCTTTATCATAGCTGTCACTTGTGCTTGATCTTATCAACATCATTTCTTCCTAGCCAAACAGAAGATGCTAAAACTGTGACTGACAAAGGAAAATACCTGTGTAGACAAGGGATGGTGGTTGACAAGCTGAGCTCTGCTTTTGCACAGGAATTTGCAGGTACCATTTTGTTGGCCAGAAGGAATGGAACTATTTCTTCAAAGCTAACTTAAAAAAAAAAAAAAAGGTAAAAAGGTAAAGAGATACATCTTCTAAACATGTGTGAAAGGTGAGGCAACTGTGAGGTTCCCTTGCTTATGATGTATGAGCAGATTTAGTATTGGTGTTAGCAGTTTGGACTTGAGCGATGTCATTGTCAGAAGAGACAAGTGCCCCAGCCCATACTGTGTGCCTTGTTGACTCAGAGAGCTGCTGTCCTGCGAACAGGCAAGCAAAGGAAAAGAAAAGCAAACTGGATATTAGCTTTAAACTTGGGTTAGAAGGAACAAAGGGGATGATCAGTGAAGAAAGTCACTGGAGCATTGGAAGAATCACTGAACAGTGTGGAAATCGTATGGACTCAGTCTGCAGTGCAGCCGTGTGACTAGCATGGCATTTGCACTCATGTGGCAGATTGACTCCCTTGTGTTGCCTCCCTGGAGGATAGACATTTCTTTTTGCAGCTGATTACATGGAAATGTGGTATCTTATACAGCCTAGCCTTTAGTTTTTACTACATACAGACTGAGATTTTAGACTGGGATCTCATTTTGAGTAATCTTTGGGTGGTGTGCTTTATGGGGACTTCAGTCTTATTTGATTTCTTCTAGATGAGGATCTGGGGTTTGTGCCACTTTCGTTTTGTTCTTGACTTAGGAAGTGGCCAATATCTGTGATAATGCTAGCTGAGACTTTTTTCTTCACAGATTTATTGCTGGAGAGCAGAAAATGCCTCTGCAGTCTTGCAAACACTCCCATAAATAGCCAGCTTCTGTGCTTAAGTAGACTGTTACTGTTGCCAGATCCGTGGGTTTCTGACAAATCTTGTGATACTTTGTTTTTCCTGAAAACCTCAGGTCTTGGATTTCATCAGAATCTCTGTTTTCATTACAACAAAACCAAAAGAAAGGAACCAACATGAAAAAAAAAAAAAAAAACAAAAAAAACCCCAGTGTTTCTAGCTTGGTGCTGGCATCAAATTAGAGAAAAACCTGGAAATGTTTGCAGCTTCACCATGATGGCAGAAAACTCCAAATGCGTGCAACTCCCCCCAGATACAGTATTTTCCTTGAAAAAGCAAGGAACAGAAAATCCCAATCCACCAGGTAAATGAAAGAGCTGTGGTTTTGAAGGACAGCCTCTTAATGTCTGCATTGTGGCCTTTTACTGTAACTCTAAAAGTGACTTTTGGAATGCTTTTTAAAGTGACAGTGGGTTACTTTTTCAGTGCAGGTAAGTGTTTTGCAAAATCCTCTTTTACAGAGGGAAGATGTTGAATCCTTTGGCAACTTTGGCCACTTGGTAAAACAAAGAGCTGCTAATTGTCCCTGAACACATGCCCTTTTCTTTAGGCTTATTTCTTGATTTGAGTCTGCATGCTCCAAAGCAGAAGGATCAGGGGCTGAAAGGCAATCTGCTAGAATACAGAGCTGGTGTTTGTGTGGGAAATGCTAGTCTTGATTTTTCCTTGCTGCATGTATGCTGAGTTACCCTGCTTTTCATTACAGTAAATGTTTAAAGACTATTTTGTCTTGGATTTCACTACGTAAAGGTTTTCTCAAAATACAACCCTCCTTTAGCCCCTAGCTTGGCTTGGAGCATACAAGTGTGTGTGTGTGGCCTGTCTCTTAACTAGAGAAGTCTCACGTCACCACTTCTGTGAATCGAAGTCACCTTAGGGTGACTGTGGGAGCCGTCAAGTGATGCTAAATGAGACCAGGATCTGAAGGAGAGCTTTTCTGTCTCACCCGTTTTGTGGAATGGGCCTCTCTGCTGTCCCCAGTGAGATGAAGGCTTCACATGTACACCTCACAGGATGTTAGGGCTTGGAAGGGACCTGATGATATCACGGAGTCCAACCTCCGAGCCAGAGCAGGACCATAATCCAGTGCAGGTGTAAGAGGGAGGAGTTGATATGTGTTTGATCAGAAGTTACAACAGGCCGATAGTTACTAGGTCACTAGAGATACTGATACTTAGAGTTGGAAATTCTGCAACCGTTGTTCATTTTCTAATCCAAGGACGTTTTCAGTGACTTTGAGCTATGCTGGTTTTCTCTAAAAAGCCTTTTGTAGAATTATAGCAAAATAAGAGGAACTTGTTTATTTCACATCTGTGTTACTCTGGATTTGAATAAACTATTTGAAGTACAGGTATATTTTGCATGCTTCAAGGCAAGGATAGGGATTTCTCCTGTATGCCGTATTTCCTTTTCTGATGCTGCTATATCAAGCCTCTTGGTGATGATATTAATCACTGACTTTCCAATGACGCTCCGAAGAGCATGCATTTTTTTCTTTGGGGATAAATAAATAGGGGAGAATGTTCCAGGAACTCACTGGGTTCTCAAATTTGTTTTCTCTTTTCCTTCAACTTTGGCAAATGTCTTTTGGAACACTATGTAGTTTGCTATACAGTATTTTATAAAAAGCTAAATGCATACTTGTGGAAAGTGAAATTAATGATTTGTAGATTGTGCAGCAGAGGAGGAACTGGTGACGAAACCTGGAGTGTTTTTGTCCATGCTGATTTCTCAGGGCTATGTCACAGTATCTAATCGGGAGTCATTACCAGTTTATGCAGCATTAATTCATACAGCCTTTCACACATACACCCCGTTGGGTCCCACAGGGCAGGATGGGTCTTTACTGGAACCCATTCCTGAGATCTGCTGATACTTTTCACCCGCACAGATGATTTGCAAAATGAACAAACACGTAACTACCTGATTGAAAGGAGTCTGAGCTGAGTTTTCACTCTCAGCAAAGCCTGCGAAAGAAATAGCCCAGGGTTTTGGCTTTTTGGTTTTGTCTTGGGTTTTTTTTTTTGTTGTTTTTTTAAGATTATCCTAGCCTCCTGGAAAGAATACCTAGAGGCAGCTGTTTCACAGAGGGATGTCTTTCTTCATGGTCATCAACTTTTCAGTACTAATCTACAGTGGAAAGGGCTGGTTTTAGAAACTGTAGGTTGTGCTGCAGTGTTGTGATAGCATCAGGTGGGAATAGGTGCCAAGTGGCACTGCCACTTGGAGGAGCACTTGCTGTGAACTCAGAATGTGTCACTAGGTGTTTGTGAAGTATAAATATAAGAGTTCTGGCACAGGGCAAATGGAAGGAGAACAAGAGTTAGTGCTAAGAGAGTATGGGGGTTCATAGGTAAGTAAAAATTTATTGATGTGTATAAAAAGGAAGTAATAATTCCTTTTCCTAAGAAGGATGCTTTGGATAGTGAGAAAATCCTTCACAGCTGTAAGATGCTTTTAAATAACCCAGCAGAAGAATGACTTATGTTCATGTACAGGTGTCCTGACATCCTCAGAGAAGTTTAAGTGAGACACCCATAGCCAGGAAGCTGGTTAGCTCATGCGGGAGCACAACTGCAGTTCTACAGTAGATGTACTATGTGGGACTTCTTTTCACTTCAGAAGCACTGAACTTTGACAGTTTATATGGGATGAAAGAGGCAAGCTAACAATTCAGTACTTAGCACCTCTGAATAAGAGGAGACCTTGTGTTACAAAGTAATTAATTTTCGATTGATTGCTCATTCCTCTAACAAATTATTATCATCACTCCTTGCTGTGTAGAGACAGTTTTTCTTTCTACCACAGCACAGCAATCTCCACCCTTTATATCCATAATAAAATGTTGCAGGAGGTAGTGAAGATACCACCAGTGTGATTCTGTGGAAATTGCTCAAGGAACAACGAAAATGTGGATGCTTTCTCAAACAGTACAAACTTGTGCAGTTCTCTTTATCTTGGTAGCTAACACTGGCTAGCTAGTGATGTGGCTCTTCTGTATCAACGAAGTTCAACTGATTAATTTGGTGTGAGAACCCACAGGCAGTTTTCTTCTTTGTGCAAGCTGTAGAATTTTAGTGTAGGGGAAAGCTGTAGATTAAACCTCACATGCAAGTTCAAAGGCAAGCTCTCCTGTTCTGATGAGCCCCATTGTTCACTTGCATGCACGAATCCATGCTTCTGTTTGAAATGCAACCACATCTTCTGTTCAAGCTCATGTATGCTTGTAATATTTTATTTGTAATGTTTTAGCAAAAATATATGGGATTGGGACCCTTGAGTGTAAGCTTTTTCATGAGTGATGCTCAGAGCAAAGCCAGTGGCACTCCTGTATTATGCTGGAGAAGGTGCTGCCTCTTGAGGCTTTTATCTAATGCTCAGCATAGGCTGTACTCACAGGTCCGTTTGATTGCTGCGCCTTGGAGCAGCTAAGTGTGTAGCATGATCTCACTCTGTTGTTAGGATAATTTGTCTTTGGAAATTATGACCTTCCATTTCAATGACATCATCCTTATTGCAGAATTTAAATCACTAACGTGATTACCTTGCTAATAAAACCTGCAGAACTGTACTATGGAATAGTGACGTGCTTACATTAATACTTTTAGATGTGTAACTAACTTCTAGCCGCTCAAACCTGCTTTTTAAAGGCAGTACATTTGGGTACTCAGTGTCCAGCTTTTCATGTGCAAGAGGAAAATGGTTCCTAAGGAGGGATGATTTGCAAGGTATGCACACTGGACAGTTTGGGGACTAATTGGAAGACTAGAAACTATTTTTGACCACTTTTTGGTTGATTTTATTTCAGGCTGGCACATGTAATTTTTGACTTGTTAGTGTGATCTCTGTCCTATCTGAAACTGAAGGGAAAATGAACAAAAATTGAAGCCACTTGTTAGTGGCTGCTTACGTGCACAGTGATATGCAGATACAATTTCTGTGAAGTTCCTGTCTGTGGGATTTGCTCACACAGGAAAAGAATAATTTCACAAGGCCTGCACTTGTGATTGCTAATCACAGATCCAGTAACCACTTCTCCACTTGGACTCATGTTCCAGGTCCCCAGTGATACCATACCTTAAATGTTTTAAAAAACTTGACTGGACAGGCATGAAATCCAGCTATGAAAAGTAGCAGCTTCGTTCCCTTTTTCTTTCCTTCCATCCAGCTCGTTGCTTTTTCTTTTTGCCCTTTCCCTTCATTCCTTGCTTTCTTGAGAAGCTCCATAGCTGAAGAACATAAATCAAAAGACCAGCAAGATTGCACATTCTTTGTATGCAGCCAGTGTGCCCTGTATGGATCATTTGTTTGTTTCGCAGTATTCCCCCCAAGCTACAACTGAACCTGAAATCATCATTCTACCCTTCCAGCTTAATGGCATTCTTTCAGTTTCTGTTCCAAGTATTGTTTTCTCCGTAACAGTCTGTGGGAGGTATTTGCCATTTTCACATTCTAGATGTTTTTAAGGAAATGTTCTTAACAGCCTGTCTTTTCCTTAAAAGACTGAAAAGAAAAATCTGCATTCAAGTTTTTTTCTCTGTGTATATAGCACAGAAGACCTAAAGTAAAGCAGTCGTTTGCAATATCAGGAAATGTGGCTCAGTATCCCCATCCCTAGTGTGAATGTGGACATGAAAGTGGGCCAGAGCCCACTCAGAACTTTGAGCTGATGCATAGACTGCCTGTTCTCTCCTGTTTAAACACTGTCATTCTTTTTAACTCTGCCAAACAACAGCTACCGTATGGGCTGAGATTCAGCCAGTCACCTACTGAATTATAAACACTCTTTTGGCTGTAAAGTGAATGAAAAAGGATGTCAGTTATTGCTTTCCTCCTGTGGCCACACCACATGAGCACCTGCAGTAAAAACCTGACATTTGTGCTCTGAAGGGCACCACATGCTTCTGTTGTTAGCCAAACAGTACCTAACCTCGGCTTTGTTTACTCCAGTCCTAGCACGGTGAGAAGACTGTGAAGATAAGAGCCTCAGTTTTGACTAAGAGTTCACTTACAGCCACATCTCAGGACTTATCCACAGTATTTGGTTTCAGCTACAAGCAGTGCAGATCTGCTTTGGAAGATGATTGTCTGCAGTATCCTTCAGAGTGGAGCCCCTTTGACTTGGGCGTGTGTTTACCATATTTATTTTGAAGTTTATTATGAAACTAACTGCTTTCTCTGAACACTACACATTGACTGGTTCAGCTCACATGGGGTTATCTCTTATCCAGCCTGAATGCCAAACCACAAAGATTCTGTTTTTCACTTGTGCAAAAGCCATCTGGAATTTGACCGTTCCTCTATCCCCAGCACAGGGTTGAACTAGAGGCTGCACAAATGCGTGCAAAGAAGGTTTGAGCAGAGGGAAAATGATGCAGCAAACTGGACAATCAATTAAGGGAGACAGCTGTTAGGTCAAGAGAGGTTCCTTGTGTCCTGATCTGTAATATGACAGCTGAGCTGGGAAGCAGTGTGAGCTGCTGCCGCTGTCAAGGGCCTACCAGCCAGTGTATTCTAGGAAAGCTGGTGACACTGCTATCTTCTGCTGTATCCATTAACTCTTCATTTCCTAGCCAAAATGTTTACGCAGTCTGTGACTCAAAATTGTTGGGAAGAATGGGTGGTTTAATAATTAAGGTATTGTCACTTTTTTCTTCCAAAGCCTAAAGCTACATGGCTGGCTAAAATAAGAGTTTGTTCACTGAGCTCCCCAGTGGATTGTTAGATTCATTGCATATCTGCCTTATGGCTTTTGTTCATAGACCATTAAAGTTCAGTGCTTACGAACGTAAACTATGCTCCGCTGAATCATTAGAGGGTAATCATTAGGTCAAGATTCAGTGCACTGAAAGAAGTATTAATTACAGTGCGAAGCAATTTATGGAGTGACCAAATAACATTTAGAATGCTAATTACAATTACAGTTGCTTATGACTTAAAATCATGCCAACTGGAGGCCTTGGGCATTTGTCCCAGCACTGAAGCCCACAATACTTAACCAAGGAATTCTAACATTAAGGCAGCTGTGCAATTCTGGTAATTAACTGGCAACATATAACATCAAAGAGGTCATACATTTTTGTGTATCATACTGTGTAGTTGCCCCTCTCAGAAGTGAGTGAATGATAGAAGCTTCTGGTGTTTGAATCATCTCAAACTGAGATGTTCAAAAGTTGTTTTTAGAAAATTCTCTGTATCTTTAGAGGATTTTTAAATCCTTTCACCTGACGTGGTAGATGACGCCTTACGTAATGAACACTGTGTGGCAGGTCATCCTTGCTTCCTCTTCCCATCCTGGGCCGCCTTTAAGCATTCATGCATGTCATGGTTGCTTTAACTAACATACTTGGAAAGTATTTCCACGTCTTGATTTCAAGATCAGAGTCAAAAAAGTAAATATGGTATCCATTTGTGCCCTTGCTTCTTAGCGTTCGTGCAACGCTGAACATTAATAGCCCAGGTTTCCATTATCCAAACCATATATGAATTTTTAACCTTCACTATTCCTTTGTGTCTTATTCTAAAGCTTTTGCAGACCAAGCAGGCATGTGAAATATTTGTTTCTTTTTAATGGAAGTTGTGTTTTTTTAACAAATTGTGCCATTTAAAACGGGTTTGGAGAAATGTTGTGGCATACATGGCAACTGGAAATCTTGTAGCTGCTCACAGGATTTCAGCCTTCTCTAGTGGGGGCTTGTTTCTCACATCTTGCCTAGCTTCTTACAAGATAAATGTGGCACATCTTCTGGGAAGGAAAGTCCAGGTTTGGGAGAGGTACATGCATGTCTGTATTTTAAGCAGCTCTTCTATTGCTAGGGTTTCAACATTTGCTTCTAGACAATATCTTCCGCAGGTATCTCCAAAATGTCTTCACTGACAGAATTCCAACTGAGTTCTTGCTGGCTGCCATACCTGTCTGGAAACTTCTGGTGAATTGTTACAGAGTGTTGTGGTAGGCCTGAATAGGCCAAGATAGGCTTATACATGTCCTAGCTTGCCCATACATGTTTTTCTGCTCTCCCTCCTTCTGTTTTGGGGAGAAGCAGCCATGGGAAAGGGGACAAAGAACCTGGAACCACTGAGTATGTAAGGACTATGCCCTGCCCAGGCTTGTTTACATCCTGTTAACGGTGCTAAAGAAAAGCTAGACTAATTCTTGTACTGACTCCCCAAGCCCTTTGAATGACATGTTCAATTTCTCTATTTGCTTAATGATACTGAGAGGCATCACAAAGTTTTAGTCAGGGTTGGTCTGTGGAGAAGAGTTTACACAAAGAGTAGTGCCGTGACAAGAGCTGAAAGTCAGAATGATACTGATGCAGACTCTGCAGCCATAGGAGGAGGAGTGGGGAAAAAAACCTGTATCAAGTTACACCCATACAGAGCAGTTCCCACAAGGCTTTGCTTTTACTTCTGCTTGCTTTCAGAGAGGTTTTTCCTGCCTTTCAGTCGTCAGCCCCTGAATGTTTTTCCTCTCTGGCCTCTTCAGATGCCCTCAGCTACCCCATGGAGTCACAGCAAGTAAGTGAGTAGCCTGCAAGAGCCCCTTGCCTAGTAAGCTCTAGAGCTTGTGTCACTGTAAGCAGGTGTTACCTACATCACGCAACTCACAGTGATAAGTGTTTCTAAAGTTAATTTTTTTTCAAGTGTAAATTGCAGAATGTAAAGAAATATTTAATGGTTAATGAAATAAATTGTGGGTTGTGTCCGTTTAGTAGTGTGCAAACCCGGAAGCTGTCCCTGACTTCATGCTTTAAGTAAGCTCATGTGGCTTCTGCTACAAAACAGAGACTCAGCCTTGAAAGAAAGAAAGATGTTTTCAAAAAGGTAGCATGGGAGGCTCTAACCCTCCATGTTTCCTAATGGCATGTCAGTAGCCTACTAGTGACACCGCTCTTTTCTCCTGCCCGGGCCAGAACCACTGCAAGAACAATGGTGTCCTGGCACTTTGTTACCCATTCCTGTGCAAACCCAGAAAGTTAGGGGAAAAAAAAAAAAGATGCATAGGAAGTGGGAGAAAAGTGCTGGATATTTTAAAATACAAATCTTGTCTGAATTTTGAGAGGAGTCAGTTACTTTTTCTGACTTGTTCATCTACTGATCTTCTTATCCCTGCGTTTACTGCAGAGCTTTGTGATTTCCATCCTGTGGTCCCCTTGGTTATCTCAGTTGGCCTGGAACCTGGGTTCTACTTCCCTTCCCCCTCACACATCTTTGTTTCCCCAGCCACTAGATCCTGCAAAGACGAGTCTTAATTCTTCACACACTTATCTTTTGTGATTAACAGCAGGGCAGGGGTGCCCTTTGCAGATGGTTGTGTACTGCTTTGCCTTCAGTTTGACCTGTGGTTTCCTTCTTTTTTTTTTTCTAATTACCCTGTAATATTCAAAGAGCTACTGACAGCCTGTGGAAAACTCAACTAAACATACCACAAGCACTAGCTTGCCTTCACCTTCCTTTGCTGTGCCACCTTCATTTTTATTAGTGGCAGCTGAAAAAAAAAAAAACAGGATCTCTGGGCTTTAGCTCATCTGTTCCTGCTGCTCCGAAACCTGGACCTACCTGCCCTTACCACAGCAGAACCACCAGCTGGAGCACCATCTCCCCTGCATCCAGCCCAAGCTTTTAGCCCTATGGCAATTTCCACTGATTCCTCATCAGGAACCTGCTCCTCAATCGGCTGTACTCTTTCATTTTCTTCCTCCAAGTTTTCCAGGCAGATAATACTTCTGAGTTCAGATCCTTCATTTTTATGATTCCCACTGGCTGATTGTTCCCTTTCTCCCTTGTTTTCAGAGGTTCAGTAGCAAAGCCTATGATGTTTCAATACTCAAACCTCTCAAGATTTTTATTTGCCTGGTAGATAAATAATGATTTTGTAGGGAGTTCAGGAGGCATCTTCTAACTTGATTATGGCGCAGTACTTTCCAGCTTCTCAACGTGGTCAGTGTTGTACCAACTCCCAGGCAGTATTAAGCACTTTATTATAACCTGCAGTGAAAAACATTTAGGAGCTCAGAGAAAGGTCATACAACAAGGTGAGCCCACCCTGCCTCAGGCTGCCTTATGTGACAAGCCTGGAGAGAAGGCTTCTTTCCTAGTTAAGGAATTTCAGACACTCTCTGGTCCATCCTTAATTAGGAAGGAGTGTTTGCTAAGGTTTCTTTGAATGCAGCTGTCACAGACAAAGAGGGCATGTGAACCACCACAAATATTTCCAAGTTCTTCGAGGCAAGTTTCAAGAGCTTGCTCAGCATTTGTGCAGATCTCCTCCCATTCAGAGGACAAATTTTGCTTTTGAGCAGGGCAAAGTCTGGAATCTCAAAACCTTTTTTAGGAATCTTGTCCCCAGTTTCTTGGAACTGCCTGGACTGGAACTACATGTGGATGCTTGCCTGTGCCACACAGCTGTGCATCACTTAGGTATAGAGCTGGACCTTTATGTCACTTCCAAATTAACAACAATGGAAGTCCAAAGCAAGAGGAGTGAAGAAATTCCCAAATGAGGAGCACTGGCCTTGAAAGCCACGTAAGTGTTACAGATACCACCAGGTGGCCTTTTCTGTATTTCTTCCTACCTCACAATGTCTGCTTCGTGCACTGGGAACCGATGTTTGCTCTCTGGATTTCTTTCCTGCAGTAGTGGAACCTCCTTTGTTCCACCATGAATAGCCATGTTGGATTTTTCTTTGAAAATGCTTTCTCTACGTGCTCCCATCTCCCAGATTTTATTCCAAAACAGTTCTAAGAATTGTAAATCTTATGACTGGGTCTCATGACAATGGCCTCTTCAATGTTGATTCATCTTTGTCCTTTTGAAGGTTAAGAAGTTTGCACAAATAGGAAAGCCCTCTCTATTACTCAGTAAGCAGCCCAACTTACATCCTAACACTGCAATGGAAAATTTGACTGTTGTGGGCCAAAAGAATCTGTGTTACCAAAGGCATTATGCAAGACTAAATGAAGTTACATCTTCTTCAGGCTATTCAACTTTCTGCATAATTTACTTTGTACTTTAATCTTTTTAAACAGTCCTTACTTTCTGAAAGGTCAGAAGTAGCCTAAAAATAGTTACTGTCATCTGATGGCTGCTTTGCTAGATGTAAGATTTGATTCCCAATAGACAGGATTTTCACATGGTAAAACCTGGCAATAATTAGCATCCTTGTGGAGGGTCTGACACAGAAATGCAAAGCTTTGTGTGCTTCTTGCTTTTAGAAACTGCTATTTTTATGGTCAGCTCTTTGGGGCAGAGACCGTCTCACATTTTGAATGCTTCATACAACCAATTCTTGAGCTGGCTGAGGCCTGAAGACACAAATCTACTTCCACGAATAGCCTGATTGAACGGACGTGGAGACTAAGCAACTTTCTCAGTCCTAGACGTGACATCAGAACAAGATTGAGGTGGAAGTGGAAGAACGTGTCCTGTGCAGTCTGCTCTTTGGGTGAAAAACAGGACTTCATTCTCTAGATTTATCAATGGGTCACTGTTGTGAGTACTTTCAGTTCTCTTAAACTTTAAGATCTTTCTGTGTACAGGAAAGAAAGAATGAAGAAAGGAAAGAAAAGCTTATAGATTCAGACAGAATTTCCCCATTTGCCCAGGATTTTTATGTATATACACATACATACTCACATAAAAGCAGTCTCTTAGCTCTTGTGTCTCCTTTGCATCTTCTGAGCAGAAGCAGGAATGGGAGATGGGAGATTATCTAGTCTCTTCCCTGTCCAACCAAATACTAATAATATAGAACCAGAATCAAACTTATAGGCATAGATACTTATGTGGTTTGGGTCATGGCTGTTCAGTAATTAATGTGGACCTGTCCAAGGCAGGATAGGATATAACTGATTTCTGTTCCTGTCAGGCCGTTTGACACTTGTCTTCTGCAGCAGTTGTACTCCGGTTTGTGCTCACATGCTTCTGCTTGATTTGAACAGAAAGAATCAACAGGGGTCCTTGGCATGCACTTGAGCAGGAACATCCTTTGCTATTGTTGGTGACAGTATGGTTAGAAGGGTCTGCAGAAAAGGCTTTCAGATGGGTTAAGCTAATGATCCCTTAGTTATGATCCTAGCAATCTTGACTTGATTTGGCAGTGGAAGGAGTTAAAATGACCTCTGCTGCACTCAGTATTTGAGTCTGCACTCAGTATTTGAGTCTGCACTCAGTATTTGAGTCTGCACTCAGTATTTGAGTCTGCACTCAGTATTTGAGTCTGCACTCAGTATTTGAGTCTGCACTCAGTATTTGAGTCTGCACTCAGTAATTGATACAGATTAGCCAGAGTTAGTGTAGCTTTAGATAATGGATTAATCCTGGGAAGATGAGCTTTTTTTTTTCACTTCGAAGCAGGTCAAAACAAGCCTATAATTGCTGCAAGCTTCTGTGTTCTGTGTCCTCTGCAACATCCTCTTACTCCAACTCCTTAATGGATCAGTGCATACAAGATCTCTTCTGAAGGAAACAGACACTGTGCAATTTTAACAGTACGTGTTAGTAGAAAATGCCCTCAGAACCTAGGCATGAAACCAACCTATTCGTTTTAAGGACAAAACAGCTGTGAGGTTTAGAATAAGCGAGGGTCTTCATTTCGTTTTATTCTATGTCGCACCTGGATGCATGCAGGACAAGCGTGACTGTGCCGGGAGCTCGCCCAGCAGTCTCCCCGTGAGGCTGCGGTTTCCCCGGGTCGCTGCCCTCGGGCATGCAGGCACGCACCAGCAGAGGGCAGGCGTGCTTCATCAAATCAGCTCGGCAGTAGGTAGGACTTGACCTGCACCCGTATCGTTCCCAGGCAAAGCGTTCCCTCCGCTGTGCAGAAGCTGCCTGTTCCAACAGACTCGTGTTATCTGAAATAGGCAGGAAGTGAGGGGGCATAAAGCACATGTTTGGAATTACATAATCTGTAGTCAAGCTGTGATCATGTTTCATATTCACGCTTAGACTGTGGCAGTGACTAGGGTTGACTAAACAGTTACTGTACCTCCCATTTTTAATATTGCCTGGCATCTGCTACCGCTGTTCATCATTAATATCTCTGTCTAGGCAAGTGACAAGTAGTGCGGTTCAGCCTTGTTAGAGGAAATCAGGGAGGGAGTCAGCAGGTTTTATAACTTATTGGCACAGGATGACTGGGAAATGTGAACTTAAAAGCTCTCTGCCATTTCAGAAACTAAATCAAAGATAAACTGTACTCTAGGCTCCTCTGTTTTATCCTGCCCAATGCACTTGCAGTACATTCATACTCTTCATAAAGGAGAAAATGAATTGGTGAAGTAGGCTGTTTTATCATAATACCCCATATGTTATCAGATTCATGCAGGCAGAATCACACTAATGAAGAGAAATTGCAGTTTATGTAGGACTTGCAGGCCTTGCTTGGGTAGATTAACTATGTTGAGGGTAAAGAGGCAGCACACTGCCTTGGCAGGCTGCCCAAGAGCTAATCAATGCAGATGGAGTCAAAGGGACTGAGTCTAACTCCCAACAGTTTCATCATGGAGCAGAAACAACTGTATCCATCACTGCCCCTTGCTAAGACATACTTTAAGCTTGCACTAAGAATGAGCCTGTTAGGGGAGGCAGAGGCTGAGCGCTACTCTACATGCAGTGCAGGGGAGAGGTGGGTGTTTAATTTTAGCTGCTGACCTGATTTCATGCTGAATGACAAGTATCTACAGGAATCCTGAAGGGCAAATCAGTTGCTATGCCAGTGAGGCTTTTGGAGAAACACATTTAATTTTATTCATAGAATCATAGAATCATAGAATGGTTTAGGTTGGAAGGGACCTCAAGGATCATCCAGCTCCAACCCCCTGCCACAGGCAGGGACACCTCCCACTAGAGCAGCTCGCCCAAGGCCTCATCCAGCCTGACCTTAAACACCTCCAGGGAGGAAGCATCCACAACCTCCCTGGGCAACCCATTCCAGTGCCTTACCACCCTCACTGTAAAGAACTTCCTCCTAACATCCAGTCTAAATTTCCCCTCTTCCAGCTTAAACCCATTCCCCCTCGTCCTAACATTACTAGACCGTGTAAATAGTCCCTCCCCAGCTTTCCTGTAGGCTCCCTTCAAATACTGGAAGGCCACTATAAGGTCTCCTCGAAGCCTTCTCCTCTCCAGGCTGAAGAGCCCCAACATTCAAGTGATGCCTTTAAAGAAGCAATTATGATTTTAGCTCTCAGAAGTTCTGACTCCTTCAGGTGGATTTCAGGTAATGCTAAGCTGAACCTCTTCCGTGTTGCTAGTACTGAAGTCTAAGTCAGTTGTGCATTCAGCATGGCACACACTACTGTTCTGAAACACCCTGATTTTTGTCTGTGCTGTTGAATTTTCTCACTGGTAGGAAAAAAGAATTGATGCAGAATCAAAGCAGTTGAAGTCCTTTTGCTGTTTACATGCACATCCTGAAGTGAGATTCAGAAAATGAAGCAACTACAGAGCCTCATCATTGAATAACTTTGCAGAGTGTTCTCCTTTGTGCCTTTGTGCTTGAAGAACGTGTGCTTTTGATGACCCAGGAGATGGCTTTCATTTTTCAAGAGGAAAGCTGGCAAAGATCTCAATCCACATACAAAGTGTCATCCTAGATGACAATCATGAAAAAAATGTGAGAGTTGTGCCCAGATATAGGGCAGATGCTTCACTTTTCATTGGTGATAGAATCCTGGCCACTATGAGCGTTACTCACTTGGAGTACTTCCCTTAGCATTGCCTGTTTCTGAACAAAAATTAAGGCTGCTTTCAGCTTACATCAAATGGTCCACTGTTACTGAATGTTTAAATGTAAAGTGGTAGGGCTCTTACTAGTGCTGGAAACATGTGGTAAGATGCTCAGTTCTGTACATACTCCATTCCGCTGCCATCGCTGGCTTGTGTAGGTAACATTTGGAGCCAGATTTCATTCATGCCCATCTATCCATAGTCACATTGATCCATTTGAAAGTCTGTATTTGAAAATCACCTTACATTTTAACCTCTCCCTTTTGCTGGTAAGTTAACCCATCCTGAAATGGAACTGCTGAAATGCAGTCACTGAAACTGGGCATCAGCAGCAGTCCTCTTTCTGAAGGGAAAAGACTCTCAAAATTGTAGCACTTTATATAATCTCCTAACTGCTCTCATGAACCAAAAGCCTTCTAAGAGCATCATTTCTTTAACAGCTGCAGACAAAGCAAAAAAAGACACACCTAAGTAATGCTCTTGCTGCACCCAGTGTGCTACTGCAGCTAGGTACTAGGGCCAAACTATTTCCCCATTTCCCCAGTGACAGCAAAGTGCAGAAATCCACCTTCTGCTTTTATTTTTTTCCCCTGCACCAAATTCTTCAGTTTTGCAGCATGTGAATCAACTTATAAAAATGACTCACAAGCTTCTGAGTTGGAGCCCAATTAAATTACTACTTGTAATGCACATATTGAAGAGAATGAGAAGTGTCTGTTGCTGAGTGTCAGGCATTAGCAGAGCATATCTGAAGGCCTGTCTTGAGCTAGTCTAATATTTGTCAGCAGGAAACCTTGTGTTTAATATAGAAGTAACAGAAAAAAAAAATGTACTAAGATTAAAAATCTATAGTTAAACTATCAATTGGGTTAATTTTAAATAGATCTGTTTATATGTAGATTCTCCCTCTTTCTTTGTATACATACAACGCTCATTGTTCAATAGGATCTTTTATTTACGAGAGACCAAAAAAGTTGATTTCTTTCAGGGCTACAGTACCTGGCAGTGCACT
This sequence comes from Tricholaema leucomelas, assembly GCA_013400475.1. Taxonomy (NCBI): domain Eukaryota; kingdom Metazoa; phylum Chordata; class Aves; order Piciformes; family Lybiidae; genus Tricholaema lacrymosa; species Tricholaema leucomelas. The sequence goes on from WAAF01001056.1 coordinate 78,214, forward strand.
TCTACTGCTGGTCTTTTGACTTTTGAGCAGATGTTGTCTTAGGTTTGACTGGGTGTTGTGTTGGCAGGTGCCTTTGTAGAACTGCACAGGTAATTCCTCCCGGTCTCAGTCTCTGGCCTTTACAGCAGGACCAACCAATCTGTCTGACATGACCACCCACGTACCAGAATCTGCTCTGGAAGGTGATTTCATGGAAGAAGCGGCAGTAGCTGTGCTGCAGCACCAGGGCTGAATTTGAGTGCACTGCAGGTCATAGAGTGACTCAGTAAGGTCAGTCCCAGCTTTCCTGACACATTTCCTTTTGATGGGTAAGGATTCAGTCACGCTGCAGGTCCTGTTGACATAGTCCTAGCATAAATTTGTATTTTGGCTGGTGTAAGTCCTATATAAGTCCGGAACTAAGCATCATCCATGCCAAAGGCCTGGATGCTCTCTCTGGAGTGTGGAAAAGGTGTCATCCGGGCTCAGCAAAGGTGATGCTTGTGGTATTCACAGGTGGCCCTTTAATATTACTTTCTGGCATGTATATCACAGCATTTTTACTTTCAATATGTTTCTGTGGCATCACTGTGAATCTTAAGGCAAGGTGGGAGCTGCAGCAGAAGACAAGGAATCGCTTGAGAAGATGCTTCTGAGTGTGATTGTTGCCTGGTGTTACTTCCTCTATCCAGCCATGGCCTTCTGTGTTACAGGCTTCTGCATGATAGGGACAGAAAAGAGTTCATACCTAGGAGCAGCTCTTGCCCAGACTCTCCTTCCTAGTCCCATATCACCCTTGTAATGCACGCCCAGTTTTCAGAACAGTGAGTATAGAAGGGGAAGGCTTGTAAGCCTGGTGGTGTCATGTTACCAGCCTTCTATGGCTGAGCAGAAAACCCTGCAGCCTTACATTAAAGGGATTCGCTGACAAAACAACAGCCTTCAGTGAGAACTAGTTAAATAAACAGCTATTCTGTTTTAAGTTCTTACTGAAAAGAGGAACGTGGCTGGATCACACATCATGGGCACTGCATGCAGGGGAATACATTTTTATCAAATAAGAGTCTAGCAAGTGTAAAGACGAAGCCTGATCCTTGTCCTGGCAAAGTTCATGCAGCTCAAGCATGCACATATCGTTAGAACTTACTGGTATGTAAATGACATCTATCAATAATTGCCGGTAGGTGGTAGTGTGTATTTCTCAGATGAGTTCCTAAGTTACTATTGCAGTAGTTTCATCTTTGAGGTGTTCTCAAGATCTTTAATGCGTGATCTTACCATCACTGCTTTGCATTCAGTCCCTGCTTTCACTGGTTTACCAGTTTTGCTTCACAAACATCAGCCCATCTCAAATAGGCATATTTTGATGTTTAAGGTTATGGACAAACCTAACTGGAAGCATTTTGAAAAGTGCCAATTAGTGTGAGCCCTGAGAATTCAAATGCATGTGTTCATTGGATTGGTGGGATTGCTCCCAAGTGCTTAATTTTAGGAGGAGGGCTTTTGATAAATAAATGCATTACTTTAATGATTTATCAACTTTGAGTCGCTCTGCTATGGGAGCTGTTTGGAGAAGTCCTGAAAGAGCTCACTGAAAAGGGAGCAATGTGGTTACTGGACATCCAGTTGTTTTCAGTGGAAAACAATGGAATCAATGGAAGAGATGTGGGATCTGGGTGGAAACCATCTGTTCCTTGGCTCCTGTGTTTTCTTGCTGAGGATAACTTGTACAAAATGCTGTTCCCTCAACTGGTTGTACAGGAAGAGATGCCCACTTCCCTCCTTGTGAGAGCAGTTACTACATCTCCTATGAGTATGTCCTGAGTGGACATTTATCCTTCCCCAGGTAAAGACAAAACTGCTCTTGCAGCCCAGCTGGTCTCTGTTACTGCCTTTGTTATACTTTTGGGAAGGGACTGAATTTTCGTGTGGTGGAAGAAGGGGATGCCAGTGGTAAAGACGCCCTCTGTGGTGCTGCCTGCCAGGAAGCGAGGCGGGGGTTGGGGAGAGCTCTATAAATATTTCTGCAATAACTCAAAGGCAGTTAATGCTTTCGTTGATTTGTTTTTCCTGGGGTATGTGAGACTGCCTTCTCTGTGCAGGTGTCTGATTCATGTGGGGCTTCCTTTTTCTTTCTTTCCCTACTTATTTCCTGCCTCTGCAATTGTTGTGTGCACTGGTAGCACTTTTACTGAGCTCAGCAGTCCCACTGAATGCCATTAGGCTATTTGTGCAAATGTTTTTCATCATGAATACAGTCTGCAGCATCAGACCTTTTGCTTCTTCCTTCTGCTTCTGGCCTGTTCCTCCCAAGTTTCCTTTTTTTCTTTTCCTTTCACTTGCGTCTGCCTGCTGTTAGAGCAAGCTAGCAGATAAGGAAGTAGGGGAGGGCTGTTTCTGCAGGGGTTTTGGTGCAAATAGTTTCACATCTTATAATTTCTTGAGCAGATTAGGCTGCTCTTGGCACACACTTAGGCTGAGAGAGAACCATGCATTGCCAGGTGAAGTTCATGTGTTTGTGTTACCAGTATCCATAAGCTATACTGGCAGCAGTTGCAGTGAGAGTAAGAAAGGGAGTAGTATTAGGCCCTTCCCAGAAGCAGAATTAGTGTAGTCCCGATGTTCTGTGCAGAGATCTGTGTCTCAGTAAGGCTGAACAGATTCCCACAGAACTTGGGGAGCTGTAGTCCTCCTGTGTCTGAACAAAGGCCTAGACATATTCGTGAGCCAAGCTACTGAAATGGAAAGCTTCTGTCTTTGGTGGTGAATGAGTCCTGGTTTCACTTTACCACATGTTGATCGGTATTTGCTTCTTGATGCATTTTTTTGTCTCAAAGTAATACTTAACAGTCTCCATTAATAAAGAAAATGCAATGCAACATAAATAGGAGTTGGAGGTGATCATACATGGATGCAGCTTTCTTCCTGTCCTACACTGATATGGCCAACCACTCTAGGATGGAGGTGAGATGTGATTAACCTACCCTATTTGCCTTCCTTTATGATCTATCACCCTTAGCCCATTCACTTGGGATCTAAGTTGACTGTCTGATGGAAGGTGGGATGGAATCTGATTTTGTGCTTAAATAATTTTCATTGACTGGAAATGATACAAAGTTAGATATTCAAAGTTGGAGTCTGTTTGAAAAATGCTGACCTTAATATTTCTGTTCTGCTTTCTCTGTTTCAAATGGTAGAGGCAAATTCAAGTAAGAGACATCCATGCAACCCTGATGTGTATATTGTACATTACACATATTGTAAATGTAGCTGTTAGTATATTGAAACAGATTTGTGAAAGTTGGTTTTGTGCTTGGAAATTGAGTTTCATGAGAAATGTAGACTATCAAAGGGAGGAATGTTGGGTTGTGTCATGTGGAAGGCAAGAAACCACAAATTCAGTACTACAGAGGTGTTGCAGCAATGAGAGAGGAGGTGTTAATTTAGCAATACAAATCAGCCAATGCCAGAGACTTTTTAATTGTGGTTTATTTGTACAGAAACAAATAGTCCATCCTGGGCAACAGTATCTCTGCTGGATGATTCTCTTTCTTCTGGGCACTGCAGACATCGTGATGTGTGGTAATAGATCTCACAGCTCCTTTGAGTTTTCTACTCAGAATTAAGAAGAGTGAGATGTAGCTTTATCTGAGCGCCAGTGAGCTAGATGGGACATTGTTGCTGAAGACCACCAACTCCTCAAAGCTTCAGCACTCTAAAAACCAACGATATTCCTACAGCTGTGGGGGAAGTCCTGACTGTGAGCCTTTAACACTGAGCATGGTGCATAAGCCAGAAGGATGCAGACTAACCTCCAGCTCACTAGCTGGAAGTAGGTGAGACTGTTCTAGAAATTCTGTGAAGTTTCACCCAACACCTTTGCTTCCTGCTGTAGATAGCGCAAGTTAAAAGTACAACTGAAGGTTTGAGTGCTTTAGATAAAGTACAGTTTTGACAGGGAGTTACTAAAGGGAGTAAAAATAATAATGTGTTTTTTCAGAGTCACTCCTTGGTGTTTGCCCTTTGAGGATGTTGAATTTGCCAAGTTGCACAAAGTTAGGGCAGCTGTTCCTTATTGCTAGATTGGGAGTTAAAATGAAGATCTATTCAAACTGCTTGAAAGCAGTGCTTTAAAATACAACAGAGCTCTTAAATTGGGTCCCAAAGGATAGTTTCTAACATTGAAAGTAAAAGTCTTTTTCCAAATGGCCTCTAACTACTTTGTCTCTTCCTTTTCCTTGCTAAATTCTGTTCTCCATCATAGCCCTGTGATGCAGCTGAAGTCAACAGGATTGCTGAGAGTGTCAACGACCAAATCCTCTGGGTGAGGATGTTTCAGCAGGTCTGGTCTGTTATGGCAGTAAACATTTTCAGTAGTGTTTAAGCTATGCTAAACTTTAATAAAAGAATGGCTCACACTTCTATTTTCTTTCTTCTTAAATGTGTGGTGCCTGAATATTCTTATCAGTTCTGTCATCTAAAGAGAAGAGTGGGTTTATCTGTATGTGCAGAGGATATTGCAGTCTCTTTGTTTAGGAATTTATAGAGGTCAGCTTTTGCCTGTCAACACACAATCAAATCTAACTTTTGATCCTTTAGTAACATTACTTCTATAAAAGCTAGAAAAAACTCTTCCAGGAAATCAAACTTTTTGATATACGTGTAATTCTGTGCTTCAGAGCTTAAAGTTTAGCCAGCTTGGTTTGTTGTCACCACTGCTTAAAAGCATTGATGCTTTTTATCTGGTAATTCTACTTCCACAGAAAGAATGAACTGTTGACATCTCTTAGCATTTTTTGCTGTCCTAAATATGCCAGTTCATCACTCACACAGAGCATTAGTCATTACAATAAATGTAGCATTATGATGAGCTCAGGAAATATTTGGTGAGGCTTTTATAAAGGCATTCTAATAAAAATCCAGACAAAAGCAACCTACATTGTTTCTTCTGGGTGAAATTCACCTGCTCAAAGCTCCAGTAAATATATGCCAGACTCTCCTGCTAGCCCAACTCCAATTCCACTGCTGTCTGCTCTGTTTTGCTTCCCATATGTCCTGTAATGACAAAGGTACTCTCTTCTGAAGTACGGTGGACTTCATCAGGGTGGCACTGGAAGGTGTGAGGGGCTTAGCCAGGCTCTGGAGAGAGCAATATGCTACCAATTAATTTGTGCCCCGAAGGAACCCAGTTAAAGAGCTGTATTTCCACAATTCTAGATGAAAGAATCTTGGTACAAGTAATGGCAGGAGTGCTCCCTGGGATGATATGACCACATAAATAAGCAGTTTTTTCTGTACAGTGTGTGGCTTTCTGATTTCCAGTAAAAATGAATGAGTCACACATGACAACACCATTGCCACTAATCAGTGTAGCATGGCATCTGAAAAAGATAGCACTGGAAGGGTGTGAACTGCAGAGCAGATGATAGGGCTTGAAACATCTTGTTTGGTTTGGCAGAGTCACCAAAATCTAGATGCTTTCCCACAACCTGCTCTAAGGATATAGGCTTTGCTGTGCCATATCAGATAATTACTCTGGGAATTTGTGTGTCCTGCCTTTGCCAATGGACGGCTTGCGATGCTTTGGATAAAGACAAATGCCCAGACTGCCCACAGGGAAATTCCAAAGTTAGATGTTGTTTTTCTTCAAGTAGGGTTTACATCATTGCAGAATTACGTGGGGAGGCTTTTCTCTCTGGTACCAAATCGGAAAGGATACATCTCACTCAGGCAGACAAAGGCCCAAGACAGCTCTCAGGCCCAGGCTTACATACCATACATATTATTTATGTGTAAGTACTTGCTCTGGTATGGGCCTTAGGCCAAGTTCACTCCAGAGGGAAAACCTAGGCATAGTCATGTTGTAGCACAGGCTTTGCATTTGAAAAGGTGCTGCAGGGCAGTACAGCTGCACAGAAGCAAAACTCTTTAGTGGCTGCTGCTGCTGTTGGCCCCCTCAGAACAAATACTTGTTACAGGCAGGATGGGAGGAGGGCACAAGTAATTATTTTCCTCCTGACACATCCCTAGACAGCACTGCTGAGTGCTGTATTTGGGCAGAATTGATGGTGATGTTGTAGGCACCCAGTACTGTATTTTCATTGATTGATGTTGCTTCCTCCCTGTCGATATCGTCCACACTAAGGAAAAGCAGTAGTTTAAGCTGCAGTTTAATTCCCTATAGAGGGAGATTTGGTGTGACAGAGATGCCTGCTATGCTGGCAGTCTCTCACATATGTTGCAGACAGAAGAGTACATGAAACACTAATACTGCCATCAGATGTGGTTCTGTAGGGACAGTAGTGTCTGTGGAACAAAAATTCTCTCCCAAAATACAGATCTGTGGGGACAGTAAGCATCTGTGTTAGTGATAACTCTGTAGCATCTGCTGGGACAGTCAGAGAGAGATGTATTGTATACATCCAACTTTAGACGTCGACATCTCCTTCCGTTTGAGAGATTTGTTTGATTCCACTTCTCACAGAGTTAATAAGAATGAGTTTATGTAAGAAAAGCTAAAGGTATTAGTGAGTGTTGCACGCTGGACAGATACTGCCATGTTTCAGCTGCCGAGGAATTCTGCTACATTTTCTCCTACCATAGCATTAATCGTTAATGGCTTTGTTCTCAATGAACAGCTTGAGTATCGTCAGTGATGCTCTTGCGAGTGCTAATGCTTTGCGGCTGCAGTGAGAGCGTTATGTGAGAAATGTGTTTGTTCAAAGCGGAGATGTGCCACTCACGCAGCATTCTGACCCAGAGCAGGTGTCAAAAGCTCCTAAGTGCAGGTGTGCACAGGGAAAGATTTTTAATCTGACTTCATCTTCAAGTTATGCACCAGATTGCACTGAAGACAGTCAATTTTGCAGCAGCAGCAGCTCTAGTCAGACGTCAGGGTCTTTTGCTACAACAAAGGCTGATGTTGATGTTTTTTCTTGGATAGAGGCAGATGCAAGAGCTTCTGCCTCAAGGTTATCCATTATGCAGTATATTAACTTGATGTTCTAACATTGTGCTTCCTGCAGTGACAAAAATGAATGATGATTGATACTTATCAATTAAATTCTAGTCTTTTCCCATGTTTATGTCTGTGCTAAACTTCAGTCTACAAGGAAATTCTGTGACAGGAATTAGATATTTCTTTATTGGAGAGCACTGAGATTATGGTCAGGGATGTACTGTGCGCTCAATTATTATGAGCCTGGCATTTGTGCCTCGACTTTGCCTAGGTAAAATCCTATATAAATATAGTCTTTGTACAAAGGAGTTTATAGACTATTAGCCTTAAAGGGACAATTACTTTATCTTCGGACTTGTAGCAACAGTAAGTGGAGAGGAAGCAAAGGTTGTACATGTTTTATCACCCTAATTATAATTAACTATATCAGAGATTAAAATGAAATTAAAATTTAATTTACCCTTCCAGAGATTATAAAAGACTCAAAGTTATGAGCTACCTCATAGATCTGAATTATCTAGCTCACTGTGAACATACAGATGTAAGTATTTACATACTTTTAATCGAGCCACTGTTTACTATACAGTGCCCACAAGCGTGAGAGGTGCTTTATAGACTTCAGAGGCCAGTGTTGCGTCACAAATCAAATACTGGCCCAAGGGCCATGGTAACAAAGAGCTCCAATCCTGCAGCCGCGCACAGAGCACTCCACTAAGAGTGCTGCAGAGAGGAGCAGCCTGGAAGGCTGGGCTCTGAACATGTCAGTGTGAGCGCAGAGGAAAAGGCAGAGGTGATTTTCGATCTCCGGCTCTGTTTAAACACCACTTGCCCTAGCTATACTGTGCGATAACCCTCCTTCATAAGCAGGAGGCAGCATGGTACAGAAAGTGAAGGAGGCCATTCACAATCCAAAGGGAGAGTTCTGAAGTGGGCAGGTGATCTGGCTGGCGCTGATTTGTTATAGAGGCATTTTACATATTTTGAACTGTCTTGCATCAGTCATGTTAAACAAAACTGTGTTCCAAGGCAGCTGGTCCTCTACACATATGCACATGCTAATCATTCTTGTGAAACTCACAGCAAACACAGATGAAGAGAGTACAGTATGTAATGCCTTTAAATATACTGGAAACTCATTTCAGTTTAGTAAAGCCATTAGGCAGTGTTTTACAGCATTGTATCAGCACTTTCAGAGACTGACTGTAACTGATAAAGGTCTGGGACCTTTGTGGCAAAGTTGCATTCTGTGAGATGTCCCAGAAAAATCTATGATTTAAAAAAATATGCTGCAAATGAATAACAGGGCAAGGCGCAGAGTTACAGCCATGAGAATGCATGTGGGAAAAATCATCAACATCGTCTCTTTGTTTGTATTTTCTGATGTGACATTCCTCATCACAAGGGAAAGAAGCACTTCTGCAGCTTCTCTAGCCCCGAGCCTCCATCCCAGTGAGACATCACAAAGCCACTCACTACTCCATCTCCATTTTATTTCTTGTCACTTATTAACACAACCATAGTGTTCTGCGAGCTCTGCCCATCCCTTTGAATAAAGTATCCATAGTGGCTTGAACAACCTATGGAAAAATTGCCAACATTTTCAGTAGCAGTTGTTCAGATTCTGGACAAGTTGCTTATAAACATCTTGCCTAGAAGTGTCAAGAGGTGGAGCTAATGTCATTGAAAGATGAGACATTCTGACATGGCGCTCTGAGATTTGACTGCCACTGAATATAGGTTAATACAGGATTCACTAGGAAACCTGGCCTCTATATTGCCACATACCACAGGAAATGAAGGACCTTGTCCTTTGTCTGCAGATTGCTAATATGCAAATGACTAATTTGAGTCTGTTATCACAGTAATTGCATGTACTGTCCCCAAATATGCTATACTTCTACTCTTATTGATGATCTGGCACATTGTTTTGTAAGATTATGGCAAAGATGAATTTTACAGTAAATGCTGTAACAGTAGGCAGCAGTGTCCTTAAGTGTAAACAAATGGGAGAGAGTGGAGTTGCAAGTCTCTGGTATGAAATACTTTTCCTTGACCCTTAATTTAGTTATTTCTGCAGATGCATGTAATTTATTGTTTGTGACAATAAACTGAGAAGAGAGGTCTCATCTATTCTAAATGAAAATTATATCCTAGTCTTCTTATTGTTAGTGCTTTGTATTTAGAGTAGCATTTACAGGCCTCAGATTAATCTGTGTCCTCTTCATGCTAGGTGCTGTACATCTGCACACAGTAAGCTCACTGCCCCAAAGACCTCACAATTAAATAAAGGTTGGAGGAAGGAAGTTTTATTACTTCTGTTACAAATGGGAAACAATAACAGGGAGAAACTAAAAGGGTTGAGAATTGCACTCCTCATGTGGTGAGTCCTGTATTTGCCTGTCATATATCCTCCCTTCCTGCTTTTGTTAAGTTGCCATAAAATGGTAGGTAGATGGTTGGTTTCTTCCCCAGAGATGGAGTTTACTATAATTCTGCATAAGTTTCAAGGTTTTGTGGAATGAAATGAAAGGCATTTTGTAGATAGATAACACTTCTATTTAGATCTGATTATTCTGAAGAAATACTTCTGTAGAGCAAGTAGATTCGTATGCATCTTGTGTGGAGCATGCCGTCACAAAGGTTCTGTGCACTGGTGATGCATGCGTGCTCTAAGCTACATCAGTATAACTTCCTTATTGTTATTATTCTCTGAAGTTTGCTCTTAAATGTCTCCAAAAATAGTGAAAAAGCAATAGCCCTCAGGATGTTGGTCCATTCCACAGGATTCATGGCAGGCTTGAAACACCACTGCATGCTTAGTCTCTGAGAAATGCCATATCCTTCCTACCCCTGTCTCTGGAAAGCGTCCTGCTTGTTCCAAAAAGAATTTTAAACATTCTTAATTAGAATTTCTATCTTAACATTAAAAGAGCAAGGTAGATCTGTGTGGAATCTTGCTTTGAGAAAAGACTTCCCATAGAGGTACATACACCTGAAGATAACTTTTCCTTTTTTGTCCTTAGTCAGTACCTGGCTGTTCAGTGATCTTGGGCAGGAATACGGTCAGAGTTTAAGCAGATGGGGGTAGAAAGAAGGAGGGAATAAAGGGGATAACATAAGTCAGGAGAATAAACAAAACAATCCAAGCACAACCTAACCACTCTCTTCCCGTCTTCACATTTCAGTATTTATGACCTTCAGTGCTGGACTTAACAACAGTAAGTCTCCATTCTGACATGTCTTTCCCTCGTCTCTCTCGTGTTCTGCCTCTGGCTGGTAAGTGGGAACAGTTATTTTCTGTCTCACAGATTGTAGAGTCCTGGAGTTAAAAAGACTGCAAAGAAGCAGAGTTTTTATTTTAATGATTAAGAGCATTATGTTAATTGCTGCCAAAAGTTCTGTCCATATCTTTTAATCTGTTTTTTAAAGAAGGTGCTAACTGCTGAAAATATTTGAGAGCTTTCTGGATCCTTGAGCACTTCCAAGTAATCTCTCATTTACCCCCTCATGGAAACCTTTATTGCTGCTCATGGAAGCCATCATTGCTGTCTGCTGAAATACGTGTAAATTTGTAAAATAAGTAATCTTCTAAATATGAAACTACAAACTTTCCCTGGTTGGTGGGACCAGCTAAGCCCTTAGGAAGGCACATCACCAGTGTATACCCTTGCTAGAAAACAATCCACTGGAGCTTTGTTATAAAGCATGCAAACATCCTCAGGAAGTGACAGTCATTTGCAGTAAACACTGTGTAAACAATTACCTGTGACTTGTTACACTTGTTTATACAGGCAGCTGGCTAAACAAATCTGTGTGCACTTGTAAACGTCTGTCCCTGTCAAACTTCATACTGGAAAACATTTACTGTTTGATTTCCTCTAAAGGGAGAAAAAGTCCAGTCTCTTCTGCCAGACAGCTGGCGAGGACTAAGTAAATGTGAGTGGTCATAGACACATGGAGAATTGCTGGAGAAATAAAAGGCAGTGGTGGTGTTTTTATGAGGAGGTGAGGATACTTTCATATTTACTCATCAGATTGAAAGGTGACAGGATACTTGATGTGAAAGCTGTTTTTACTGGTTGAGGGGTCAAGCAGGTGTGAAGGAAAGTGAGTTGGTTATGCAAGCTCCGAAGAGGCAGGGGTGATGTATCTTGTAGAGGTCCAGCAAAATGCATGCAAGATACTGGTGAACTTATGTTGCAGTTACTTGTGCTGTGTTCTTTCTCTTCTAATTTTTACGAAACAGAGAGGTGGAAGTGGCAAGGCGAGGGGGCAGTTTTTACAGTCATGCTGCAGAGATCGAACCTCCAGCAGGCCAGCCACAAACTGGGCTTTAAAGCCCGTGCAGCCTGAAACACGGTGTCACTTGAGGAACTGCACTCACCTCCACCGTGCTCGGGATGCAAAAAGACCGCAGCACTTACCAGGGCTGCTACTCCCCCCGCCAGCTGCTGCCCCCACGACAGCCTCTCGGCGGCAGCGCCTTCGGACAGCCTGTAGGCCCACACGGCTCAGTGCCGAGGAGGGAGGCCACGAGGGGCAGCTCCCCCGTCGCCCAGGCCCTGCAGCAGCTCCCCTTAGCCACAGCGCAGAGCAGGGGCAGGGGCGCGCAGGCGCAGGGGCCGGTGGAGGCTCCGGGCGCCGGGCTGGCCGCGCTGCCGACTGCCTGAGGGACGGGTTCCATGGAACCGCGGCGCTCTGTGTGGTTAGCGGGACGGGCGAGCTGGCGGCCTTCAGCGCCGCTCGCTGCCTAGCAGGTGGGGTGCGGAGTTTCTGTTGCCGGTCGGGGACCGCAAACTCTTCTGAGGCAGGCAATACACAAAGGACGGCGGTGCCCGCCCACCTCGGCCCTCGCCGCCAAACTAAAATAACCACCTCAAAAACCGACACCTTCCCTGTCCGCCCCCCACCCCCGTGCTCAGCTGAAGGTTGACAGCGGGCAGCGGGCCTGCTTTCGGGAACGCCGGGGAGGAGGGAGTGCACTACAAGGACGGCGACGAGGGGCAGCCGGCGGATAATAGGGGCACGCCGGAACGGGCGATCGCAAATAAGCGCCAGAGCCCGGTATTGTTCAGCACCCGACAACAAAGACCGAAGCCGCGCGGAGGGCGCTGGGGAGTGGTGGTGGCGGCGGCGGCGGCGTTGGTCAGCGCCGGCCCCTGCGCGCCGCGCCCGGCCAATGGGCGTGCGCAACGATGGCGGCGGCGGCGCGGAGCCGTCAGCCATCGCCGCTTACGCTGTGGCGCCCGGCGCGGTCCCCCCCCGCCCCTGCCTCCCTCCGCCCGCCTCTCCAGAGCCGTCTGGCTGCACCAGTTCCTCAGACAGAGGAGGGGAGAGGAGGGAAAAAAAAAACGCTGAGTGAGTGGAGTGGAGCCTGGGAGGGGCTCCTTAAAGAAACGTTGCCGTCGCTTGGCATTGTGGCCGGCGAGGAACTCGAGGGGGGGAAGCCATCGGAGCTCCTCTTGCTATCCTCTTCCCACCCCCCCCTCCCCACCCCCCAGCCGACACAAAAANTATAAACCGGATTCACTGAGAGGAGGGAAAAAAAAGAACAGAAAAAAGGAAAAACCGATGCAAAATATACAAGCAAAAGGCAACAACTCCCCGGTCTCCAGCAGTCGCCCACCCTCCCTTCCCTTCGCTCCTGCTGGCCATCTGCCTTGGGTTTTCCTTTGTGTCTGATCCTTTACTACTGAGCCGAGTGCAGGAGGAGGGTGCAACACAGGCAGGGACTATGCCCAGCTCGCTTTTTGCAGACATGGAGAGGAACGGGAGCGGCGGCGGCGGCGGCGGCGGCAGCGGTAGTGGTGGTGGAGGGGGAGAGACCCTGGATGACCAAAGAGCCCTTCAGATCGCCCTGGATCAGCTCTCCCTACTGGGGCTGGACAACGATGAGGCAGGCTCCATTTACGACAGCGAGCCTCGGAAAAAGAGCGTGAACATGACTGAATGCGTCCCCGTGCCCAGCTCGGAGCATGTCGCTGAGATAGTGGGGAGACAAGGTGGGTGACTGCATGCGAGGGGGTGTGGGTGAGCGGGGCTCCCCTCCGCGCTGCCGGGCGTGCGGCTCAGATGCGACACTGGCCATTCTCATCGAAACTGCAGCCCTACCGTGGTGGCCAGTGCCGGCTTCCCCCAGACAAAGAAAGTGCAGCAGACGTGATGTTTCTGAGGACCATTATGCATCAGTTTCGAGATGCACTTTCTGCTGCCATGAGGGAAGAAAAATCAGGAAAATAAAAATCGCTCCTTTCCTTCGGCTGCAAAAGTTAATATTTTCAAGAGGAAAGGGGATGAAAATGGGAGCCTCGGTGCTTTTTTGGTGTCCTCCCCCCACCTTCCAAAGTTAAATTTAAGTCCTGGATTATTTTTAATCAAGACAAATGGAGTGGGGAAGTGGAACAATGGAATAAAGCATCCGCAGTGGGGAATGTGGCTCATTCGGTACAGCCACTGCTCCTCACCTTTTCAAGAACTGATTTTATTTTTCCAAGAGGAAAGTGCTGAGCAGGAATGTGGACTGCCGGATGTGTTGATTTGTTAAAGCTGCTTGCATTTTTTTTTCTGGTGGTGCAGTTTCAGGCACATTCCGGTTTTTGTTGCCGTTCCTGCGAACTGCACGGTGGTAGTTTTGGGCCAGTTTGCATGGCAGATGTGTCGGTGACCACTTGCGATGCCTTTGGGTGTGTGCCAGGACTGTGGGATGACATTACTTTACACCGTCACTGGGCTCCTGGACGAGATGCCAGCGATTCAGCGATTACTAGGGGCAGGGGGCAAAGTGTTTCGGGTGGGTGTGTTCCCCCTCCCCCCCCCCAACTGCACGCAAATAATGGGTTGTAACCGGTTTTTGCCCTCCCCCCCACCCTTCTTCCCCCCTCCCCTTCGCCCTCCATCTCCGGCATCTCGTTCTCAGGTTGTAAAATCAAAGCTCTGCGGGCAAAGACGAACACCTACATCAAGACCCCGGTTCGCGGGGAGGAGCCGCTCTTTGTTGTGACAGGCAGAAAGGAAGATGTGGCCATGGCCCGCAGGGAGATCATCTCGGCGGCCGAGCACTTCTCCATGATTCGAGCCTCTCGGAACAAGAATACAGCCCTGAACAGCACCGTTCCTGGTCCCCCGAACCTGCCAGGCCAAACCACCATCCAGGTGCGGGTGCCTTATCGCGTGGTGGGCTTGGTCGTTGGGCCCAAGGGAGCCACCATCAAGCGCATCCAGCAGCAGACGCACACCTACATCGTGACGCCCAGCCGGGACAAGGAGCCGGTCTTCGAGGTGACGGGCATGCCCGAGAACGTGGACCGGGCCCGGGAGGAGATCGAGGCGCACATCGCCATGCGCACTGGTGGCATCATCGAGCTGACAGACGAGAATGACTTCCACGCTAACGGCACGGACGTGGGCTTCGAGCTGAACGGCACAGGCAGCCTCTGGAGCAAACCCACGCCACCCAGCATCACGCCTACCCCGGGCCGCAAGCCCTTCTGCAGCTACCGCAACGACAGCTCCAGCTCGCTGGGTAGCGCCTCCACCGACTCTTACTTCGGCAGCAGCACGGGGACGGGCGGCGGAGCCCGCTTGGCCGACTACAGTCCCCCGAGCCCGGCTCTGAGCTTCTCCCACAACGGCAACAATAATAACAATAGCGCCAGTGGCTACGTGTACGGCGGGGGCGGCGGCAGCGACGTCCTCTCCTCCCCGGAGTGCTGCTCCGATCTGCCCTTCGACTCTCCACCCGGCTTCGACCTGGCGCCCGCTCCGCCGCCGGGGGCCGCCCTCATCTGGCCGCAGTTCGAGCGTGGCTCCGCCGCGCCCCCTTCGCCCGCGCCCTCGCCCGCCGCCGCCTTCCAGGGCTCTGCGCCCGCCAATGCCAACCTGGCGCTGCTGGTGAGTGGCCCCCGGCGGGGCGGTGGCGCCCCGCCCCCGGCGCGGCTCTCCCCGCCCCTGCACGGCAGCACGGCAGGGCCCGAGCATCCGCTGGCGCGGCGGGTGCGCAGCGACCCCGGCGGGCGGCTGCTGGCTGCCTCCTACCCGCTCTACGCCAACGGGCTGGGCTCTCACCTGTCGGGGCTGTCTTCCGACTCGTCGGCCTGCTCCTCCTCCTCTTCCTCCTCCTCTTCCAGCTCCTCATCCAGCTCCTCCTGCTCGTCGTCGGGCGTGCGGCGGAAGGGCAGCCGTGACTGCTCAGTGTGCTTCGAGAGCGAGGTGATTGCGGCGCTGGTGCCCTGCGGCCACAACCTCTTCTGCATGGAGTGCGCCAACCGTATCTGCGAGAAAACGGAACCGCAGTGCCCCGTCTGCCACAGCGCCGTCACCCAGGCCATCCGCATCTTCTCCTGAGGGCCGCCGCCGCCGCGGAGGCGGGCCTGGGAGCGAGGGCCAGTGGAGCCAGGGCAAGCCGGTGAGGCTGGGGCCGCCGCCCGCCAAGGGGGAGCAAGCTACGAGCGCGCAGCTGCCCGGGCAGGGCTGGGGGATGATGGTGACAGCGAGTGCATGCTATAAATAGTAACGGGCGACTCCATGCTAGTGCTAGGCTAGTTTTTACACTGTACTTTAATACGAAGCTTCCAAACCCTCCCCCTTTTTTTATAAACAAAGAAACAAACAAAATCTAGAAAAAAAGTATTGGAAGTAGAAGATGCTTATGATGATGACAATGGTGTGTGGACTGTTAGTAAACGTGCTGGTAGTTCTTAGGATGCCTGTTATGAAATAATTAAATCTATGGGTGGATACTTATCTGAATGTTCTTGAAAAGGCAAAAAGTTCCTGTGAAAAACCACAACACTGCAGCTTTATCAAAGTTTTAAAAAGAAGAGACAAAAAACAAAGCCTGAACTGTAACATATCTCTTATATATATTAAAAACGTTTAAAGGTTTTAAAGATAAATTGCATTAATACAGATTGAAGTATTTTATTCTTTTTTGACTTGAAAAATTATATTTCATATTGCAAAGATGTTTACAAGTATTTTAATTTAAGTTCAGTGAACTTTTTGTAGCTGGGTTAAATCTTTTTTATTTTAGTATGGCCTTATGGCAAAGAACACTGTATTATTTTAATATCACACAATTGTGAATGGAATTACAGACCATAAAATGTGTAATGCTTTGAACAGTATTCTGTTGGGATGGAGATTTTATAGGTTCAGAAAAAAATCTTTTAAATCTGCTTCACCCAGCATATTTTCTATTCAGTGATATAAAGCATATTTTATTCTATATTATTACGAAAAAAGACATGTATAAACGTACGTCAAAAGGAACTGTTGAAGCTTTCTAACATTTGTATAAATAGAATTCGGTGGAAATGACAATATTTCTGTTGCACCACTATAGTTTTAGTATTTCTATTTTAATACATTTGTTTACCACTTGTTTATGTATATGTAGGTGATGTTACTTGAGCTTAAATGTACTTTACTGAGCAAAGTTTAAAAACAAAGTATATTTTATTTTATGATAAAGGGCCTTTAACCTCATGGTCAAATACTAATATTATATTTGCTGAGACAAGATTTGAAATTGTATCAAGAGTTTTATTTTTCTGACATTTAAAGTTCTACATAATAAAAGTAAAACTTAAGTAATGGTGCTACTTCATGTTTTTTAAGTATTTCTATATAAATAAAATATTACAGAAAAAAGAAAGAAGCAGTGCTTGGTGTGGTGATTGGATTTGATGTGCCCAGAGTCCTCTTACGTGGCTTTTTGTTACCTGCTTGTAGCACTGAAACATGTTGGGAGTTTGATCTGTATCATGTTACTGTTGCTGGAACTGTTTAACTTGTGTGGGTTTCTGGAACAATCCCAGCAGCGATCAGGCCTTGCAACAAGTTGTTTGTGTTGTTNTCTGGCATGTTGCTGGGGTTATTCCACTTCTTAAAATACTAGGTTTACAGAATTTCTAGTCATGAAAAGTATTTGCTGTTGTATGAATCGTTCTTTTTAGCAGATCAAGTGTATGTAAGGAAGAGAGCTGATGGCTTGCTTAGCTTTGGGATCTAAAAGTATATTGCAGGAGAGGCTCCTTTGTTGTGATGTGCTGATGGGGCCTGAATCCTGCAGATCCTGGCTCTGCCATAACCAGGGACCTCAGAGCTGCATCCCATGCTTTCTAGAGCGGAACAAGGGCTTTAATATCCTTCCTCAATTCTCGAAAGTGCTTCTTGGTATTTGACAGTTATGGTTCAGGTAATCGGTGTTGGCAAGCTTCTTCTGAATAAAAAAAGTATTGCCCTGTAAAGTTTATTTGCTTTTGATGGTGCCCACAGTGGTATTGGGTTGGAGGATGTACAGATGCTTTCTAACAAGCCCACGAACCCGCCAGGCAAACCTGACAATATTTTGGTTGCTAATTGTAGTCCTGGTGTTTGAGTGAGCTTGAGATATGAAGCATGTTAGAGCAGATTTCAGAAGGTAGCTGCCAGATTAAGTGTTTGATTTTGAGGCTCCTGGTGCACTTTTCAGCAGGAGAGCGAAAAGAAACCAAACCCAGCCTGTGCATTTCCTACGTTTTACATTAAGCTTAGCAGCGTATGGCAGAGTTGCTGTGCTTGGCTCTCCTTTGGAGCTGCTGAGTGGGAAGGGGGAGGAGGATGTAGCAAGGGATGATGGGATCTCTTTGTTTGATTTGCTGCTTTCATTGAACTGTGATTGTGGCATCATCTGGTTTATAGAGTTAAACTACCTCACTGAGTGTTGCTTTTGTCTCAGGAAGCTTGTCATTTTCAGTGGTGGAAATAGAAAAAAAACAAACTAACAAAACACTGATGTGGAAAAGTGCTCAGGGAGTGACAGGGAAGATGGGTTTAAAGGCAGAAGTGGTACACACATTGGAAAAAGCCCTTGGCAAAACTGGGATCAGGAAGTGTAAGTCCACGTGTATATTTTCTTAATGGTGGCTGTTTAGGAAATGCACTCGGACTGCGTCAATCAATTTCTTGTTTCAGTGTAAACATCCTGTGCTGGCATCTTGGAAAAGCTGTGAAAATGGGTATAAATTAAAAAAAAAAAAAAACAAAACAAAACTCAATTTTTAACATGGCTTAATTTTCAAAGCTTAGTGAAACCCAAAGGTAAACAGGATTAAGAAAAAGCGAGACCTAATTGACTGTTTTTCCTTAACATACAGCACTGTGTGTCTCCATGGTGTTAGCAGCAGTGCTATGGCCGACTGAGCAGCCCTGGTGCCTGCAAGGAAGGGCGTGTGTGCAGCAGCTCGACAATGGCCCTGGCCTGGGGAGCTGCAGCATGTTGCTCAGCTCAGCTGTCTAGCCCCTCATTAACTGCAACTGGCCCCACAGTCTGTGTTTATCTTGCAGGACTTACCTTTTAATTTACTTCATGAAGCTGTGGCTGAGACAAAGGCAGTCTCCTCTCTGTCCATGGCCTGGATGCCTTTTTGGCCTCTGTACACTGTTCTACCACCTGTGCGTGCTCCATGTGTTTTGAGGCAGGAACATGGGCTGCAGTGTCTTAAAAGCTGGTTGTGTTGACTGCTCTTTGGGAACCAGTCTGGATTACACTTGCTTTGGCATCTGAGGATGCAGCAACTGCCTTTTGTCCAAACACAGGTGCCTGGTGGTGTCAGAGCCGTCCCTTTGCTGCCCCACATGCTGTCAGGGTCAGCAGCACCCACCCAAGGCACTTACACCACCCAGTCCCTCCCAGCCACCACAAGACCAGTGTGTTGCACTCCATTGTAGACTGTCTCAGTGGTGTACCAGTATGTGTGGTGTCTTTTGCACTACAACTTCTTGCCTGCTGGATTGCAGTGATGTGTCTGGGAACCCAAAGCTGCTTCTGCTGGTGGGCTGTAAAATCCCTTGTCTCTGGCTGGTGGAGACCAGTGTTGAGAGGCAGAGGCAGAATGGAGAGGCACGTGCAGGCTGCATATGTGCACTGCCCAAGCTATGCATCCTGGGCCAGATTTATGCTGCAGGTCAGTGCCTCAGACTGCAGAGGCCATAAATCAGTGCAGAATTTGTCCCAGATTCTGGGATATATGATGTGCAGGAGATGCCCTTGTGGAGGGAGAATAAAGGCCTGTGCTTGGTGCAGAAATAGTCCAAAGCCTGAGGAACAGGCAAAGTTCCGTTTCTAATCGAGTGCTTTGAAATGTTTAGATGTGGATGGTCGATGTTTGTCTTCCAGAACAAAGATCGCTTTGTCAGGTGCCTGTTGATGCTGAAAGCTGTACACGAGGGTCTCCACCACCAGAGGCTCCTACGCGGTCTCTGGAACCGCTGGCGTAGGGAAGGGACTGTGTCAAGTGCGGGTAAGCAGCCTGGACCTGCGACCCCAACTGCCTGTCTGCAGGGGTCAGCCAGGATACGCACGCTGGGGGTGTTGTCCTGTCCTTGCTAGTGTACACGCATGGTTCCCACTGTGTAGACCCATAAACACCTCAAAAAAGGAATACATTTCACTTTGTGAGAATTATTTATTATATGCTAAATCCTGCGCTTAATTATTTCTCTGTCCATATCTTGTACTCCATGGAATTTGCAGAACAATCAGATATCAAAGACAGAGACATTTACTGGAAGAAAGTTCTTTCCACTGTTTTAATGTAATAAAATTAATTATAATGATCAATCTAAGCTAAATTTACTCTTTAGATTTTTTTCCCCTGCAGATCAATTGAACTAAGACTTAAAAGCAAACTTCAAGTTTAGTAGTAAGAATCTATCACAGCAAGGTATTTAAATTGTTTGCCTTTGATGTTTCTCTCTGCCAGCCCCCTCACCTGTCTTTTTATCTCCATTCTCCTTGCCATGCCATTTTGAATTGTAAAGATGCTTTACTGTCACTGAAGTGAATGGGAATTCTGCTTCTGGAAGAGCCTGCTGGTGAGTGTTGTATTTAATTGATCTAGAAATAGCAAAAAGTAATTATTCACCCTGCCTCTGCTTATTTGTGTTTCCTGTACCAGTCTCTCTAGCAGAGATGATTTAATTAGAGAACAAAGGCTGTTTTAAATCTAAGGTAGTTAAGGGATTCTTCAGCCTACATAATAATTTGAATTTTTAATTTGCCTTTTTATGACAGTCTGACTGGCAAGTGCCAAAGGGCCTAGCTCTGCAGGTAAGAGCTCTATCCAGCCATGTGGGAAGACACTCATAACCACTAACTGACTATATCTATACATACCAACATATCCTTGTGTATGCCAGTGGATGTGTCAGATCCTCCAGAAAGTCACAAACTGCAAAGGCTTTTCTCTTCCAGTGCATTAGCAGGAGCTTGCTGTCGTACTAGAAGTTTTATTGGAGTTTTATTACTCAATAGGAAGAATTTTAATGATGCTTTCACAGTTGGATATTTAAAATAATTACATCTCATCTAATTTCTAAATTTGATTAAAAAGCAGAAAGCTTATTCTGGCTTGGTTTCAGCGAGCGAGGCTGTACCATGATGTGCTGATGTAGTGATGAAGCTGTATTGAAACCACTGAAGCATTTGGTACGTGGATTGTTCTCTTCTTCTCTGCACACGTACAGCATGTGCAGATGGCTGCTCTAGACACACACATGCATATACATGCAGTATTGTGAGCACTCTGTGGCCCTGATCTTTTAGGATTTGTGCATTCTTGGTAAACAGCCTTTGTCATCTGATGTTGAATTTGTAGCCTTAAGGAATATCAGGTGGGTGTGGCTACAGAAACTACCTGTGTCCATTCTGGGCTGCATTGCTCTGAGTTTTGGGCTCCATGGAAGCAACAGCAGGAGCTCCCCTTGATCAGGATTTAACTCTCCCTATAAACTAAACTCTGGCAAATAAGGTCTATTTGCATATAAAACCTCATCCCAAGACATGCAGATATTATTTCTTTCTAGTGTGGGTTGGAGGGAGTTTGTTGTTGGGGGAAGTTATTGCCATTATCTTCATTGACAACTTACAGCTCTCCAGCAGTGAGTTGATTACTGGCTTGGAAAATCAGTCAGTTAAATATACTCACACTAAATGCAACTTCTGCATTTACCACTACAAATGTGATTGATTAGCTACCTCAAGAAATGTGTAGGCTACTCCAAGTGCCTTGTTAATTTTAATTTAGAACAAAAAGGGATCCTCGATGTTCCCTGTTACTTGCTTTCCAGTTGTGATGGAGATAAAATACAGTAAAACGCTTTTTCCTCTTACGTATGAGGGCTCTTCTGGCTTTCATACCTGGTAGATCGTGTGGCCCACTTCACATTAGTGTGAATGGCAATTGAATTAGTATGAATGGTAGATCTGACCGAATGTGTGAGCAGTCTGTTGTCTCCAGTTTGTCCTTCATCTTTATGTTTTACTCACTTTTACCCTCTACAACAGAGCCTTAATTTAGACCTGAGGAAACAGTAGTGGTGTTCCAGTTTATTACTGATCTGGTGGCAGATTTTATTTGATTTTGATGTTCTCTCTGTTGTGATGATTATAGGAAGCAGCAGCAGCCATTTTAATCACAAGAAAATTTCAGCGGGAGCATGACCTATAAATAGTGGGTTTATAGTGCCACAAAAATGTCTGTTCCGCGTTTAGAACTATTTCCAGGCTTTGGCTTCAAAGGACCAGTAAAACGTGCCCTTTAAGAGTTAGGAAAAGGAGTCTTTTTCAGGATCTTTGGTCTGCCACTGAGCCATTGCATCGTTTTGATTAATTAATTTCACGTTTTAAATGCTTCAGGATTTCCATCTGTGAATGAACTACTGACACCTACTTGCAGACAGTATTGTGAAGATTAGTTAATTTGCATTATTAAGAGTATCCTGAGGCGGAATTCCTGATGTAAGTACAAAATATTGTTGCTGATACTTTATGATTGGCTCACAGTAGTCAGCACATGGGAATCATACCGGTCTATGGCGAGGAAACACAGACCTGGGTTGTGTTTGAAATCTGTGGATTGGGGCTTTCTCACATCTTGGGTTTTAAAATCTTAACAGTGAGTGTAGGAATGTGGCACTCACAGGTGTGGTGTGTCTGACTCAGGAGAAATATGTGATCCCAGAGGTATATATGCATCCCTGGTATGCTTTGTTGAGGCTACAGAAAGGCAACTTTGGCTCACAATTTTCTTGCCCCCTCTGGTTTCCGTACTAACACTTTAAAATGGATGCTCTTTTAAACAGAGATCAAAACATTGGTATTACAAAGAAGTGTAGAGCACTGATTCATTTCTCCCTGTACATGTGGCTGGATATTACCAAAAAGAGCTTTCCCTGCACGAAGGAGGACAGGAGGAGTGATGTATTATATTGTGCAGCGTTGGAAGGGAATTGGTGTTGTGAAATTGTTCATAATTTATAGAGATAATAAGATCTGTTCTTACTACTCATGTCCAGGATGCTGTTTGCATAATGATATGACTACAGATGTGCAGGTCTTAGACCACATCTTTTAAAAAGAGGATAGTTGCAGATTTGCTATAATTAAATACCCTGAAACATATTGCTGATTTTTTGTAATGTAGAATGCAGAGATGGCAATAAAGTGAGTGTAGTTTCTGTGCAGAGAGCAATCACATTCCCAGAGGCCCCTCTGCACTTTTGTCACAAGTAAGTCGCCATGTATTTTCATTGAGTTATTTGGAATGATTGCACAAGTGTAGGTGGCAGGTTTGAATCTTCACAACCATTCCTATTTCTTTCTCCTTATGGCCTTCAGAAGAAAAAAAAAAAGGAAAGTCACAAGCAATTCTGAAACGGCTTCATGTTTGATGCAGTTTAGGATGTTTTCAGCCACAAAAATGTAACTTTCTATGACTAATTCAAATTAAAGACCCACTCTGGCAGAAAACGATCTTTGCCGTCAGATGGTTCTTGGAAAGCTCTTTCCTGGCTGTGCGGGAGGTCAGTGTCTGCAGGGGTGCGCCGGTGCGAGGGCGTGCAGCGCTGCTAACGAGAGCAATCTCACACTTCTCCCCCTGCCGCAAGCTCTGTGTTCACCGTGCTGACTGCTGCCCCTGTCGAAGGAGGTGGCTTCCAGAAGGTAGGGCTACCCACTCTGCAAAGTAACATGCAGTTAAAAGCAGAGTCTTCTGTTTGTCTCCGAGCGTGTCTCTGCTGTATGGCTGCCCGTCCTTTCCCCAGTCGGGGTTTTCAAGCCAAATGGCCCTTTTGTGCAGTTCTGTGTCAATAGCAGCAAGCTTCTCTTCTTCCCCAGCTAACTGGTAGTCAGAGAGCCAAAGAATGGTCTATCCAAAATTAGGATACGCTTGATGCACCATCTGCTGGTGGTGTTCCCATCAGCCTAATTATATGACTTTTGGGTCAGACAGTGTCTCATTGTGTGGCCCTTGGCAGCTATGGGATGCCTAATGCTGCATGAATGTCTAATGCAGAGTTTGGTGGCTATGGCCAAGACTGCAGCTCTCTGCTGGAATTGAAAACATCCGTGTAGTTTCCACAGAAAACCAGGTCAATGGCATTTCCATACAACATTGCTCTGGGAAAAGCTGTTGGTTGCAGGTTGTCTGTACAAACCCAAGCAATGTGAGCAGTTTACAGCCATACCATTTTGGGGTAAAGGTCAGTTAAGGAGTCAAATTCATTTAGTCTGATTTCAAAATCCTAATTTATTGCAAGCATCATCCCTTATCCGCTTGTCCACATCTTCTGCTTTGTGCATTTAAGAGCACTTGTGAGGTGTCTTATGAACATTGCAAGCACAATGAATATGGCTTTGTACAGGTAGATTAAAAACATTCACTCATTCACTGCATGTTTTCTTTGGCTGTAAACATTTAGGTGGAAATATCCTGTCTCTTCAACACTTCCTGTGGAAAAAAAATGCCTTTTTTTTTTCTTTTATGGGCACAAGCAAGGTATGAGTGTAAAAGACAATTTATTGTAGGCTGTAATATGCTTGTTTGTTTCAAAGGAGAATGTATAACTAATTACTTTTTAATTAAATCTCTAATGTCTACAGGTGTTTTCAAGAGATCTTTCTAAGCTACATTTATTTTTAGTGTTGTTTAAGATTGTCTCTTTGTCTACATCTGCCTTCATGCATTATTGCCTTTTAAAAAGTTTTCCCTCTTTCCTCCCTGCTAACACTGGCATATATTAAAGGCTAAGTGATGGTAAAATTAGTTTTTAAAGCTGCTGGCTGTGACTTTTCCAAGCAGTGAGCAAAAAGACATGGCACCACCAAAATGCCCTTCCTTCTCTTTTTGTCCCAGAAGTAAAAAGTGAGCGTTCAGCTGATAGTAGTTTGTGTTGGCTAGCTATTATCAGTTCCTTTACAGTGCAGTTGCTAATTATAGTAATAGCAAAACCATCTCTTCGGACTGGGTGAGCCACACTGATTTAATCCTTTCCCCTCCAAAAGCTACAGCACCATCAGTGAGTATCCTTTAACTTGTAGGAAAAAAAATAAATTAAATCTAACCTCTTTTCACTGAAAAAAACCTTTGTAGTGGTTTTGGAGTTCCCCCCCGCCACTAGATTAACCAGACTAACTCAGCCAGTTAAGAAATGAAGCTTTATATTTACAGCTGGCACAATTTACAAGCAGATATAGGCAATGTATTACAGACATTTACAACTATATATGGTAATATACAAGTTAGAAATAATACAGAAATGCAAGACCCTTCCTAGCAGCCAGAGTGCACAGAAGTGGCTCCCAACCACTCCTTTCCACATCCTTTCCAGCCTCTCCCTTATCTCAGCATCTCTCTTACGTTCAGGGTGGGCTGGAAACGTCAGCAAGGGGTGTTAGAAGCAGAATGATTAGTTGGGAATGTGCAGATTCAGGCAGAAGAGTTAATAGGGCAACAGCCAGGCAGAGACTGCCTTATCTTTGTTTGTGTCCTTGTTTTTATATGTCCCAGCAGAACGAATGGGTAATATAGACATCACCCTATTTTCTTTTCATAGCCAATAATCTAACTTCTCTCATTAAACTATTCCAATTAGCCTCAGACCAGAACAAACTTAGCCAAACTTAAGGTTTCATGTATCAGGGTTTGGACCTGTTGATTTTCCTGTCAGCGTGTAAAGTTTCAGGTGTCACTGTGGCTTCTTAGTGTTCTTGGTGTGTCGTTGCCAGCCTGGATCATCCAGAAGTGGAGGGAAAGGAGTTACGCTCAGCCTGTAGAAGCTTGGAAACTCTTTTGTGGGAATGACCAGAACCTGCTGTGTCCTGGCTGCTGCAGGTCTTTGAGGTGAGTTCTGCGTCAGGCATCAGGGCCACAGCCTGACCATCACCACCAGCCCAACAAGAACCACATTTGTTGCTCGCTCGCTCTGCTGTCAGGGGACGCGGCTCCACCTTGCACTTCTCCACTGCCACCTGAGCACAGCTCTTACCCGCTGCTAGGGAGGAAGGATTTGGCTGCTCGCTGCTGAGCACCTCCCTGCAGTTTGGTTTCAACCCTCCAGCACCCAGCACAGTATGGCTCTAGTTCTGCTGTACCTGGCATCCACAGCAAAATCATCTGGGGACAACTTTCAGCCCTGTGAAGGAGATAAAGCACACCCCTGTCTCTCTGCTCTGCTCAGAGGGCCTGTGTGTATGTTTGGGTGGATCTGCAGGCAGCCTGTGCCTGGCCAGTTGCAAGCCACTTTTCCCTGCAGTTGCTTCCTGTGTTTATGGCATTGACCCACATTAAAATACTGTCTGTAATGTCCTCTGCTTCCCCTGTCACTGGCCCTCTTGCTGAACTTCATGGGTTTGCAAGATTCACGCTCTTAAGCACTCCAGAAATGAAGGGAATTGCTGTGCAGGAGTATGTAACTACTATCAGTTGACTGACTAAGTTCTAATTTTCTATGAACATCAAACCCCAGTAATCATGAGACCCGTGTGTTGTTTTGGAAGGTGGTTCCATTAGAGATTGGAATGCCAGTGCATTGGCTAAAATTGCATGAGCAATAAATAAAAATTCATTATCTCTTCCAGGAAACTAGCCAGGATGTTCAGAAGAACCTGATGTCTGAGGCTAAGGCAATAATTGACCTAAGGGCGGTAAAATAATGGCAAATGGGAAAAGTAGGTGAATTGTTTAGTTAACAGCTGCACAGCCATTCAGCTTTCCCCTGATAAATAGAGATCTGCTTTGCAAGAATGGCATTGACCCTTTGTATTTCACTGTTAAATTTCTCTTCTCTCAAGTGTACTGCATCTAATTTCAATTTCAGGCAGGTGTAAATCACTGTTGGCACTGGTGACATCACTGTAATTGCACATTTCTGAAGTCAGTGTATTTGAAAGAAAATCAGACCTGTTTGGTCAGATTCCCCAGAGAAGAAGCCTCTGAAAGCAAAGCAAACTCGTGTGCATGATATGAATTATCCCTAGCCCACCACTGCTGTAAATGAAGCTAAATCTGACCAGTTTAGTGCCATAGCTTGAATAGGATTTTTGCTGAAGCGTGCCACAAGTTCTGTCTACAGCAAAACTCTCTTTCAGCTTGATAGTGTAAAGCAATCAAATACTAAAATGTGTGGTGTTTCTTCAGTGTGGTGAAGGACACTCCTGTCCACTTATGATGGATGGGTCAGCTGTTCTTGAAGCAGCAGGCAACTCAAACCATGTTAATGAATTGCTGGGGTAGCCAAGCCTGAGGTCGGCTGATCCCTGAGGTGCTTGCAAGCACTTCCAGGAACATCATACTGAGCAAAGCCACTCATTATGCCCGTGTGGGACATACACAGGATGAAGAGTTAAGACTTGGTCTTGCAGCTGTGCATTCTGATGTGGGTAAATCACTGGACATCTACTTGCACTTCATTTATTAAATAGGCTTGCTGTGTTAGGGTGCTGTGAAGGTAAAGTTATTTTCCATTAAAACATGCTTAAAATTCATGACTGGAGAGCAGAACAGAAATGCAAAGCACTTTCCTATGCTAGACACTGAGTTAGCAAGTATGGTTAATCCCTAGTGCTCAACTCTGATTTCTTTGTGCCAGGACAGAAAAAACAGGGCTGGTAAGAAACTTGCAGCAGTTGGGCTGATGGTGGCTATAGTGAATGAGCATTTTGATTTGTTCTTTTTTCAGAACTTTGCTAAATGTGTTACTATTTGTTGTTGGAGCATAAAGCTGAATTTCAGGAGCTGAATAGCTCAAGGGCATTGTATTAGGAGAGAAACTGGTCACTCTGGGATTGCTTTCCTGGTGTCACATATGGCATACCAACATCTGCCCTGTACCCGAGGTGCTCTTCTTCCTGTCTGGAGACTGCATGGCACTTTGTGCAAGAGGAGCATGTCTTGCAGGCTGGGTTATGGAAAAGTTGAATAACTTGACTAGTGTTACTTTCAATAACATTTACTATCAGGCTCTTTATATGGTCTTGTGCACACTTTCAGGTGTGTGGAGTTGCCCTTACTGGCAGATAGGAATTGCAAAAAAAAAAAAAAATTAAAGAAAATTCTTTTGGTTCCCTGTTGTGTTTTCATGTGTAACACTTGTTTGGCAGACTCCTATACAAAACTCCTGTATTTTTGTATCAAACCTTTCTCCCACTTTTCCCCTCTCAGGTCATGGTATGGTACGGACAGGCAGCGAGCGGCTGAGCTGTGCAGAGAGCCGGTGAGGGTTTGCCCTGATGCACTGAAGCATCCACAATTTCTAAAGTTCATGTGAATCCTAAGACCCCTGAGTCATCAGGCACTTTTGTTCCAACCTCAGTGGATCCAAGATTTTCCTGCCTGGACAGTCAGTAAATATTTCTTTGCTTGTGTGATCACACACAACGTTTCATGGAGCAGAGGTTTTCTGCGTGTCTGACAGCTTGGGCAGTGTGTGTTGTCTCCAGTGGGAAACGTGCTTTTCCTGTTGAGAAGGCTGTTCAAGTGATCTGCAGTGATACCATGAGCTAGAAGAGGAAGGGCATTTTGTGCCCTATGAAGTAGTTCTTTCAGATTATCTTCTGTCTTTCTTCAATGTGATGTACCACTATTTACATTCTTTTTTTATCTCTATTTTCCCCTTTCCTTCTCTTTGCTTTCAGGCACTTAGAGTCTGCCTTTGGTCTTGCTGGTAGGCGCAAGCTTTCATTTCAGTGTCACTGAACGTTTTGGTTCTGGTGCAGAAGCCAGGCTGTCTCACAGCTTCTCCCCTCTCTGCGTTAGATCCTGACAGGTCTTTCCTGTGCTGATGCACTTATTAAAAGCTTAGTTATACATTCATTTCCTCTTCACTATCTTTAGGCATATCCTGGACTTGGAAATGATCAGTCATGTTTTTTTCATGTTACCTTGCTGGTTTTAGTCTCTTATTTCAGTTTGGAAACCCAAGGTGTTAGTGCTGGGCTCACTCCTGAAAGCTGGTGTTCGTAACCCATTTATCTCCATGAATTATTTTTCTAGATTATCTTTTCTGCTTTTATGAATAAAAACTACTATCAGTCAAGATTCCAGCCCCCTCACTGACTCACCAAAACATAGCAAAACTTTTCTATTTTCAGACCTAATTGATTAACCTGACCTTTTCTCATTGCTGAGGGAATGTTTGCAACAAAGTCCATGATAGGGCATCTTGGCCTGGAGGACTGCAGCTATCTGGTTGGTCTACCTCCCAGCTCTCACACCTGTGTTCTGGTGGGAAGGTGATGCATGACTGTCTCTGCCCTTGTTCCAAGAGCAGGTGATGTGTCTGCAGACCTCTCCCTGGAAAAGGAGACACAGAGGTGTTACATGACATGCACCAAATTGAAACAGAACTGTAGCAGATCTGTGACCTGAAAGCAGAACTGGCACAGCCCAGTTAATTGCCAGAAACAACACTTTTACTGGCTTTTCACTTTAGTTTTTCTCATGTGATTATGGACAGCTTAAACTATGCTCTGGCCAAGTGGACTCTCAGATCAGTCAGCTTATCCGGGAGAAACAGAAAGAAATGCCAAATGCTGAGCCATCTGGAGAGTCCCTCTGCCAGTAAGCAGGTTTTGGCTCATAGGAGGTGTAACAGGGTCAGGCGCTTTGCTGGCACCATTCACAGTTAATCGAGGGATTTTGAAGGAAGGGTGGTTTCTAGAGAGCCAGTATGGGCAGCAAGGTCAGAAAACTTCCATCAGGGAAACCTGAGCAAGGGAGTTTGCACAGAAGGCAGCACCAATCCACACTAATGGGAGGAGGGATGTGCATTCCCCAGAGAGGGAAAAGAGAAGTCACATTTCTCACAAAGAAACCCAAACCATAGGAGAGCAGCTTCTAGCTTCTTACTTGGGCAACTCCCTTCCACTTCAAATAAGGTAGATAAGAAGGATTAAACAGAAATTTAAAAGCTCAGGTAGAGGCTAACAGCCAAGCCTTAATTGTTCTTACAGAATCCATGAAAATAGCCAGCATGGCTGAAAATTTACCCATGTCAAGAAGACTCTCAGAAAGAGGCAGAGCAAGGAACTACTCAGCAGATGGGTGGAAGAAGCCATCTTCTACACAACTCAGTTCTTGTCACCAATGACCACTTTATTCTGCAAGAAAAAGACAGTTTGGAAGCCAATACTGCTCTGTCCCGTGAAAACGTGACCAAGACCTGCTCTATCAGTTCTTTGCCCTGAAGTTATTTCTGGAAGACAAAAGCAAGAGAAAACAGGCACTGGAAGCCCTCCCCAACTCTAAGCTAACCAATAAAAACACCAACAGCTCCAAGCAGTCCTCCTCTTTGCCATGATCTCCCCTTCTGCTCTCTGGCTTTGAACAAAAGCAGCTATGTGACAGACACCTGGGTAATCCTTCGCAAGCGGAACCGTAAGGAGAAATTTCTCCTATGACAGGGAGGAAACCTCTTAAACCTTGCATGAAAGATCTGTTAACAGTTCCACATATAGAGCAGTTTAACCAAAGCTGCAGATACAGAAGATCCTGAAGCCACCTGTTCAGAGTTACTCCTACCAGTAATGAAGCATGAACAGAATGGAAAGTGCCTTAGGAGCAGTGCTAGAACAGTAGCCGTCCCCATGGACTCCAAGAGCCCGCAGTGCAGCACAAGGTCACTATGGCAGCGGATGCTCACCTTTGGATCCTGACTGAGAGTACTGAAGGGGGAAACCACACTGAGACATGGCATGAGGGCCATACTCGAGGGTTTAATATGCTGCACCAATATTTCTAGCTTCTCTGTTCTAAACTGTCACTTATGCACCTCTCCCAGCACAAGCGTTGAAACTGGAGAAAACTAATGATGTTTCCTTATTCCACAAAACACATATTACCCTTTTCTTGGTGGCCAAATTTAAGTGCACCCATTTACTTTAAGGAAATTAGCCTCTCTACCACTTTGCTGCTTAACAATTGAACCCACTTGAAGCCAGTTCTTGATCAAACATCACTTATCCATCCTGTTTACTTTCAAGGACTTTCCATTGTTGAGAGCATGAAGAATAACTTGCTGGGCTCAGTGTTCCCATGCAGGATACCCATTCCCTTATCTCAGGGCACCTGAGAGTGCCCTATTCAAGCACAGTTCAAAGTTCCTGCTCTGGCAGGGGGGTTGGACTGGATGATCTTTCAACATCCCTTCCAGGCCCTGACATTCTGTGATTCTGTGATCAGAAATTGGTATTCAGGCACACTGAAGAGCCTGAGCAGAGGACAAGTGACAGCTCAGTCATGATGGGGAAAAGTCCTTTCTCTCCATTCCTCGTGAGTGTCCAAAGATAAGGATTTGTTCACATCCAGTCAAAGAAATATCTGCTCAGAGGGAGTTCCCTTAACACTACCAGCTTACTATGGTGCCTACCATGCTCCTTTTAAGCTCTCCAAGTTGCAGGCACAGCAGACAGGTAAAATGTCTAGTCCCCAGTAAAGCTGTTCAGGCAGAAAATGTTCATCTCTTCTCACACATCTTTCAGCAATCTGTTTTGTCAGTGGGGAAATTGTATCATGCAAAGTTAAACTGGCACCACGAGAAACATAGAATTAATATGATTTTTTTTCCACAGCTTTTGCTAGTGAGAACTGAAAAAAACAACGTGTGACAAGGTAAAACTAAATGATGGTAAGACAGGAGCCAGCTTGGGACGTGTTTACAGCCACTGCTGTAGCTACACGAGCAGAAAACGTTGCTGGTTAGGAGGGAAAGAAAAAGCATCTCTAGTACAAACTGCCAGAGGCTTGCAGATTAAAAGATCTCCCTCAGTCCTAACAGAGATTGAAATTATGACACAACCTCTCTAATTAGTGCTGCGCCCTAAAGAGTAGTAAGTCCATAAATTCAAGACACCTCCAGCTCTTGCCAAACAGCTCATGGGATGTTACACCACCCTCCTACAGTGAGGATGCAGAACAGGTATGACACAGGCTGGTGATGCTGCTGCTCTTAGCGAACAATCGCTACAGATTTTCATGGCCATCCATCTCCACATGCCTGATACTGGTGCCAGTCTTGAAGTGAATGGCTGTCTGTGGTGAGACAAGTATCTTTCGTGGACCAGACTCCAGAAAAGCATCAGTCAAGTGAAAGCAAGTGAGACTAATGAAACAAAGGAGTCGTGCTCTGGCCCTGTCAGAAGTATGCCAGTCTCTTCACACATGGTCCCTGTCCACAGCTCTTTGGGTGACCATCACTTTCCCATTTGCATTTGATTTATGTGCAACATTCAGTTGTCTTGTAACCCCTTGGAAGTTGCCATATGAATAGTGTGGCAGACACATCTGGAATGTACAGGAGCAGGGTGAAGAAGTGTGTGAGGTGAAGAGAGGGAGAAGACCCTTTCAGAGCCAGAGGTTTCCAGGAGGCACAAAGCTGGCTGGAGGAAGCCTGTAATGCTCATTTGGAAATCAGCAGAGATTTTAACAGTTGGGTTCAGCTGTAATGCTAGCACAGATATTAACTTCCCATTCCAGGTGAGCTCATTCTCCTCTAGCTTGTACTGGAAACTTCTGCAGATATCTTCCCTGAATTATAACTTGCATAAATTATGTCAAAAAACCCAGCCCCAAACCAATCACTTCCCAGAATCAAGTTGCAAGTGCAATTTGAGGCTCTTCACATGTAAACCACAACCAGACCACCCCCCTCACGTGAGTTTACAGGATCTACTGTCTGTCACTTGGCTTGCTGAGCTCTGCTCAGATTGGGGTTGTCAGGATATGAAGGTTAGGCCTTGGAAACTTGAACCCCAGGGAGCTGTGCTGGCAAGTTGGGGAGAAGCTAAACATTCTTCCAAGGTGCTAAACAATGTTGTGACCACTGGAAGCACTGGCCCAATGCAAATTCACTTTGCCTTTCTCAAACTCATTTTATGTTTTTTCAGTAGGGTAACTCTGTACTGGAAGATTTTATTCCAGATCAGCTGCTAACCTTGTCTGGCTTGCTGTCAGCTGTCCTCCCACAGCAAGCATAAACCTAATGTGAAAACATAAAGCTGCATAAACTTTGCATTATTCATCCTGGGTAATTTGACAGAAGTGTGATTGTGCTGTGCCTCTTGATTCAGACCAAATTTATGTCACCAGGTGATCACCTGCATCATGAACAGCCTCTTCACTTGTGAAACCTACCTGTGCTGTGCCGCACTGCTGCCTGATAGCCATCCTATTCAGACTCTAAGGAATTGCCTGGAGTCAAAGCAAGCTTTATGTGAAAACAAACAGTAAATTGTAGCATGGAGGTTGCCTATTTTTGTGCCCTCCAATGCACAAAATGATCTGATAGGGAATTTTGCCTTGGTAGCCAAGCAGTGCTACTGGCTCTCAGGGCAATCACTCCACTGCTGCACCTTCTCCAAGAAACACCTTTTCTCTACTTCTTCCCAACATTTGGCTTTTCCCTCTGTGCTGCTTTCTCAGCATGTCTTCATTTGCCTCTGTTTTGCCATGTCTGTTATATCTGTGCTTCTAAAGCAAACCTCCCCTTTCCCCATTTGCATGCAGGAGAGTATCTGCAGACAAGTCAGTACCAGTAGGTTTTCCCTCAAAATTAAACTGTATGAATTTAGAATGTTTAGCAGCAGCTGCCTAGATAGGTACAGCAGATGACCCATGTGATTGCAAGTGCCCATTTCTCTGAAATGAACCAGATCTCACCATGTGACTGGAACTTCTGGATTCAGAACTTTTATTCCACCTAGTTGTCTTCTTTGTCTTGCACTTTTCACTTTGTGCAACTCCTCAAAACACTTAGGTAGCCACCTGCACAGCTCATGCTTGTCTGTGGGCTGGCCTTTTCTCGCCAGTGTGATTTGCTGTTTCCCAGTGAAAGCTCTAATTCCTACCTTTCTTTCATCCGTTTATGTGATGCAGCAAAGGAGCAATTGCTCCAGCCGTCTTCACCTTCCACACACACACCTCTCTGGTCTCTGAGGACTCCAGCAATGTGCTCTTTACATCTCCAGTCTTCAAGCTGAACTTCTTAAAAGGAGTGCAGTGGGCTGCAGCTCGAAGCCCAGCCTTTAAATTTTCACCATCTCACTCAGTCAAGGTTAGTACCAAAACCCTGCACAAAAACATTCTGAAGCAAAACCATCATAGCAGACCATCCTTTCATCCCTGTATCACCATTCTTACTGAAAAGTATTTTTTTCCCCCAAGGCTCCTGCACGGTAGGCAACCCAAGTCACGCAGTTGAATCAAATGGAGGGAAGAGTGATTCCGTTTCATCCGATGGCTGTGCTCTCTGCCATCCTTCCTTTGGAACAGGACTGCTGCTCTTTATGAGTTCCCCAGCACGGCGGTGATAGAATCCTGCTGGTTCTCTGCAGTTCCCGGTGATTGAGACATAGACAATCAGTTAACTGAAACAGAAACAAATATCCAAACAATGTGCTTGCTCAGGTTTCTCTCTTCATTGGGTTTGTTATGATGTTTTCTTTGTTTGATTTACTTTACACCTCTAGGAATATTTGTTTAGCTTGGTTGTGACATTATGGTTTTCTTAGAAAACCAGGACATGGTTCTGAGTAGTCAGATGGGTAATGCCTTTGTTTTGTTGCTGCTCATGTAATAATCTGTAGCTTTTACAAATGCTTACCTCGGGTATTGCATGTATTAAAATTTTGCATAGTTCTTCTCCTCAGATACATTGGAATACCCACCCCTAGTCCTGTTGGGGCTGTGACAGCAGTGTTAGCTCCACGCTCAGTTGCCACTGTGATTGCCAGACTTCCAAAGCGAGTAGGAGAATGTAGTTAACAGCAATAGCACAGGCTTTATTTTTCCCTTTCAAAGGTTATATCTGGTGGGTGTAGGACTGGAACACTTTTGCAGTCACAAAGCAGCTCTGAGATTTCTGGGTATATATTGACCGATGTGCAAGTAGCTGCACCTTTGCTGCACAATGGAGAAAATTACTTCATTTAACAGCTTTCTGCACCAAGAAAGAAATAAACCAGTCCTCAAAATGTTGAAGATTTCTCCTGGATTAATTTTAAACCTAAAAGAAAAAGCAGTTGCTGTGTAAGTCCAAGTAAATGGGCTACATAAATCTTTGAAAAGGTTTCATAAAGTAATAATGACTTTTAGTATATGTACCAAATGAGATTAAAGAGCTACATTGGATTCTAATACAGAGTCCCACATTCAAAAGGACCATCAGTTTCCAGTTTAAAATGTGCTCATATTGAACTGAATGGAGTTCAGACATAATGCCATTGTGTTGCAGACATTTATCTCAATTTAAAACAGCTGGAAAACATTAATAAGAGAGCCAGGAGATGTGGAGGTACAGGCATGTCTCCCTTCATTCTCTTAGAGCCACGAACTCAGATAGAACAGCTTCCTGCTTGCATTGTTCTGTCAGAGACAAGGTGCACAGCATCAGCCCTGCCACAACCACAGGGACTTTTTGAAGGGGTAAAGGATGTTGTTGGAACTTGCTTCACCAAGAGTCTTCCTCTGACCAGGAACTGCATTTGCAGTTCAGTCACACTAAGCTGGAACTCACTGGCATGAACACTTCCCCACTCTTTGGCTTCAATCCCAATCTCCAGTAAAAATTCTCCCTCTGGCATGACAGTGCAAATCATACCATTGTGCATTTCACTTGTCTTTCCTGTGAATTTCATCTTCTCTGTTGTAATTCTGTGCTGGTCAAGCTTTTCGGAATTGTTCAACCTCTTGAAGCTCTGAATTACCATCAATAAAAATCAAAGTGGATTTTCTGTCTCGGGAGAAGGTGGTGAGGGAGGAAAATGCAGGATGAGGGCATGAAAGGTCAGTTTTAGCATAAATACTTGAAATATGGTACTTGTAACTGGGTCATTTTTGTGCTAGGTGCTGTACAAGCACAGAGGAGGTAAGTCCTGCTTCTGAAGGTCTGTAACATAAATAAGCTTTACGATATTTTCCCAGGGAGTTTTCTCACTAGAATAAATTACCACAAAACTCCTTCAAAATTATAAAGGAACCTTCAACTTTGATGTTCCACTTATGTGGGGATGCTTTTTCCCCAAAGACAGTCAGATATCCCACCGATCAACCTAACTGTCGGAATAATGTGAGAATGTAGTTTTTATTACCAGGATCTTCCCAGGGAGCCTAAGGTACTTTGTAGTTCTGTATGCTTTGCAAATCTCAGAATCAAGTGCATTAAAGGTTGCTTAACAGCTGGTGAGTCACACAGCTTGTTCTTTGAGCTCAAATGCTCCATTAGGACACATCCACTAGAGGTGCTTTAACCTTTGAAAAAATTAATGACAGTGGCTTATCATTCTAGGTTTTAAGAAAAAAAAAAATCACAAACCCTTCATCAACAAACCCAACAGAAGCCCCTAAATAACACCAAACTGCCTGTGTGGTACTTCATAAATTGATGTCTGTTCTAGCGGGTGTGTCTTAGGGGTGTAGCATTTGCTAGAGTGGTTCTAGTTTAAGAAGTCACTGTCCTCGGGCACCAAGTGTATCTGAGACTCTGGAGGAGGGCAAGTGTTTTCTGAGCTAAAAATATATATATATATATCTGGTTCATTTTGTTCATCACTGCATGTACTGACAGGAGTGGCACTTGGGAGAAGAATACTCCCCAATTTCACTGGGGAGTGGGTCTTTCAACCATGAACTGTATTTACTGCAGATAATTGCAAATACAGCTCATGTGCAGCAAGCCACAGCAGCTGGAGTAAGAGAGAGGAGTTCTGCAGGCAGTGTGAGCTTTCCTCTAGTCTAAATGTACCTGATGTTAAAGCCCCTTTTTAGCAAACTTCTTAAGGAAATTAAGAATGTGCTCCCACTTTGCTGGTCAGTGCCAATGCTTCTGCTCTGTGATACAGTTTGGTGGAGGAAGGCTGATTTGAATCAAATTTTGCTGTTAGATGAAAGATATTGCAGTCCTCCAAATTTGTAAGAAGAGGCAGCCCAGCAGAGGGAAAACAAGACAGTGCTCCCTTTAGGGAAAATGCTGCAGAATCAGCTCAGCTGCATTATTAGACACCCAAGAACCTAACCCTGTGCCATACACACACAAGACATGACTGGAGAAAACCAGATTTCAGAACCTCTGCCTGTGGAACCGTTCCTTCACATGAAAAAGGCAAAACAATTCATTTTTTCTCTTATGGTACAACCTTGGTGAATTCATTCCTCGTTAAGTCTCCTTAAGAGATAAATAACCTATCCGTATCCATTCACCAGCCACATATCACTATTCCAGGTTTTCCTCTGCTTTCATCTCTTTGGCATCATTTTTTTCCTGAGTACAAGGTGGAGAGGTCCTGCAATGCTTTCCATCCTCTTAGCCAGCTGGGCTTGAACGCAGCTCTTTCCCGTGTGTGTGGCTGAGGTTCATGCTGGTGCAAGGCTGGCTGGGAGCAGCCTTGTGTCACCCTTGATGCTGTGGGCTGCGTATGAGCTGGCAGTGAAACCTTGGTCACACTGAGGATCCCGCCGCAGGCTCTGAATTGGAAGCAGAGGGCAGTGCCCAGGACACGGCAGTGACAAGCTGTCCTGGAGCCCTGGGTACCTCGATACCCCTCTCCCTCCGTGCTCTGAACGGGAGAGGAAAGGCGCCAAAACCCTGTTTCCGCCTCCCGCGCTGCAGGCGTGGCGGGGGGAGCAGAGGGGGTGCCCGCGCAGCTGCCCGCGCCGCAGCCGGGCTGGCAATTGGCTGTGTGCTTCGCGCCTCGGAAGTGGCAGCTCGACTCTTTGTGGAGGACAGGGATAAATACTGGGGGGCTTCCCGCCTTAGGGTGCTCCCTCGTCTGGATAGTTCCTGCAGAGAGTCTCCTGGCGCTGCCAAGGACAAGCTCCTGCTTAGGACGGCTCCCCACCGTAAGCACCCCTTGTGTGCAAGCTTAATAGCCCTAAGAGCCTCGGATGTCTTTTGAAAGAGAGCGAGCTGACAAGCGCCTGGACTGCCCTTTCTCTCAGCCTAACACCTGTGAGTAGTGTACTTCATGCTCAACCTGATCGATACTGGGAAAGCTGTGTTTATAGCTTAGCCTTTTCCATTTCCTGACTTCTGAAAGAGCCAAATTTATCTATAGCATCCTTTGTAAGATATTATCAATTAACTGAGTCTGCTAATTAAACTAA
The DNA here is from genome assembly GCA_013400475.1 of Tricholaema leucomelas. Lineage (NCBI taxonomy): Eukaryota > Metazoa > Chordata > Aves > Piciformes > Lybiidae > Tricholaema lacrymosa > Tricholaema leucomelas. Next base: position 115,567 of record WAAF01001056.1, read on the forward strand.
TTTCTGTATATAGTTTTGGGGACGGGCTTTCAGGAAAATAAAACAATTCTATTTTTATATGTATTCCTGACTTGGCCACGTTAACTCCCTGCCTCCACAACACAAGCTCGTCTTTTGCAGGGCACGGTTCAAAGCTTTCAGGCAGTCTCAGCATACCAGGCTTGAGATCCAGCATGGGGCTGCCATCTCTCTGCTAGGGCTGGAGCCTGGATCTGGTGGCAGAACAGGCAGCGAACAGGCTGTTCTGACCTCCCTATCCATGCTGCATGCTGACTGAAACATGCTGCTAACATTTGTTAGGATTGCTGTGAGAGAGCACAGGGAGAGGAACATTGCTTAATATGGGGAGAATTTTCTGGTGCATAATGCCAGTAGAATGTCAGAAGAGTTAGTGGCAGATGTGGTTGTGAAAATGTTCTGTATTTTTAGACAACCTTTAATTAAGACGCTTTGTATGTAGCAGCGACCAAATAATATGCTGCCACTTGAAAGCTGTCAGAAGGGAAAGAGGTGTACAAAGCTTCTAAATGCAGCCTTCTTTATCTTTATCTGAAAGTGAACTAGGAAACCTTCCCAGCAACAATAACTGGCTTTTCACATGAAATTATTTATTTAATGTACCTTGTAAATACTTCGGGCATCTACACGGATTTATACTTAACCCCTTTCTTTCACTTCACATTGTTTAAGGTAGCCTCCTATTAAAAGGATTACATCTGAAAGCTGAATGGGTTTTATGATCTCAGTCTTTTCTTCTGAGACTAGCATTTTAGGCAATTATTTTGATATGCCAGAATTTTTTTTCCACCCTTTTGTAAGCCTTTGTAAGGGGTGAGTAGACCTTTCAGGGTTGTCACTTGGACTGAATTAAGAAAAAACAAATGTATATACTACAATTTAATTTTGAATTTGAATTGATAGATTAGTTGTCTGTAGAGTTAGAAAGATGCTAATATGACAGAGGACTCTAGCAGAGCAACATTTCTTGCTTTTGCATAGCAGGCGTAACATTTATTGCACAGATTTGGGTTGGAATGGAAAAAATCTAAAGGATCATTCTCACATTCCTAGAATATTGATACCTATTGCTATTAGGGCAAGCATACAGTAAGTAGCAATTAGGTTATTAGCCAGCTAGTGCATTACACACACTTGCAGGATTAAATTGGCTAATGTGTTTAAGCTGTTCCCAGGCTGCCATTTGAGACATGCAGTGGCTCAGCAAGCGCTGCCATGGCTCTCTGCAGGTGGCTGGTGGGATGCAAGGGGACGAACTACATCAGCCCAGGCTAGCGGGAGCATGGCACAGTCTCTAAGAATTGCAACATCCAGAAGACTTCTGTACGCAGGTGGATTTTAATTTGCAGACTCTCTCTGTCACCAGTGCGATTACAGAGTCCCTGTAAGGCAGAATCAGGCCCAAAGCAGCCCAGCACGGGGTGGCTTATATTCAAGTGGAAGTGCGTGCAGGTGGGAATGAGAGCAACCGTGCTTATTTTCTCGTTTCTCAGTTTCAGTGTGTGTCCTTCATCCTTTGTCATTTGTTAATGTTGTGGTCAGCATGTTATGACATGCTGAAGTGTAGGGAGAGCTTGCCAGCAGCTGCACAGGGGCAGACAATCTCTGGTCCTCCAAGGCTGAGCAGGATGTTTCCACACCACCATGCATCAGAGCCAACAAATGCCATTCCTTCTTTCTGCTCTGTACCTTTCACCAGCTCATTGATCAGTTCTGTAACAACCTCCTGCTTACTGAAAGTTTCTAGCATTTATGTAATGCTATTTATGCACACCCAGTAGCAGTGGAATTAAAAACCTCACCGTATCTGTAGTTGGTGGTAATGCTAAGGGAAATTTATCCTGAGGTGCGTCTAGCTCTTCTAAGATTACTGATGTGTTCTCTGTGTGAGGTAAGGACGCTAAGAAAAGGCTAAGTGTTCAGAGGTTTTTCAAAACCAGAGGGGCTGTGCCATGGGCAGGTCAATGGGCCCTGGGTATATATGGCTATGGTTTGGTTTTAATAATCTCCTGTGAGTGAAGAACACACAAAGCAGCAGCTGAACATGTTCTGTTGCTAAAAGCACCACGTTTTAATTATTTTTCTTTAACTACAAAAGCTTTCTGTAGTTCATAAGCTTTTTGTACTACTCAAACCCTTGTTTGTCTGGCAAGGAAAGGGCAAGGCATCCAATTACCCTGTTTCCAGAGGTGCTTTCTAACACATCGCTACTTCATGGCGGACTGGAAAGCAGAAAGAGGAAGAAAAGGAGGATCCATTTCTCATGTTGTTTTCCAGAAATCTCTTCTAATACCCCTGGGAATGGTGCCACATATCTCGAGTATCAGCATCTGAACCAAATCTGAGGCCTTTGCTTGAGCCCAGTCGCACTTCATTCTGGTACTGGACCTGCAAAACCCTTGAAAGCTGTTAGTCATAAAAATGCTACCTCCTGATGCAGTGCTTTAGGCAGTGATATCCTAGAGCCAGGAATGAACGGGATAAATAAGTGCAGGTGATAACGCCTGTGACTGGAGGCCTGAGACATATGTTGCACTGTAGGCAATGCCTTCTGTTGGACTGGCTCATAAAGTGCTAATAAAAAATCCATTGTCACAGCTGTAGGCACACAAGCCCTTCCTTAGGGCTGATAATTGAACTCTAGACAAAATAAACCCATCTATAAAGTACAGTAGCTTTATTTTTTGGCAACACACCCAAGCTGTTCTCAGCAGGATCCTGCTTAGACTCAAGACGTGCTGTTTACCTGTGCCACCTCAGCTCAATCAAAAGCTGTCCTGTAAGGATGTGTGGAAGGGAGAGGGAGAAGATAGACACATCAAGAACTGGAGCAAAGAGACTGTGTTCCTGCCAGGTTTGGTAAAAATTAAATAGAGCTGTCACTGGCCTAGTTGGCAAGTGAGGTGTGATGGACTGAGATACTTCCATTAGAAAGTTTTCTGTGAAGGGGAATAGTAGAGACCAGCTCCTGTTCTGTACTTTGGTGCACCCAAGGGGTGTGCTTGTGTTTCAGCGACTGTCTTGGACACATGTTCACGAGCTTTAATAGAGGCATTTTGACAAGAGGTTCACTACAACTGTAAAAAACACTTAAGAAGCTGGCTAAAGCTTTCGGTCATTAACTCGGGTTGTTACCATCAGTTTTAGAGGTGGTTTTACACTACTTTTGGTAGCATCTCTGGGAGCTGTAGTGTGCAGGCAACTGCCTAGTTTAAGTTATCACTAGTTGTGCATGGATCTGTGTAACATTACAAGGGCAGCTGTTTTTCCTCTTGTCATCTGAGCTGTGAGAGCACAGCTAAAGAGGAAGTTATTTGGTCATCTGATAAAGTTTGTCTTCTTTAGCCAGCAGACAGTCAACCAGATTTTTAGAAGGTAGCAACTCTTTCAACAGACCAAATTACCTAGTTAAAAATTACTTGCAAGCTAGCAGGCAAGCTTAGCCTTGTGGTACTGAATAAAAAAGCTGATTATGCTGGTTTTCAGTATTCATTCAGTATCACAGGGTGCTTGGACTTGTCTCTAATTGCCTTTCCATGCAGTCAAATATCAGGGAGCTGTGTGGCAATGAAGGTGATTGCTGGAAGCTTGGTGTGCTTCAGGTGGGAAGTTCATCATGATCAGGTCTCCAGGTGCTTAATGAGTGATGTAATTGTAGGTTTGTTTATTTTCAATCTTTTAATCCCCACCCCTGCCCCTTTTCTTCTTTCCTCTCACAGCTGTTTGGTTCAGCTGGATTTAAGTGGTTTGGAATGATCTTTATGCAGGTTGCAGTATACCTCTAAGGACATGCCTTTTAGTTGCTCTTCATTCTTATCTCCAGGAATTTCTTCCTTGAAGAGATGCTGTAGTGATTTTTCTGTCAGGTCATTGCTGTTGCAGCAGCAGAGGGCTTAGTCTGCACCAAGAAATGTCAGCCCTTTGCCATGAGGTAACACATCTGCATCTGCAGCACTTCTGAAGTGTGGTGTTGTGACTTAGTGAAGAGGCTTTGACAAGTGACAGCACTTCAGAGGGTGAGTTAAAAGCAATCTGCACTTGCTTCACTAAACTGGAAACACACTTATACATACAGAACCTGCTAACAAGGAGCTGCAATGACTAATCTTCATTCAGAGGCTTTAGTCTTAGGGGCTGCCCATAGCTTGTTGTCTGCAGTACACCCAGAGAGCTCTGCAAACCCCTGCATGAAGCCAGCCTGGTGCTCAGAGATAGTGTCTGTGTCTCACAGAGGAGTTCCCACTCTGTTAGAGGAACCTGAAAAGTGGGCATCTGGCTGTATGAGGCAGTACATGTGTGCTATATGTTTTACTGAATTACTCTTTGTTAGGAGACTGCTGGACTGGGTTTAGGACTGGTCCTTGCCGGGCACAGCTTTGGTCTCAGGCAGCTCTTGGACTGGTGAGCCAGGGTGAAGACTGAGACTTTGGCTGACAGGTAGCACTGATTGCTCCCAATGTTACTGTCTTCTCTTCCACACTAAGCTTTTGAAACTCCCTCTAATAAATACTTCTTGCTGGGTCCCCTCCCAGAGTCTCTTCCAGTAAAGCTGAGGTGCCTTGGAAATGAGTTGAAGTCGGGCTCTTTCTTACCCTTGTGGATAGGAGCAGAACTTTCTGCCACATGGAAATAAGCATACCTGTGCTGAATCAAAACAGGAGATATCTTTTAGCTCTCTAGGGAACTGGCTGCTGGGAGATGCATCCAGAGCTGCATCTATTTTCACCACAGCTGGCTGTTCTCTGTATATTTCGTGAACATGGCATTGCCCATGCCTGCCCAAGGAATGGTGGCACGCAGGTAGTGAGTAGGGCACAATCAGTATAGCCTGCTCTTTGTTATCTCTGCCTTTGAATTTTCTTCTTGCCTGCCTCTGGACAGCAGTGCTTTTTCTCAGCCCCCCATCCCTTCAGCAATCTCTCTTGTCTGTTTATGCTGATTATTTTTTTTAACTTTTTGGTGCTCTGATCTCCTTCATCCAATTTGTCTATTCTGGACAAGTGTTGAAGAATACTCTAAAGTACTGTGGCTATCACGGACTGTCATTCTCTTCCAACTGTTGTACCCAGACAACCTTTGTGTTGCGAGCTCCTTGAAGCAGAGGAAATTCTTGTGGTTATTTACCTGTCTGCTGTGAACTGGTGTTTATACCGGCATGCTGTATCGATGCTCCTAGCTGGAGTCACAGAACGAGAGATGCCCTACTCGATGCAGGAACACACGGGCTGGCATTAGCATTCGTTATTTGTGGTCAGAGTCAGACAAAGACTGACACTGAGAACTGCCTGAGGAGATGAGCTCTGCACCAGCCGTGCTTCGCTTGCTGCTTTGATACTGCTGCCGTGAGGAGGGAGCAGCCACACCAGTGAGCAGTAGTTCCCTCCTTACATTGCCTGGCAGGTGTTTGGCTGTCATCTCCTATTTTTTTTCCCTTTGGAAAGGAATTCCCATTAACAGGTCATATTTATTTAATTAAATCACACTTAGTTGGTAGCCACATCACTGAGACTACCTCTCCAAACAAATGAAACCAGATTTACTGGGCCTCTTTCCTTTATTGCTACCTCTTAGTACTTACTTTCTTCTAAAAATATTTACATTTACACTTTCCCTATTTCCTGGCAGTGCCTGGATGCCCCCCACACGGGTAAAGACAGGCAATATGCAGTTCAGAAGGGCTTTTGAGACACAACAGTTTTTGCTACATCTCTGCTAATGTGGACTGAGAGCTTTTGGTGCAGAGATTTCTTCTGTAGATTTATAGGGTGCTGGCTGCAGTGGAGGTCTCAGGCTCATGTTTTACAGAAGCTACTAGACATACATCACGATGGGTAATTTTGCTTTGTTTTTTTTTTTTTTTCTTGGATCTCTTGATACGTGAACTGCTGACCAAGACTTTATAAATCATTTGCAAGAACTCTTAATGCTGCAGTATATGCATCCGTGACCTTTCTGCTTGCAGACAAAGTATCTGTTATCTGCTTTCAAAAAGCCCAAACAATTACATAGCTGAGGTTTTTTAAATAAATGGAAGTCTGCAGCTGTAAAAGTCTCCTTTAAGGACAGTCAGGAAATGGCCATCTGATCAGTCCCCACTGCAAACGCCAGCGTTACATGGCTTAGAGCCACTGAACAGGCTCTGCTGAAACCTCTTGTACAGAACTGGCCAGCTGTGAGTTGTGGGGCCAGGAGCCCAGCAAGCACATTTGTGATGGGATTTCTGGGAGCTCTCTGTCTCTGAGAGGCGACCGCTGATGTAAGAAATTAGAAATGTTGTGTTACTTAAGGATGCTAAAGGAAAACGAGTTAGTAAGCAGGTTTTACTGGAAACTGTCTATGCATAATTATCTCCAGAATAATCTGAACCATTCAAATAAAAGATAGATATATCATATAAAAGGAGAGCAAGATGGGATCAAAAGAGATCTGGAGTTAGCATTCCTCATTATTTTAATGCCAGAACATGGTTTTGTGCTATTAATAGAGGTAAAATCTGCTGCAGAATTTTCTGACTGCATTTCTACAGCTTGAAGAATCATAATCATCCTAGAGCTGAATGTCGCTTCCACAACAGTAGCACCTGCTTTACCTTTGTTAGTTTGTCTCAGAGCAAAAAGGGTCCTGTGAGGTCATCTTCAGCTCTCTCCAGAAGCAGAATATTGTTCTTTGGTTTACTTAGAGCAGGCAAATAAGCCCTGAAGTCTTTTGAAAACTGAATAGTCAGGCTTTGTTTTTTGTTTTCCTCTCTTATAAACATATTACAGTAAAGCATTTTATTTTTTTACCTCATTTAATGGTATTTCCTTCTAAATACATTTTTCTCCCTGTGCAACGTGTCACTGAACTACAGAGCATTTCAGCCTGGACTTTCCCTGAGCATTATGGGCTGTTTGCAGCCAGTCTTGTGAAGTTGCCTATTATTCCTCATAGCAGGGTTTAAAAATAATTGCCTAACTCCACTAAGAAAACCCAAAACACCCCACAAAAAACACCCCCCGAATAACAACTGAAAAAAAGGCAGGTAGGTAATGCGTTAGTCCATTAGATACCTTTTTCTCTATCAGTGCTCAGTAATGATAGAGACCTGTTTGCATATCAGGCCAGAATTGTGAGACTGTTTATTTCTATGTGCATGGAGGGGCCAGCAGCACACTCAGGGGTGTCACCCTGGGGATGCTCAAGTGGGAGCACGCATGGGTGCACACCTGCACCCCTGCTGCAGGGAGCTGGCACAGGTGAACCCTGGCCTGGGATGTGTCAGGCTTCAGGGGCTCTGGCTGGGATGTCTACTTGAGCAGCAGGGTTGGACTGTGGGTGGAATTGTGCACTGGCATGTCTGAGACATAATTTCTTCAGAGCAGCTTTGGAAGGGCCTTCCCAGAGATAAAGTCCTCAAAACCTTGAAAAGGTTAGGGAAACCAGCCCTTGTTTGTTTGAATGCTGTTGGGGTTGCTTTTGGCTATACTTTAACAGCTCTGTTTTACCTGAAACAGAGGACTGCAGTGTGATCTGATACCAAGCCCACTGATGATGATGGAGAGGCTGCTGTTCCTTATAGTGAGCTTTGGTAATGGTTATTTTAGAAGTCTTCCCCTCCTCAGTTAAGTCTCTTGGGTTTCTTTTTAATTGCTGAAACACAAATCTAATGGGCTGAGTGGCACTAAATCATTCAGAAGACACTTGAAGTGAGGAATCACAGAATGTTAGGGGTTGGAAGGGACCTCCAGAGATCATTGAGTCCAATGCCTCTGCCAGAGTGGGATCACCTAGGGCAGGTCACCCAGGAATGCATCCAGTCGGATTCTGAATGCCTCAAGAGAAGGAAACTCCACAACCTCTCTGGGCAGCCTGCTCCAGCGTTCCATCACCCTCACAGTAAAGAAGTGTTTCCTCATGTTGAGGTGGAACCTCCTGTGCTCCAGCAGATCCCTGTCTCTTGAACTGGGAAGCCCAAAACTGGACACAGTATTGCAGACGTCTCAGCAGAGCAGAGTAGAGGCGGGGGAGACCCTTCCTGGATCTGCTGGACACAGTTTTCTTGATGCACCCCTGTGTGCCACTTGCCCTCTTGGCTACAAGGTCACATTGGTATCCCATGGAGAACTTGTATCACTGGAATTCTGAGGTCTTCCTCAATGGATGTCATCCTCTCTTGGCACACTGAACTAATCCTAGAAAACCAGCAGAAATTACTGTAGCAGGAGGATATGAGCAGGTAGCCATGGCAAAGAACAGGTTATTTTACTGACTTGTCCTGTGATTCTGTGATAGAAATATGGGGTCAGGTAATAAAACCAGGACACACTCCCACTTACATGAATGGAGCCATGCATTTTAAGGACAGCTTCAGGGTCTTTTAGTCTAGCAATGTATCTAACTGAATTCCTTACAGGTAGATGAGCCAGTGAAGGAAGAATGTTCAGGAGAGGCATTCCAGGTTATGTGCTTTAAAGTGGTTTGGGTTTGTTGTGGTGCTGTTTTTCCTTTCTCCTTAATTGCTGAGGTTAATTTCTCCAGTGCAGGTGGGGAGGTAATGGAGAGGAGAAGGCTGGCAGAGAGGATCTTTGTGAACCTTCTTCTTGGCTGCAGAAGCAATTGAACTGTTAGAGCTCGCAATTCTGCAATTCAACTAGATCCAGTGAAAGGCAGGCTGCATTTTCCAAGTGCTTGGAGCAATCCAATGAGAAAACCACTCCAAGCAAGTCTGAAGTTGTTGGGATCTAAACAATTAAGCAGTATAATTATGTTTTAATATTTTAAGATAACAAGACTGAGCTTATTTCTCTGGTAAAGGCAGGTCACAAAGATAAGCACTTCTGGAGCACTTCACTCCTTCCAAGTGCTACCGTGTTGACGGCATCTGTGGTGCTGAAAGCAGGTACCCAGCCCTCTTAATTTCTGTTTATTTCTGCAGAAGGCTGATCTTGACTGCTACAGACTGCAAGAGGCTTCATGTGAGCTTTTTGCCCTCTTAGGATAATGATTTCTCAATAAGTTTTCAGAGATGTCGGAAGGAACATATCTTATAGTCTAAATAGAGCCTTGCAGGAAAAGAAAGGTCTTTCAGTTGAGCACATCTTATGGATGCAGCTCTCCTGTGGGAAAGTCAGTAGCCATGCAGAAACAAGGCATTATGCTTTGCCAGCCCAAAATGCATGCAGTGCATTATCATCTGTGCCCTGTATTTCTTAAATTTGCACTCATTTGTGATCCTAGGAAGTGGTTTATAGGTGGATACTGCTTTGCATTTTTGTCTCTGAGTCACTTGGTCAGTCTGTCTCCTTGAACAGTGCAGAGGGAGTTGGCAGGTTTTGCTTGCATCATCCAAAATATGAATCAGGGAGAGGGCATTACTATTCTTTTCCTGGAGTGCAGGGAAAGATCATCTTATGTAGTAGAAGCAGAGAAGAGGAGCTAGCAGATGGGCTCTCTCCTGCTGTCAGATATCACTGCTCCTTTACAAGACGAGGAAGACACTTGGAGTCTCATCAGTATTTCCCCCCCTCCACACTCCAATTCTGAGTGCTCTCAGCTCTGGTTATCTGAAGTGCTTACTTTGTCCTCAGTGAAGAGGTAGAAAAGGATTCTTCACAAATGAAGGGGTTTGTGTTGGACATAAGCCCTCCCTAATGCACCCTGGGTCTGTTTCAAGGAGTTAGCAAAGGCTTGCCCTCTCTTCTTTCTTTCTGTCTGCCCTGTTGGAGAGTTATCCTTGCATGCTTGTGCGTTATGGAAGCTAAAGTGGGCTTGTGGTACCTTTACCGTTTCCCAGGACATTCAACTCTGACTTTAGTAACATCTGGGCTTTTCACGTGAAGTTGAAAAGAGCGTCCCTTTTGGGGGACATTGTGTATGAAATCCATCTTTACTGATCTCTTGAGGTGTTTGGTGACACTGAAGTGCCACCATGGCTGAGAACATGGGGAAAGGGACTACAGCAGCCTGCTTCCCTACTCTCACCTCCATAAAGGTTTGATTTTTTTTTTTTTCTGTAATATGTAATCTTTTTCCTGCAGTATGAGCTCACTGCTCTGTCTGCTGCACATGTGGTGAAAAGATGCTCCCCTTCCTCTTGGAAATGTAAAAATTGCCTGTATTTATTCATATCTCCTCTTTTCTGATTAGCCTTCCTGTTTCTGGTTTTCGTGCTGTCCAGTCATCTTCTCAGCCTTTTTTATATTCTTCTCTTCATTTTCCTTTCAGCTTTCTTTGTCTCTTGAAAAAAACAGAACTGGAGGAAAGAAGCCCCTGAAAGTAAGATGAGTTTTGCAAAGCCTCATAGGGCATGTCAGCCCTTTGTCTGCTGTCTGTGTTTAGACACCAAGCTCTTCAGAGGAGGGGCTCTTTTCCTGTGTTTGTACAAGTGCTTAGCAGACAGAGGCCCTGATAGAGCTGGGTTACTTGGGGGCTGTGTAATGCACAGCAATAATGAGCCAGGAAAACGCTGGAGCAGCAGGACAGCAGGCAGTGTTTTTTTTTCCCTTAATGCACCAGGTATTGCTCAGACAATGCAGACCATTTCCCCTTCTGTCTCACTTATAATGCACTTTGCTTCTAGAGGAAGTAGTCCTAGGAATGGGGATGTGTTTAAACTGTTGTGGGCCTTACTGCTGGTCTACCTTTACTGCAAACATTTAGAAGGATGTTTCTGATGTGTGCCTTCATGAGCTTTCTGTGCTCTGACCCCAGTCGGGCAACAGTTGTGAAGTGGTGCTCATGTGGGGCCAACTGTGACCTAACGTGGTCCAAGTGCTCAAGTATACTGGTTTGGGCTCAGCATCCTGGCAAGCTACTTGCTTTGCTGGGTTTCTTTTAGTTGCTTTTCCTTTGATTCACAAGCAGAATAAGTTTGTGTCAGTCTGCAAAGCATTGCACAAGTGTACCGCAAATAGCTAAACACATGTATTTCATCTATGGACTAGCCTTGAAGTTATCAGCCTGTTTGGTAGAGGGATCTGGTAGGTATCAGCAGCATTGGTTAATTTTACAGCAAGATGGAAACTCCAATTTGATATTTTTTTCCCTTTCTTTCAGTCTCCAGAGGGATGTTATCAACTGGTTTAGTTTCACTCTTGTCTGATCATCAAAATATTTTGAACAAAGGCTTATTCATATAACAACCTGTAGAAATATTGACACCGAGGGGAAGCATTTTGACTTCTTTTGAGAAGAAAAAAAAAATCACAATTTCAATTTCATGAATGTTTTACAAAGTATCCTGAATCAAAGCATAAGGGATAAAAAGCTGTGTTTAAAAATATTAAAATGGATTCCAGGATGCCCCAGCTGTCAGCTAGAGGCTTTGTGGGACCCTTGGAATCATAGAATCAACCAGGTTGGAAGAGACTTGCAAGATCATCCAGTTCAACCTATCACCCAGCCCTACCTAATCAACCAGACCATGGCACTAAGTGCCCCATCCAGACTTTGCCTGAACACCTTCAGGGACAGCGACTCCACCACCTCCCTGGGCAGCCCATTCCAATGCCAGTCACTCTCTCTGTGAAGAACTTTCTCCTAACATCCAGTCTGTACCTCCCCAGGCACAAAGTGAGACCGTGTCCTGTTGTTCTGTTGCTGGTTGCCTGGCAGAAGATCTGGCAGGTAGGATTTGGAGATTGAGCCTAGCTCTAGGTGAACCTGGCAGAACGATGATCAATTCTGATGTGATCACCACCACTGTCCTGTCCTGGTCTGGCTTTGATAGAAGATGGGCGTAAGTCTGCTGGAGCTGTTGAAGGCTGCACCTCTCTGTTGTCAGAGCTCAATGCAGCAGGAATTGCTGGAAACGGAGGGAGGGAATTGAAGATTTCCTGCTTGGTAAATCCTCCCACTTTGTGGTAATTGTGGAGAACGTGGCCACTGCAGCCTGCAAGAACAGCCACGGAGCAGCTCTCCTGCTGGTGCTTGCTCCAGTGCTGAGGGGAGTAAGAGGGCTTCTTCCTTCTTAATTGGCTTTGTTGTGGACTTTGGGTTTTCCTTCTTCTACCAGTTAAATATTCCTGTATATTATTCTCTTGATTTCCTTCACCAAGTAACACATGGGGTTATTTTTAGATGGTAGAAGGAACATGTAGAGCACGACGAGTCCTGAGATGTTGGAGTGGGTATTTATGAGTAAATTCAAACTGAGTATAACTTGCATGGTTCAGTAAAGTATGGAGCTAGTTGAATTGAGAGAAGTATTTTAGAGGATTTATTGTTGCCTTTGATATGCTTTTTATATGTTCTTGTCAGAAACTGAATTAAAAAGGAGGAAGGAAAAAGGTGCAGTAGCTAAGTGTTAGCCTTTAGAAGCATAAAGATCTGGCAGAGAAAGACCTGTTATCATAACTTTCATCACAATACAAATCCTTACTTTGCCACATCTGCTCATTACATGAGGCAGGAAAGAATTTGGAGCACCTGAGCTTTGAGAAATTCTGTTGTGGAAGGTAACAGCTGATTAAAAGGTCAGGAAGATAGTTTAAAAAAAAATCCTATGACCTTTTCAGTTTGTGAATTTAGCAAGTGGGATGCTGCATATGTTTAGACACAGATCAGACTAGGAAATGAATTAGTGAAGTGTAAAATGAGTGAAATGTAAGGTGTGCAACATATGTACTTCTTAATGTGATTGATAAAAGCTCCAAAGTATGCTGTGGCCACTTGGGGAATGTGGTAGGCAAGACCCAGCATGAAGCAGTAAAGTTAATGGTGCTGAGGTGATTTGTTTTAGCTGATGATCTTGCCTATAGGCTCCAGTTCTGCAGCTGGGTCAATAAATGTGATTGCAGCTATTATGCTTAAGAGTAGCCATGGCTTTTCAGACAGATCTTTGCTTCTGTTTTCACAGTTATCCTCTTTCCATCTGAAATATGGTCCTTCTGTGAGAGCTCTGCTTGGCTGCATCTCCTCTCTATTGTAAGCTGCCTCTGAAAGCAGAACAGCAGTTCTTGGTTAGTGGGTGGGTTATCGGTCCTCAGGGATGCTGCTCCTGGGGCCTGCAGGGCAAGCAAATGGTGACTCTTTCCTGCTGCTCCCTGCTGTTACTGCAGGCTTATAAATTCTCTGCAATAATTCTGAGATTTTTTTTTTTTAAAGAGTGATATTTTTAGTTTGTCTAATTTTCTCATTTTTAAGCAAAAGAGGAAAAAAGTGGAGTACTCACATAATCCAAGGATTCCAGAAGCAGGAGATTTTTTTTTTACAGCAAGTTTCAAACATTATGCTGTTGGGTAGTTGCCATACTAAAGAGTGGGAAGCAAGGTGCTAGATACGTTTTCAACTGGTTAGATGAGTTCAGAAGCTTTGTGCCTTGTGCATAGAGGAAAACGGCTTTCACCAAAGCAGTTTGCTAGCTGTATTCTAAAGGCTTTGGCCTTTCTGAGTGACCTGGATGAGTAGCTTCACAACTGGGTGGTGTTAAAGCTACATATAGCCCTCTTGTAGCTCTTGGATTTTAAATGGTGGTGTACATCATACTCTTGAAATTGCAATATCCTCTAATAAATAACATTTTATAATGTACAAAGATACTTCAGTATAAATATAGCTCACAGCATGAGGCACTGAATAAAACATTTCTCTCATCAGGGAAGATCATGCATAACTTACTCTTGGCTCTGGTTCATCATCCAGGTGTTAGAGAGTCACTCCTAACTGGTGAACACATATGGCTTATCCCACCTTCCATGCTGCGAGTCGTTCATGGCATGCTTGCTTCCAGTCCTATGTTCACCATCTAGATTAACCTTCTGCAAGCTAAGGTAGCCAGGAGTTTACAGTAAGAGGGAGAAGGGAATGGTATTCCTCCTCCTCTGCTAAAACTGGAGGATGTCTCACTCTTGGCTTTGTTACAGCCTGATGGGCCAAATCTCAGAAAAAAACAATCACGGAGCAGGCAAATAGCCAGGTCACTGGGAACATATTTTAGTGAGTAATTAGGGACTGTGGAAGCGCTGGACTTTTTTTAGACTAATCTTCATTAACTACCTAGCAACGCTGAGTTAGGAAAAACTTGCTGTGGATTCAGCAAGAAAATATCTGGTATGTCGCAGACCTATTGTCTGTTCTGAACTATAGACCATGACTTCCATACACCAAGAGGTTTGAGCTGCCATTGCCTAGGCTCAGTTTTGGTAGAGTAGGCAAATCTTAGACTATATACACTAGAGCTCTACAGGAGTTTCCCACAGGCCACACATTACTTAAGTAGGAGTGAGAAACAGAGGTGTTGTTACCAGTTCCTCAATAGCAGCTGCACAAGAGACATCTGATTATCTGCACAGAGCATCATCTGCATTCCTCTTATTTACAGTGGTCACTTGGTCAAGTCAATGGCAAATGAAGAGCTCTATTTACTTGTTTGCATTCACTTTTTGGTGGCTGTGATTAAGCAAGGACTTTTTATTATCCCAGAAAAGCAATGTGTGGCTTGTGTAGGTTTTCCCACTTGCTCTAATGTTGAATCTGCAGTACTCTCCTCTGCTCCCCTGAAGACAACCTCAGCATATAGCCAGCACCTCTGTTGTGTTGGAGGTTGGACAGCTGTGCATACCTCAAGCAGGGCAACCCAGAGAGACTTACAATAGGCTTCATCACTGCAACCACTGGGGTAGTACTTTCATCTCACTTTCACTGCAGTCCTTCCCCCCCTTCCCTCTAAAGAAGGTGAACAAGTAGCTCATTCTGGGTTTGAAAGTAGAGTTGGATGTGTTCACTTTTGCTCTGAGGTCCTGTGTAACACCAGTGGTACTTTATCACTCTGCTCTGAACCCAACGGTAACCTTCTGGTATAATCCAAGCAGAGAAGGAAGTTGCTACTGCTTTAAGGCATCATTCTGCTGTTGAAATTGGCTGTGTATTGGGGTTGGTAGCAATGGTAGCAGTCTAAATATTTGGTTAGAAAAGTGTTTGCAGCTTTACTCCACACTGTCACACGGGCACAGTGCCCCTGTTTATTTTGATAACTGTACCTGCAACCTTTTTCTGAAGCAAGGCTTCCTTTTACTTAGTCCTGGGTTGCTGTGTAGGTACAGAGCTATGTATCCATCAAAGCTTGCTTACAATGCTGTCCATCTACTGGCTGCATGTATGGAATGCATCCTGTGGTTAAGGCTAGTTTGCCTGCCTACCTTCTCCTACCTGTCTGGTTTTGCATCTTGCATTACCTCTTCCTGTCTACTACTCAGGTAGCAGAGCAAGTGTTCACCCAAACTTTGCATGGGAATTCAACTGGAGTTTGCACATTGCCTGTGAATCCAGTGCGACAGGTATTTCAGCAGGTATTGGGGCATATAGGGCTCAACTGATGTTAGGGTTGCATGGAATTCCTTCCAGGTGGGTGAATTCGTATTTCGTGGTGGAACGGGTTCCCCGTGGCCATATGCATGTCCAATGAGTTCACAAGATCTGTCCAACAAAAGACAGTGGTTCCCTTGGTTCCTCCTTTGCCGCAGCTGAAGGGGACAGGCTGTGTGAAGGCAAGCCTCTCCACCCTGGCGTAGGGACCCTGCCGCCTGCTTTTCGAGAGGCACTTCTGGGCGTTTTCTGGGCTGGTTGTGCTGGAGTGTAAAGGGTTAACCCTCCTGAGGAAGTGCTCCTGACCCTGGCCCCTCCCCGGGGGTGGGTCCGATCCCTACCAGGTGCGGTGGTTTGCGCACGCCCACGTCCTGTCTAGCCCCGGTATGAAACGGGACCGGCGGGAGAGGTGAGTTGAAGTATTTAGTGCCTCAGTTCAGTGAGATCTTTTTTCTGCTCTGGGGCATACTACAAGAGTATATGAGCACGACTTCAGCTTGGGATCCCAGACTCAATTTGATTAAGAATATATATGTTAAGATTGTCCCTATCCTGGTCTACCCTTGTTATTTCCTTCTCCTTTAGTTGTAGCATTCAGAATTGTTAAAATAGATTAAACTGAAAACCAGCATCATAATAAAACACAATGTAATAGCTGGTTTTCACTAAATAACTTTATAACAAAAGAGAAATAATTTACAGCTAAGTCCCTCGTCAACTCTGGCCATAAAAGAGCCCTAAGGAGCTACCACCCATACCTCAGGAATGTGTGCAGCTAGACTAGCTGAGCCTGGCTCTCATCTCCGGGCCCTGAACACAGCCATATGCTCCATGTGCCTTTCATGGACAATCTGATCTTACAGACTGTTGTTTCTGTACATATAATGTCGAGTTTGAAAAGAACTGCGTTTCTGTGCATCTGGAGATTTACAGGCATGTGGAAAGCATCCAGTGTATTACAAATGCAGGGTTTGGTGGACAGCCCCTCACAAGCCACCTGCGTGGCTGGTTAGTCACAGCCTTGCTTTGCAGAGATACAGTAGGGCACAGCAAGGAAGAAGAGATCTTGAAAGGCATTAAGGGAGACTGTCAGATTCTGGATTATTGGAATTTCTGAAGGACTTTAGCACCAGCATTTTCCATACTTGCAGAATACCCTTGAGACAGGCAGGTCACAACAATTTAAAGTTCTTGGATTTTAAAATATTTTTTTTAAGTTTGAGCTATAAATAAAAATCTCTACATCTGAGATAAAATCGAGATGGTATTTTTTATGAGCATAATGGATATTCTCTCTAAAAGGAGACTTGAGTGCGTCCGTGGATGTAAATTTGATGGGCTGAATGGCTTCAGGAATGCTTGAGGAGTTTCTGTTCATATTACCAGTCCTCTGTCATGTAGATGAATGTAAATGGAGATCCTGTTGTAATGCACCAATTGAGATGGCTCCTTTTAGTTCACTAGTGTGCTGCATTTCCAGGAAGCTAGTTTAAGGAGCTAAGATGTAGAGTTATGTCCTACTTTCCTTTCAGCTTCTGCTCAGGCCCACAGAAACATCACGGTAAGGGTCACAGCATATTGGTGCAGAAGAAATTTTCATCCTTCACCCATGTCTTGAATGGAAACAGTAAAATCTGATGAAAATGTATTTCAGTGAAAAGGTCACAATTTGATCAATGTGCACCCGTTCATTTTAGAACAGTTCTTGAACTAAAGCATGTTATTGGCATGTAAAGAACTCAATTCTGTTTATTTTGTGCTAGAGGAGGTTATCAGCCTTGGTTTTAAACTCTGTCAGCCAGCATATGATGCTGCTCTGGGACACAGGTGGAAAGCCCACACCTATGTATTCAGTTCCAGGACTGCTTTAGCAGAGCTCCACAAGGTATGACTGCAATGCTCCTCTTCCCCACATTGGAGACCTTCCTCCACCTGTTGTAAGGAAAGGTCATTCAGTTGCTTAAATGGGTTTGGTGAAGGAAGGTTTGTTCGATTGGCTAAGGCAGTCAGTCAGTTCCAGATTTACTCTAAAGGGTGGTGGCTCGCACAAAACAGTATTCTGGACCTTCGACTGAAGTGAGGGAAGTTCCCGTTTGTTCATTGGGCAGTTTATCTGCTCCACTTTGCATGCTATTTATACTTCTAAATTTTAGTGTTTGTGATCTCTTTGCTTTTCCACTCCAGCTCATTTGCAAGCTGACGCAGGATGTTGCATTCTAAGTTTGGAAACCATCTGATTTTGATACAAGTACATTGATTGTAATTCTGAGATGACAGCATGGTTACTAATTCTGTGGGGTGTCTCAGAGCCAGTGAAAGGACCATATCTGTTCCACCACGGTGAATTCCACACATTTAATGTCTAAACCTGTAACTTTTTCTTTTTTTTTAATGATGCTTCTGAATTCTCTTGAGTCTGTCTGCGCTGGAGTGCACCAACCAGTGCAAGGTTTCTGGGCAGTGTGTATAAATGCCACATGTCTGGAAGAGTTTGTGGCCTGCGGGCAATGAGGAGGCAGATACTTGTCTTAGGAAAGAAGCATCGTATGTAATTTCAGCTGAGAGATGGGTTTTGGAGCCAATTTAACTGGGCACTTTAAAAACCATTCTGATTACTATTTACAATAAATGGTAGCATTAATTGAAGTCATTTCTCTATAAAAGGAACAGCTATCACTTAATTGCATTTAAATTTGTAATCCAAAAATGTATCTTGATTAGAGAAAGAAATAGATCAGTTTAATTATTTTCTTTGCTAATAAGTGAAATTTATACTGAAAAATGTCATTGTCCTGTGGAGCTGTCATTGGCTTTTTCCTCTAGTTGTTTCTCAGCCTTCAAATAAATGATAGTCGAATGTTTGAATATCTAAGCTTTGGATATTTTTCCTTCTCAGACAGTAATTCCCTGCACCCAAAGTTGAAAGCTTTCCAGCTTTGTGCTGTCCTGTTCTGTGGGGGTGCAGGTAGGAAGCAACTGTGTAAATTGGAAAGTATACTTCATCGTGGTATAGTTTGCAGTCAAGTGGAAATGAAACTGTTTCAGGCTTGGCCTTTTTTTTTTTCATAATGTATTTTAATTTTTACAACCGATCCAAACCTTTACTAAAAAATTCCAAGTATTAGTCCAGGAGAGGGTAGAAAAGAAAGGACACTTCCCAAAACACGGCTAGAGAATGGAAGATGCTGAACAGAATTATTTTCTGAAAGATTGAAACCTGGTGTGTTGTGTGAAGTCTAATTTTAGACCACATTATGCTGCAATATGGTATCAGATTCAAAGAGCAGCAGGTGTCAGAGAATCTGCTAGCTGACACTCCATGTTACAGCAGAAAAACCTTTATTAAATTCATTTTCTGAGCTGCAAATAGGACTCTGACATGGTGTGAAATTTAACTAAACTGAACTTCTTCAGTTCCTGCTCTAGCATGTCATGGATGTCTGTAGTCGCCCACTGTGATCTGGCTAGCCCAGGTCTGGAAATGCTGGCTATTAGCCTTAGCAGGAAAGCTCTTTGCTTTCAAGCTCTGTGTCCTTCCCATTGGCAACCTAATGAATCCTCGTGGGGGTTAGAAATGAGACAAAGCCCAGTTCTGAACTCGGGCAGAACAGGAAAATCTGTTCCATGCCTTTCCCAGAGGAGACCGTTCTAATTCACTGAGAAATACGTACGGGGCTGGGGTTATCAGGATGAAAGGGCTGTTCTGGTTTGGAATATTTGAAAGATGGCTGCACTCTACATCTCTGTCTGGGAGATGAAAACTTTTCAGGGTGGTGATATAAATTGTGTGGATACCACAATAAAGGCAAGGCTCTTGTAATGCATGCTCCCTATATCTTGTGAACAAGCAAAGCCACTCTGGCATGGGGATGTGCTCTGCTCCAGCTTCTCCTGAACTGAATGGGAGATGTGCATCTTGGGTTTGCGTCTTGTCTTGGCCTTTGGACCTCTCTTGCGTGTCTGTGGCACTTGCCTTCCACTTCTCTGGTTCTGCCTAAGCAGGCTGCAAAGCATTGGCTTAGTGGGACAAAGGCTAACAAAGTCTTCAGAGATGAACAGATAAGGAGAAAATCTTAGCAATATGACTAATTTTGGATGTGTAGTGTTCTGATTTTACCTGTAGTTGCTGTATAAGATGAATTAAGTAGCCATACAACGGAGGCAGTGTTGTGAGAAGAGCTGCCATTCATTTTAGACTGCTCTGACTGGGTTAAAACATCATTTGAAAGCATTGGGAAGCAGGAGATAAGATCAAAAAGAAATTGTCAAGGATCTGATTAGCCTGTAGAATTAATTTAGAGCATTCCCCGTGGACAAAACAGTGTCAGCTAAAGACAGTGTTTTATACAGATTAGATGCGATCAGCTGCGTATTGCTGGCAATCCTGGGGAGTTACAGAATACAAACTAAAAGGAAGTATCCAGGCTGCCAGGAAGAAGGTAAAGAAAGGTCTGTAGGTCTGTAACAAGGGGGTTTAGGATTCTTCCCTGCCTCTTCTTTGGATATAATTCCATATCTGCAATCATAAAGATATAAAGCACGCAGGAATGCTTCCTAGAGGTGCTTAAAATCAATGGTTTTCTGTTCACAGTTTGAGTCTATGTTGGGAGTCTGAATTGCTTTTAGCCAGCCAGGCTGCTTTGCTCAGAAAGGTCGCTTACAAAGAGAGAGGATAAACACAAAAATCTTCATGGAGAACTGGAAAATCAAGAACTTGCATACAGACCCCTTTACTGCATGGCTGCTCCTGTGAGTGGGGGGCAGCACATTTTTTGGCAACACAAGGTACTGGTTTTTGCTGGCTTGTTCAAATTCTCACCCAATGGCCTGACAACACAAGTTGTATGCCCACTGACTTTGGCTGCTAAACCAACAAAACCTCCACAATTTTGGTCCTATTTTCAAACACAGCAGTTGTCAGAATGCTAGGCATGATACATATGAAGTGCAGCTGAGCAATGATCTGATGCAGGGCTGGAAGATCAGCTCATGGGCAGGCAGATGCACTGGGACACCTAAAAGCTGGCTTTGGCTTTGGCTTTGTAAGCAGTACAGGAATGTGAGTGGAGCTGTGTGAAGTCTGAAGAGTTGGGAATTGATCTGAAATGTAAAAAAGAGGGCAAAAGAGCCTTGGCAGTTTCTGGGCAAACATAAATAAGCTTGTAATTGTTAGTGCAAACCATTCCTTCAGAGAGAATTTGGAGCTGGATCAAGTGTTCTGAACTATGTTCCACATTAAATTTATTTCTTTAAATGAACCTGAAATTCTAACCAAATCTTAAACTGAAGCTTTCCATTTGAAGTTAAGAACAATATTGGTATATTCTGAGCAAACCTTTCAAAGTATTTTCGGGGATCCTCACTGGGCTTATGTTGCACAAAAAGGATTGGGGTGAGTATAAGAAATAGTAGACAAAAATGTCAAGCACCTGCACTGCAGTACCACTTAACATGCATTGTTAGAAAGGGTCTCTGCAGGACAATTGAACTGTAGGGGTGTTTTTCTAATGGGTAAAACTGCTTGGATTAAGAGTAAGAATTTTTACTCTGTTAATCATTTCTTACAAGGAAACAAAACTTCAGACTGGGTATTTCATCAGTGTTTTGGAGAAGGTGGCAGGAGAGATCTAATTCAATGCCTGGCACTGCTGATTTTGCACAGAAACCATCAATATCATCATCATCCCATATAATGTACAAGGAATCTATGACTTCATCTCAAGCATGAACTGCAAGGGAAACTTTAAAACTGGCTTATACCACTCCTTTGTTTTGTTTTCTTCGGGTTTTTTCCTTTTAGTTTTAAAAGTGGAACAAAGATCTGAGAAGCGTTGAATATTTCCAGCACTTTGCTTATGGATTTTTTTTGTTTTGGTTGCTCTTAGATTTAAAAATATCAGGAATGCAAATTCTGCTTTTGCTGCCCTCCACAACCACCTCTAGCCTCCCACCTCCTTCTTTCCCTTGATAACTCCTTGGGGATTTCAAGGACAGGAAGGGGAAAATACGGTTTGAAGAGTCAGAGGCATTTAGCTTATAAAAGAAGAGCTTGCTTTTAAGTGCTTGGCCTCAACAGATGTTAGTGCAATGAGCAAAATACCAGGTCTGAACCAGCCTGACTTGATGTTTCTTCTCTCTCTGTAGTGCAACTTTAATCTTCTTTTGCAGTCATAGCTACGTTGCTCTTCTCAGGGAAAAAAGCATCATCTTTTTAAAGACAAAATTTATTTCCCCCTTTATAACTTTCTGGCATTTTCTCAAGTCATTTTATGTGTTACAGATAACAGGAAGATGCAATTTATTTATTTAAAATAATTATAGAATCATAGAATCATAGAATGGTTTAGGTTGGAAGGGACCTCAAGGATCATCCAGCTCCAACCCCCCGCCACAGGCAGGGACACCTCCCACTAGAGCAGCTCGCCCAAGGCCTCATCCAGCCTGACCTTAAACACCTCCAGGGAGGAAGCATCCACAACCTCCCTGGGCAACCCATTCCAGTGCCTCACCACCCTCACTGTAAAGAACTTCCTCCTAACATCCAGTCTAAATTTCCCCTCTTCCAGCTTAAACCCATTGTTAAAAGAATAATTGTTAAGAAGCTGTAGGTTAGGAGCTTTGGTGCTGGTGTGTCCTGAAGTCCCATATACCCCAAAATTCCTCTCCCTCTGTGGTTTGAATGGGAGAGGAAAAGGCGTGAACAGACCTGTTCCCCCCCCCGCCCTGCAGGCATGAAGGGGGGGAGCAAGGGACCCTTCCGGCATGAGGGGTGCCCCGTGCCGGGCCCGCGCTGGAATCAGCTGGGGATTGTCTGTGTGCTTCGTGCCTAGGCAGTGGTAACTCAGCTCTATGTCTAGGACTGGTGTAAATATTGGGGGGACTTCCCGCCTTGGAGTTCTTCCCTGCCTGGATAGCTTCTGCACAAGGAGCCCCTGATGCTCCCAAAGACAAGCTCCTGAGGGACAGGGCTGTCTCTGCTTTGGACAGCCTTACCTTAAGCACCCCCTTTATGCAGCTTTATAGCTCTTAACGACCCTCAGAGTCTTCTGAGAGACCCGGAGGGACAAGCATTTGGGCCGTCCTTCCATTCAAGCCAGCCTTATCTTGATAGTGGGGAGCTGTATTTAATAGCTCAAGCCTTTTCCAACTTCTGACTTTTAAAATAGTCAAGTCTACCTGTGGTATCCGTGTAGATCTTCTCAACCAACTGAACCTGCTAATTAAAACTCAGTTATTTTCTGTATCTAGTTTTGGGGGTGGGTTTTCAAGAAAATCAAATAACTTTTTTATATAAATTCCTGACTTGGCCACATTAATTCCCTGCCTTCATAACATGGTGCTAAGGGGGGTTCAGTAGCTGGGCAGCCATGCTGCAAAGGAAACCTTTCTCCTGTGGCTGGTATAGCTAGNTCTTCTGAGAGACCCGGAGGGACAAGCATTTGGGCCGTCCTTCCATTCAAGCCAGCCTTATCTTGATAGTGGGGAGCTGTATTTAATAGCTCAAGCCTTTTCCAACTTCTGACTTTTAAAATAGTCAAGTCTACCTGTGGTATCCGTGTAGATCTTCTCAACCAACTGAACCTGCTAATTAAAACTCAGTTATTTTCTGTATCTAGTTTTGGGGGTGGGTTTTCAAGAAAATCAAATAACTTTTTTATATAAATTCCTGACTTGGCCACATTAATTCCCTGCCTTCATAACATGGTGCTAAGGGGGGTTCAGTAGCTGGGCAGCCATGCTGCAAAGGAAACCTTTCTCCTGTGGCTGGTATAGCTAGGGGAAGCTGGGAGTTAATGTGCAGGGAAAATTTTCCCTGGAAATCTCACACCAGTGAGGTTGTGGGGTGAGGCAGTAGGCACACGGAGAGCAGTCAGTCTGACTCGTTGCTCGGTTTTGGATCGGCTGAATGGGATGCATGCAGAAGACTCTTACTGGTCTCTATTTACTACTGTTTCTCAGGTGTCTCCTGAGAAATCTCCTGAAAAGATGTTGGCTGGGAGATGTGTGCAGTTCTGGAGCCCCCAATACAAGAAGGACATGGAACTGCTGGAGCGGGTCCAAAGGAGAGCCACGAAGATGATCAGAGGGCTGGAGCACCTCTGCTATGAGGACAGGCTGAGAGAGTTGGGGCTCTTCAGCCTGGAGAGGAGAAGGCTTCGAGGAGACCTTATAGTGGCTTTCCAGTATTTGAAGGGAGCCTACAGGAAAGCTGGGGAGGGACTATTTACACGGTCTAGTAATGTTAGGACGAGGGGGAATGGGTTTAAGCTGGAAGAGGGGAGATTTAGACTGGATGTTAGGAGGAAGTCCTTTACAGTGAGGGTGGTAAGGCACTGGAATGGGTTGCCCAGGGAGGTTGTGGATGCTTCCTCCCTGGAGGTGTTTAAGGTCAGGCTGGATGAGGCCTTGAGCAAGCTGCTCTAGTGGGAGGTGTCCCTGCCTATGGCAGGGGGTTGGAGCTGGATGATCCTTGAGGTCCCTTCCAACCTAAACCATTCTATGATTCTATGTGTGTGAACAAAATGGCTCATATGGCTCAGAGCCTACTTTCTATGTAGGCCTTGGGAGACTTAAAGGAAAAATGACATCTGGGAGCAGATTGACATGCAAAGCCTGTGGGTGATACCTTGTGTTCCCTCTGTGTTATTTTGTGGGATTTGGCTGGGATGCTAACATGATGAATTTTAATTGAAAAAGGAAGATCTTTTGGTGGAAGCATATTCTCAGATGGAGGAAGTAAAAATTACAGAATAATTCATGGGCTATCTGCAGCTCTTGAGAATTCAGCTGGTCTAAATAATGTATGTTTATACATACAAATGCGTATTTTACATGTTTTATCGTTTCACATTAGGAAACAAGTGAGTAGGTGCTGACTGTGGAGTACTGGAACACTTGCCATTTTAGTTTTAATTTCTGCTATTATTATGAATCCCACAAAGATTTTTATCACTACGCTTTTTCATACCTGCATTTTAGTCCTGGCCTAAAACTCTATAAGCATGGCAGACAGACAGCATCTCTTTAAAGCCTGAAGATACTAACACAGAGAGTTCAGTAGAGACAGGGCAATCATCATCCCACAGCTAATTAGGAATAAGAAATGGTGGAGAATCCAGTGCTGCCTGTTTCCCTGCTGCCTGCCTGGTTCCCTTGCTGCACTGCAGATAGAGCTGCTTGGTACCTTGCGCAGAATTAAACTGCATGGTGGATTTTCAGCGTCTGGTGCTCTGGCAGCTGGCTGTGCCTGTGATATTGCAGTCCTACAGTGCTGGCAAGGGCAGAGCATGAAGAGGCTGCAGGGCTGCCATTGCCTGGCAGCAGTGGGAGTGGGACATTGCTGTGGCTTGGGCAGACCTTGACATTCTCAATCTGCAGTTTTGCAAGTAGAGGAAGAGTTTGTCCAGGCTAGCAGAACAGAAAAAATGCTGTGTTTTGTGATGTGTACAGATATCATAAATGTTGCCCATTTCTTTAAAGCTGGAGTGGGGAAGAGGTGACAACAAATCTCTGAAGATGTAACTGAGCCCCTGGCTGGTGGGAATCCAGTCACTCAGATGCTAGGCTGCTAATGGTTTCCTTCTGCAGATGTGTTTAGACCTCAGGCAATTATTGACACTGAGGGAGACCCTGAAGATGCTGAAGGATCTCAGTGTACAGCCGTGTTAGAGGCTGCTGCTGTCTGTGTGTCAGCCTTCAGCCTTGTCTTGCTGTGCTGCTTTGCACATTGCTACCCTGACTAGGGGACACCTGCTTCTGTAACTATACCTGCATTGTAAGTCTGATCAACTGCCTGGGTAGAATACACTGGTGATGAACTGAAGAAACTCATGAGTGAACTGGAGTTACACAGAAATTAATAGCCAAATTTGAAACAGGGCTGAAAGGAGAGGATCTGCAGTTCTTTCCTTGTCATTGCTATGTCACATCTGAGTAACTGCGGGTTAGATGTGCCCCTGGAAGGCCGCAGTGAAGCAATGCCAAATGGCAAGCATGACCTCCCTAGTGTAGGTGACTTGCACATCTGTCTGGCCTGTGCTGCTGAACGGAAACGTGGAAAGCCATTCCCAGAGCACAGAGGCCAGGGGGGCAATGCAGTGGCAACGCACAGAAGTGTGTGTCCAGGCTGCTGTTGAAAGATTGGGAAGGAGCCCTACAACAATGGTTTGCTAGGCTAGGCTTAGACGGGACCACAAGTTTTTGCACAGGTTGAAACCAAAACACACTCAGTGTAAGTATAAAAGTATAAAAGACCAGAGAGATATGGGAGCAGGGAGAAGCCTTTCAAAGGAAATTCAAGTTCAGTAATTTGTGGCAGCTTTGTTGAAGAGGTCATGGTCCAAAACTGGATGAATTCATTTCCATATTAGGACAGCATCTGGTCCCAGTGGTGAGAACTATATGAAAATGGATTTTGGTGCGACCTGGTTGGCAGGGTGTCACCACTTGAAGGCTGTGTTGGCACCAGAGAGGTGGTGCTGCAGATCGCAGGCACTGTCCAGCCTGGGCATGTAATGGGCAAAAGACAGCAGAGGAGAATGAATGAAACAAACTCACGCTTTGGGGAGGGGCAGCTGTTGCTTTGTGCCGATGTGCTAGTTTCAGGTTATCTTGGACTCAAGCACACATTGCGAAGTTGACATCCAATGTGCTGTGGGCACTGGGGTGGTGAAGCAGAATGTCTGTTTTAAGGGGAGCTGTGGAGATCGGTGGCAGCCCTGTGCCAAGGTGTGCAAACCACAGTGACTGTACTTGTGAGCTCAGTGTGTAGAAGTCATGGAGCACTTCTTGCAGAGTGACTGGTTTTGCTTCTTACTGGTTTGAGCTGGATTCAAATCAACAGTCTAGAGAATGTGATTTTTTTTCTAAACTTATTTAAATGAAAAATTGCAGCAATAATATCTCCACCTTTAGGATGGTAAACTGTCAATAGCTGCCTATTAAATAGCCTTGTATTTTATATCCGTGGTAGGCAGCATTCAGTATTAAGTGTAAACTATTCTCAGCAGCGTTGCCAACTCTGATTTTTTTTTTTTTTTTCTTTTAGCATGGATATTAAAGCTCCTGTTTTTGTAAACCTGGCTAGCTGTATTTTGGAGTTATATTTCTGTCACCACTCATGCTTCTTGCAGGTGCAGTCATTTTTCTGTGAAACAGGTTTACTGCCACACTCCTTGTGTTGTCTTACCTGGTACCAGCACTGCCAAGGCCCCATGAGGTCCCAGTTTGAGTTCTGGCTGTAGCTGTATACAGATTGCATGCAGAGTTCAGCTACCAGATGGGGGACACTAAATTGGCTTTGTCTAGCCAAGAGCTGGCAGACAGAGCACCACTGCTGCTCTCAGCCAGAGAAATAGTGGAAATTGCCCAATCAACATAATTCATGAAGCTTTGTGGCAGGTCTGCAGCTCCGCAGGCTGGTGTGATGGTGCCAGGCCAGACACGGAGCTGTGCAAACCCATGGCTGTGCCCATTTACGTATGCTACTGCCTGCTGCTGCCCACTGCCATGGCTCTTACAGTGGTGCTTTTAAGGGGAAAATGTGAATGACACTTTCCCACTAATTCCTGCTTTGTTTGCAGAGAGGGGGCATGGCTAAGAGCTCCATCCCTGATCCCTTTTATGATATTGCCTCAAGTCAGACTGGGGACTATTGAGTTACTTGGCTACCCCCACCCTACCTACCCTCACCACTCAAACTATGGACTCAAGGTGAGGGGCAAATAGCAAACAAGTTTAGATCTTTATGGGCAGAGCCAGGCAAATACTCGAGCAACACTTTGCATCAGTCTTTCAAGCAGAAAATGTTTAATCTGTGGGGTGATATTTCCGGCTTTTATTTTTGCCATGCTTGGGGGCCATAGGGTTTCCAACAAGCTCACCTTGAGCAAATGGAGCCTACGAGGGTCCTGGCAAAAGTGAGAAGTGCTGCAGGCTGTGGAATTGTGCTGCCTTGTGGTGCTGGGTGAAGTGTGCTGTGTGTTTGAGCATCCACCTGGAACATGCTCTTTGTCAAAAAGTGGAAGAAGCAGCTGATCGTGAGGAGCAAGCAAGAGGTGCAAGAGGGAGTAGGTCACCACCATCATGGTCACAGAGTGAGCGTTCCCACGCTGGCGATGCAGGCAAATAGAGGTAGCACGAATGCTGAATGAGTTTGAAAATAAAGCTATTGTGGGTTTCCAGAAGCAAAAACTGATGCAGTGTGCTTTTCAGAAGCTTTCTGGAATTATTTTTCTTTGTTATTAAAAAAAAAAAAGTCTTACACTATAAATTGTTTTACTTGGTAGCTTCTTACAGGCCTCAATCCTCTTGGGGATGTTTGTCCAGCAGATATTTGTTGGGGTATAAATCATAGAGTGCATTGGATTGGAAAGGACCCTCCAAGGTCGTGCTGTCCAACGTCTCTGCAGTGAGCAGGGAAATCTTTAACTAGATCAGGTTGCTCAAGGCCTCATCAAGTTTGACCTCGAATGTCCCCAGGGATGGGACTTCACCACATCTCTGGCCAACCTCTTTGTAGATGGGCAGGTAAAACTGCATATATATGTTTTTATTTTGATCTAGTCTCACTAATGCCTGCAGTGTACTGTGTGGAATACACCTTGCAAAATATTATTAAATAATGAGTTGTGGAGTTAATTCTGTAGCTGTTAGTAATGCGACGTGCAGGCAGCTCTACAGGCCTGCCAGCTGGCTGGGGTGATGTGCTTTCATCACTGACAGAGGCAACACGTTTTTCAACCCCCTGCTTCAGTATTAAAATCTACAATTAAATTATAATTATCAGAGGGTGTCATGGCAGTCTGTAGCCAGACCAAAGAGGACTCCTCCCTCTCATGTACCCTGCAGGAGGTCCCCTCTGAAATCAGGATCCACAGTTCAGCACATCTGTTCAGGTGGAGCAGGCAACTGTCAAGAAATCTGTGTTTTTTCCAGTACCAACAGGAAACTGGTTTGGAATTTTCATGATCTAGTTGATTTGTATGAAAATGTAGGTTTCTGTGCTTCGGGATGGGCAGTACTTGTCAATTTATTTTGACCTTGTCCCACTCTCGTCAATGGCAGCAATCACATTTGTTGTCCGCAGCTGTATTTCTGGGTCTGGTGGGGGTTTTTGGCTGATCCTAAGTTCCCATCCCCACACAGTGCAGTTTCATGCAGGATGTCTTTCTGTCATTTCCCTGTCAGCCCCACGGGTTCCAAGGAGTGGACATGTTCGGTACTGCTGTGCCCGGTCCGCAGCGAGGCAGACTGTACGGTTCTGTGAGGAGCAGCGCGGAGCGGAGCAGAGCAGGCCGTGGGCAGGGCGTGCTTGTGTGCGGCCATCTGCCCCTGCCGGTGGCCGCCGGCGTGGGCGGGACGGGACGACTGAAGCTGAAAATAGGAGCGTGGAAGCAAGCGGCTGACTTCCAGGGCAGGCCTCTTGTCTCGCTGACATTGCTCAGCAGCTCCTGGAAATGGGAGCATTTGATTAGGTGCCTGATGTACAGCAGGCCCGGACGGGGCTTTTGCTGGTTCCAAGATACAGCGTAGCAAAAAAAGTCAAAAAACGTAAGCGATGGCTGAGGGAGTTTGAGCAGCGTAAGGTAGCGTGCTGAGCCAGTACCACTGGGAACAGGCCTTGGAAGGGGCTTTTCAAGAGAAGAGACAGCAGTGCTCTTCTTGATTTTTCTTTCTTTCTCTCTCATTTTCCTCCCTATTAATGTAATATCTGGGGACCAGACGATTAAAAAACAAAACAAATCAGTGTCACTATGACTTGGCCTGCCCTATAAATACATCTTCTGACTGCGCTGTGTCACAGGCAGAAATTAACTGTGACACCCTGAGTTAAATGCTGCTGCTCGCGATCCCCTCGTCACGTTAATCTAAGGTCATGCACAAGAAATTAGGGTTTATAACCTAGTTTCTTCACTTTCCTGCAGGGTGGAGATGAGACTGGCCCTTTAAATTGCTAACATTTCTGCAGCATGGACTTAAAATGAAAATGAAGCGGTTGCTTGGAAACCCTCCTCCTCTCTGTGTTACTTATTTTACCTTCCCAAGATGCCTTTTCCCAGAGTATTAATTGTAAGTGGCAAAAATATTACAGGCAGAGCTGCAGGTGTCTCTTAATGTGGAGACTCTGTAACACTGCCTCTTGCAAGCCCCAGGTTTGAGCGGTGTGCACTCTGCTAGGCTTCATCGGCTTTGAAATTTAGAAGACATTTTCTGTGTCGGGTGTCTCCCTAAAATATTTAGGAGAATTTCAGCCAATATCATTCCTGAGAATAGAGCTAGAGAGCAATGACTGATACAATAATCTGGTACACTTTGAGAAGGTAAAATACTTCAATGCTATGGAGCAAGGACCTGGCATTCAGTGGAGGAAGGAATGGTCTGGCTTTTATACCCAGGAACATATGTTTTGCTATCTCTAATCTGTGCACATTTGGCTAAATTTGTAGGGATTTCCACAGCTTACAATTTGCATGTGTCCCATAGAGACAGCTTTGGTATACTTAGCAGCTAAAACCAGAAGCGATTTCAGCCACGCTGGCTACTCTGGACTTAACTGAAGTCAGTCCCTCCAAGGGTTATGCCTTATTGAAGGAGTATGCAGAAAGGAGATGAATTATGTGCTAAGAAATCCAAATTCTGACATTCTGAGCACTTCACTTTGCAGCCTTAATGTTCTTACAGGAGAGTTTTCCTGTGCAAAATGTATATTTTTAAATTGGGCAATTGAAGCATCTGCTGCAGATCTCTGAGATTTTCTGCAGCACTTTTGGTACAGAAAACTAATTTTTTCCTTATATTTTTATCGCTGTCTATCCATTGGGAATTCCAGTGGCCACGGAATACCATAACTTGGATAATGGGGATGTTAGTGCAATGTGTGAAATGTAAAGTGTGTGGATCCATGAATGCCGTGAGATGACCTCTGTTGTCTGTCGGAAATAGTCCTACAGAGAATAGATTGGGACGGGATCCTACTGAGAAGGCAGCTCTCTCAGCACTGGAATTTGGAAGCCTCTTTGGAGGAGTGAAGTTGGGGCAAGATAATTCTGAATAGGGTTTATCAGCATGAGCTCCCTTGTGCAACTAAGCAAACAGCTGGGCAGTCTGGTTACACAGTGCACTTATCTTGCAAATATTTTTTTAGTAAAATAGTAAAATGAGTTTCAGTGGCATCCAGAATGCAATACACAAACATTTTTATGTGGTGAAAAAACATTGGTGGGAGGCCCTGCATTCCAGGAATGAGGCAGGAATGGTTTGTTTCTATAGTTTTGGATGTTACTATAAATTTATTTATTTATTTACACACACTCTTATGCTAACGACAGCACTGTGTAAGTAGGTGTCTAGAGACAAAGCAGAGCCACTCTGTGTTCCAGGCTTTAGTGTGTTCCTGTCATTGCATCTTCTCAATTAGGACAGGATGATGGGTACATGGATTGGTAATGAGGCTGTAGGGTAGGGAGGAGATCTGATGCATGTTTTTTTGACTGTGAAATCTGCCTTACAGTCAACAAAGGACTGCCATCTATCTGAGTTACCTGGACCTCCTTTTTCCACCTGAAAATTCTGTTTGAAATTGGAGGGCCTGGATGATTTTTTTAGTATCTGGAAATCCTGAATATGTAGCCCCTTATATAGATGGCGTGCTCAGGCAGCTTGATGTGGCCCGGACACCTATCACGCTGGGATTGATCTGCACAGCACATCTGGTTGTGTTACTTCCCTGGATGTCCTGGTTACAATGATGCAGCTGAGGCCTACCAACCAGACTGCACAGATGCTAGGTATCAAATTTCCACATCCCAGAAAGCTGGCAGAAAGGATGTGTCAGCAGTGCTAAGATATGGTTGCGAGCTGCCTGTGTCTGCCAGGAGCTGTGTGCTGGCATCCCCTCACTCAGCAGGGGTGCGATGAGTTTTTCATTAATATTAGCTTTCTGCAAGGAGCAGATGGTGCCAGAATCTTGCATCTCAGAGCCAGAATTAGAGTTTGGAATCAGCTGGATCGTTTTCATTAGCTCTAGACTCTCACAGGCCCCTTCTACTCTTGATTTACCTTTGTAAGTGGGGTGAGTGCCACCTCAATGAATGGACATGTTAAACATGAATAAGATGCTGAAGGATTGTTCGGTACTGAAGGAGTGCCACGTTTCCCGCCTCTCTCTTCCTGATGACACATGTTGCTTTTTCTGAGAAAAATCTGTAGAGTCGAGAAAATTGGTTCTCAAGTAGCCTGAAGAAGGCCATAAGGTGGCAGCACGCAGGGATTGCCGAAGGGCTGAATTGCAGGAAAGCCTATACGTGACTGCTACCTGGATGGTGAGACTATCGAGAAGAGCTAACAGAGAGGCAGCCTGGGACGAATGGATTTAGATCAATATTCCGCACTTAGAATCATAGAATCATAGAATGGTTTAGGTTGGAAGGGACCTCAAGGATCATCCAGCTCCAACCGCCTGCCACAGGCAGGGACACCTCCCACTAGAGCAGCTCGCCCAAGGCCTCATCCAGCCTGACCTTAAACACCTCCAGGGAGGAAGCATCCACAACCTCCCTGGGCAACCCGTTCCAGTGCCTTACCACCCTCACTGTAAAGAACTTCCTCCTAACATCCAGTCTAAATCTCCCCTCTTCCAGCTTAAACCCATTCCCCCTCGTCCTAACATTACTAGACCGTGTAAATAGTCCCTCCCCAGCTTTCCTGTAGGCTCCCTTCAAATACTGGAAGGCCAGTGTTAGGTCAGTGGCTGGACTCAATGATCTTAGAGGTTTAAGTGATTCTGTGTTTCACAATACCAAGATGATAGGAGCATTTTTAATGCTGCAAAGGACAGTGCTAAAATGTACATGTCTGAATCAGGATATTGTGGCCAACCAGTAAGATGTAATCCCTGCAGGCAGTGCAGAGATGGAGAGGAAAAATCAGAGGGACTTGCCACAGGCCATTCAAGGATTACTAAACCAGAAATAACAACTGAAGACTACAGTGTGGTGAGGCTGATCGGTGGTGTGGTAGGTTTCCACAGTCTTATTCAATCTGCTGTTCTCTGCTTCAGCTCACCAGGAATCTGTTCAGACAGGTGACTGAAGATGCAGTCATCAAACTGGAAAAGCACAAACTGGATGGGTGGAGCACTCACTGGATAAGGAATTGGCTGGATGGTCGCATGCAGAGGGTGGTGATCAATGGCACAATGTCCACCTGGCGACCGGTGACAAGTGGTGTTCCTCAGGGGTCAGTGCTGGGACCAGTGCTCTTTAACATCTTTGTCAGTGATATGGACAGAGGAATTGAGTGCACCCTCAGCAAGTTTGCAGATGACACCAAGCTGTGTGGCGCAGCTGACTTGCTGGAGGGCAGGGATGCCATTCAGAGGGACCTGGACAGGCTGGAGAGGTGGGCCCAGGCCAACCTCATGACGTTTAACAAGGCCAAGTGTAAGGTCCTGCACCTGGGTCGGTGCAATCCCAGGCACAGATACAGGCTGGGTGATGAATGGCTGGAGAGCAGCCCTGAGGAGAAGGACCTGGGGGTCTGGGTCGACGAGAAGCTCAACATGAGCCGGCAGTGTGCACATGCAGCCCAGACAGCCAACCGAGTGCTGGGCTGCATCAAGAGAAGTGTGGCCAGCAGGGCAAGGGAGGTGATTCTCCCCCTTTACTCTGCTCTCGTCAGACCCCACCTGGAGTACTGTGTGCAGTTCTGGAGCCCCCAATACAAGAAGGACATGGAACTGCTGGAGCGGGTCCAAAGGAGAGCCACGAAGATGATCAGAGGGCTGGAGCACCTCTGCTATGAGGACAGGCTGAGAGAGTTGGGGCTCTTCAGCCTGGAGAGGAGAAGGCTTCGAGGAGACCTTATAGTGGCCTTCCAGTATTTGAAGGGAGCCTACAGGAAAGCTGGGGAGGGACTATTTACACGGTCTAGTAATGTTAGGACGAGGGGGAATGGGTTTAAGCTGGAAGAGGGGAGATTCCGACTGGATGTTAGGAGGAAGTTCTTTACAGTGAGGGTGGTAAGGCACTGGAATGGGTTGCCCAGGGAGGTTGTGGATGCTTCCTCCCTGGAGGTGTTTAAGGTCAGGCTGGATGAGGCCTTGGGCGAGCTGCTCTAGTGGGAGGTGTCCCTGCCTGTGGCAGGGGGTTGGAGCTGGATGATCCTTGAGGTCCCTTCCAACCTAAACCATTCTATGATTCTATGATTCTATGCAGGCTGTGTAGCTTGTACTGAGTGGAATTTTGATCATTTGGCTTAAGTAAAGCAATGTGTCATTTGCTTCCCAGGGCGCTCTAATCTCTTTAAACCACATATGGGTCGTCTCAATGACATAGAGTTACAGACTTCAAATGTCCTGTTCATGGCAAAATAATTTCCCTCCAGGAGAAAGAGATCTCACATTCATTTGTCTGACTGTTCTGACTCTGGCATACAATGCCTGTTTTCCAGGGTCTGCAATCAATCTGAAATCAAAGGCAACATCGCTTTCAGCTTGGCAGAGGCTGTAGCCAGTACTGATGGAGATAACTGCTCTTGCTGCACTGTAAATTTAGACAAGCTAGCTAAGCAGTACAGTCTTTTAAGCAGATGCCTGGGAAAGGTTTTCTGTCTTCTGTCCCATAGCAGCATTTTGCTGTTTGTTTTTTCTTGTTTATCCAGTTGGTTTGATGCAAATGCAGCAAAACCATCCAAGAATACAAAAAAGTATCACAAAATAGCTTTCAGAGCACTTAAAAAGGACTCTCTAAGACTTTCAACTAGGTATAAAAGGGTCTCATGGCAGCATTTCTTTTTTAAAAAAGAACTTGTTGATGATTGCTGTGCCTGGATCTAACAGAGGGTTATTTATTCCTTCCCCTAACAACTGGTAATTAAACACAAATGTGAAATTGCGTCCCACTGAAGTGAAGGGCAAAGCTCCCACTGGCCTTGGTAGGACCAGGAATTCACTCTGAGTGTACGTGGAGAAATACATCAAAGGTGGTGTTACAGGCTGTGCTTTGTGGCAGTGAAGAGCTTTTATTAAGCTTACAGCTCTAGCCGTTCATGTGATGTGTTTGAGTGGTCTTTGTGGTACTGCTGTTTTTCTGACTAGTTTTAAGGGTGTATATAGCTAATTATACAAGGGGAATAGACTTGAGGGCATAAATAGCTGATTTTGAAAGGGGAATAGGTGGCCCTGTATGTGTGTTTCTGTCAGGCAGTAGATGTAGGTGTGGCCTCCAGGTACCAGCCTATACCTGTAAGATGAAGGGAAGTACATCTCTTCTGAAAGAAGGAAGTCTCATCTCAGCCTTTATTTCCTTTTCCTGGATCAAAGACTTAAGAGTCATGTCTGCCAAGTTTCTGCTCCAGTCTTAGTCACAGTGGAGCGGTCTGTTACCAAAGGACTACATGCTGTGAAATGGACCAGTGCTGGTGCAGTTCATAGAGGACTGTGGCTGGTGGGAAGGACTCACTTTGGAGAAGTTTGTGGAAGACTGCTTTCCGTGGGAAGGACCCACTGCTGGAGTGTGAGGAGTCCTCCTCTTGTTGGAGGAAGGTGCAGCAGAAACAATGTGTGATGAACTGACTGCAGCCTCTGTTCCTTGTTCCCCCTGCCTCACTGGGAGGGAGAAGGTAGAGAAAATTGGAAGTGAAGCTGAGCCCAGGAAGATAGGAGGTTTGGGGAAAAGGTGCTTTTAAGAGTCAGTTTTATTCCTCATAATGCTGTTCTGGTTTGACTGGTAGTAAAGTGAAGGCATTTTGTCCCAAACTGAGTCTATTTTGACCGTGATGGTAACTGGAGAGTGATCTCCCTGTCCATGAGCCTTTTGTTGTTTCCTCTCCCCATCAAGCTGAGGAGGGGAATGATAGAGCAGTTTGACAGACACTTGGAATCCAGCCAACACCAACTTGCCACAATACAGTAACGGTTTTTCAGTTAAGTGTAATATTTAAACCATACAGTATGGTTGTACACAGATGAAAGACATGGGTTTGTGATGTAATCAGGGGAGTAAGATTGTTTTTATCTAGCAATACTTGACATATGCATACACTTCAGGTTTTGTTAGTAGTGTTCTTAATTTGCAGTGTGACATAGGAGGGCATCATTAGTTACTGTGAAGCTGTGTTTATGATGCTGTCAGGAGCAGGGCTGCAGTATAGTTTTCACCACGGAGCAGAACTCAGATTACTGGGGATTTAACATGAAAGTTTAGTAACAATAATTTAGTAGTTTCTACGGCTAGAATGATAGTTTCCCCTCTCATATTCAGCACCAAATAAATGTGTTGGATCATCAAGTCTTGCTGCCCTGTTTCCCCTTGAGAAAATAAATATGTGTCTAAGTGCACATTGGACAATATGGTCACTCTGTGTAGTTAGAATAGAATAGAATAGAATCAAT
>WAAF01001057.1:0-44430 GCA_013400475.1 Tricholaema leucomelas
AATGAGACCATTAATCTCAGCCCACATTTAACAGAGATACACAGGTAAACAGCCAGCTCATTTGCTCATGTGCTAGCTCACTTGCTCAGTTGCCTGCTTGCATACTCACTTGCAGAGCTCACTTAAGCCTGCCTGTGTATTTGTGGAGCTCAGACTCCCATGCAGCCGTGCAACCCACTGCATGCGTGTTGCCTTATGATTACCTAGTGTGCGCCATTGCCACAAGTTGCCAGGAGCAGACCCACTTGTCTGCATACGATCGGCCTGAGTAGCCAGTGTTGACTGTGCTCAGACTGCACGAGGTCGAATTTCCTCTGCACCTGGAGGTCCTACCTGCGAATTCCCTGGACAGAGCATCCAGAAGGAGCCAGCAGCACAAGGTCAGAGACTATTTCCCCTGAAGCCGGAGGATTCCAGCCTCAAAGTCTACAGTTAGAGACCCTGAAGAATTGGACACTAGTATAGACTGTGATGTAGCCCCGGAGGGTAACTGATAATTAATCAGAATTGTGAGTAAATGCCTTAATGCCTCTGTAATTTCTATTGCCTCTGCCATAGAGCAGAAAGAGCTTTCAGTCCCACTTGTCAGGCAAGTAGTATCCTGTTCCCAAGCAGCATTAAGCTGCGGGGGAATCTCTCTCTGTTTAGTAGTTTGTATGTATGCTAGTTATTATAATAGTTACAGTTTGATATATTCCCATAATGTCTTCATAACCATGTAGAACAAATATTAATATTAAAGTTCAGTGGTTGGGGGTGGCGAGAGTTCAGAATATTAAAGTTAATAAATTATATATTTTTATAAAATATCCTCTCGCATCAGTTAATTTCTCCCCTTCGCCACAATCGGCGTAGGTGGCAGAATCCTCCTCCACGACGCTCCTCTTCCTCTTGTTGTCCTGGTTGTCCTTGGCCTAAAACCAGAACTTTCCTAAGAGCACTCTTAAACTCCTCAGAGGTATTCTCCTTCTTGGCAGCCAATCTCACATAGCTTTTCTCATCACTGTATTGCAATTTGAGTTTATTGGCCAAATCTCTAAGGTTGTATTTCTCCTCTTCTTCTTTTGTACCAGAGGTCCCCTCCCCCAAAATCCTCTCTTGAATCACTCTTTGCCAAATGTTTAGTCTTAGATTGCACCTTTGTGGGAGCAAGAAAGGTGGCAAATGTTCCTTCTAGCGAGTCTGAATCACTGAGGGTCTACACTGCTGCCCGTAAGTTTAAATCTGGTTTAGGGGTAGAAGCCTGTGGATTTAAACTAAGTGAAGAAACAGCAGAATCAGAAACAGCAGAATCAGAATCAGCTGAAACATGGACAGCTTGAGGAGAAGAAGCCCTTTGGCCATCTGCCATGTTATTGGTAGATAATGTACTCTTGGATGAATTCCCAGAATCTGTGGTAGGTGTGTCCCCTTTTCCTCCTCCCGTAGGAATTTTAGAACCATTGTTTATAGAAGATGAAAGAGATTGTTTTCCTTCTATACCAGGAGCATGTGAACTTTTATAAATCTGCCTTTTCCATTTTCTTAAAGCAGCTGTGTTCAAATTTTTCACACACAATGCTACCGTAAGTCCTAAAATCAGAATTATTAGGGCTATATTCATATATGATAAGGAGAGTACTGTATTACATGTATAAAACTCACTACAGAGGTCTAGAAGTTCAGTTTTTGGCCAAACAACATGCATTAAACCCATGGGAGCAGAAAGAGGAGTTGTAATATTTCCTGACTTATAAAAAGCAAAGTTGGTAATAATTTCAGTAATATTAAAGCCTATCCAACCCAGACAGTGGTCTCCAAAGTCCAAAAACATCCCTTTAAGCTTTCTCCATACCATATAACACCATAGTGTTGTGTGCCCCCCAACACACACTTAAGAAATCACCCAGACTAGACTCAGCTGTTAAGGAATGAATTTTACTTATATTTATAGCCTAGCACAATATACAAGCAGATATACACAAATATTTACTGTTCTATACAACTTAAAATTAATACAGAACACAAAATCCCTCACAAAACAATCAGAATGCAAAGAGGGTTCTGACCCAAGCCTTCTCCCCCATGCCCCCTCTTTACCTTCCTTCAGAAACAACCAAATCAATCCCTGTATATCTGAAGTGATAAATCTGGAGAGATCTGAGGTGAGATGTCAAAAAGAAGACAAGGAGGTTAGACGAAAAAGGGTTAGGTCAGATTAAAGAGTTAAGGCAGCTAAAGCCACACACCCAGACCACCAGAGAGAAGAAACAGAACTGAGAGCTGAGAAGTGTGTGAGAAGTGAGTGTCTTACCTATATTTTGACTAGTTGTGTTTCTCAGCAGAAGAATGAGTGGTGTAGGGTACTGTTGTTTTT
This sequence comes from Tricholaema leucomelas, assembly GCA_013400475.1. Lineage (NCBI taxonomy): Eukaryota > Metazoa > Chordata > Aves > Piciformes > Lybiidae > Tricholaema lacrymosa > Tricholaema leucomelas. The sequence continues at coordinate 2,357 of WAAF01001057.1, forward strand.
TTTTTCTTTCTTCTCACAGTTAAGGATTTAATTTCTCTCAGTAAAATATTTCAATAAGCCTCAAACCAGCACATCTTGTGTTCACCACGTACTGAAGATGTTGTGTGATGCCCTCTGACTCTAAGCCCCTTGACATCCAAAAGACAAGACATTTTTTTTTTAGTGTCTTTTCCACCTTTGGTTTATGATTTATGCTTTATGATTTAACCTCACAGATACAGATTATGCAGTGTAGTAAAGGTGAGCTCTCTAAGAAAAACAGGGCTAGGAATCATTTTGATTTCAAATATTGCTGTTCCTGTAGAACGAGATATAGAGCGATATGTGTGTATACAGCACTATGCTCCTAACAGGATTATTCCCAGTAAGTAGCCTATCATCTATACTTCAAGAAGAGCTTATGAAAAAAAAAAAATCAGGGAAAAACAACTATGAAGAGTAGTAAAGAATTAAAGAAATCTGTTTGCTTTATGTCCTCTTCATTCACGGTTACCTTCTTTTGTATCAATGTGAGACAAGCTAACACAAGATCCCCAGAGATAAACATTCCTGATCTATCCAGGTAGCTTAAGATGATAAACTCTTCAGAATTTAGATTCTGCATTTTATTGTAGCACGCTACAACATCCAGCTGATGTGAGTCAGCATTTTAGTTAGTTGGAACTACGTAGGTACAGTTCTGTTGGGGGATGTTGTAAAACAGAAAGTTTAAGGAGTAGTTTTCAAAATTGCAGTTCCCAAGGGCAAGAGGTTCAATAGGTCTGAGAACTGAATAATTCTCAGAAAGGAACAATTCCGGAAATTTGGAAATCTCAGGTGCCAGGAGCATACACTAGCCATGGCATAACACCTAACAAGCCCACAATCACAGATTTCACCTTGAACTTTCATTTCAGTCACTGAAAAGAGAAGGGATTCATCTAGATATAGCCAGATATCTTTTTTTAAGCACTCATTTTTCTCATCACACTGCCAATAATGTAATTCTTAAAACCTATATTTTCTAATTCAGGACCAAAATGATTATTAAATAGTCCATTATTTAAATTAAAAAGTTTCAAATTCTTCAATGCTGAATCCACTAGGTTGTAGTTGTGCTAAAATCACTGACATGAATTGGTATCAATTATGGTGAGATGCATCAATAATGCAATCATCTCAAGTGAATATGTCAGCAGACAACTGCATCCACTTAATCAAATGCATGCATCAGTAATGATAATCCATGAAAAAATGCTCCAGTAACATGTCTTTGTGATAAATGAATTAACCCTCCATCCTCCTAAACACTTTTGTGACTCTTAGTTCTTTTCCTTCTTGTGACTTTTGAACACTTGTGTGCAGATTGCTATAACTGTCTCTGTAATGGTTGCCTTGTGGCAGTATTGTGCATGCATCTACAGACTTCATAGCAAGGTCAGGACTACAGCACATATACATATAAATGGGGAAGTAAGGGCTGTTCCTAAAAAGATTATAATCTAAATTAAAACAAAAATAGATACAAAAAGAAGGAAACTGGTGAATAATGATTACAGCTGGTTTAATCACTTCTCAGCCATTATCAAGGCAAACCTGATGAACACAACAGATTATGTTCATTCCTGATAGAGCTTCACTATATCTACTGTGTTAGAGATATTTATAGTGAGAAATAACTGCACTTGTATCACCTACACATTCATATATCCTTGTCTGACATCCTTTTAAAGCTTTATTAATCAGTGTTTCATGCAAACAGTTAAAAGCAGTGAAGCTGGAATTATGTGATCATTGTCATAAAATGAACAGTGTATTGCATCTTGTTTATCCATCTGTTATAATTGCACTGTGAGAATTGAGTTGCTTATAATAAATGCAATGACATAAATAAGTGTTACTAACACATGTAGAGGGTACATGTCAATACATACTGCTAATTTCCACATTTGTTTCTTTGTACTAGACAGTGCTAGAGGTTTCTACAGAGCACATCTGAGTGCCTGTGGCCTTCCTGCCACTGCTGAAATTCTCTGCTGCCTGGATCTGCTTGCGATGAGCAGCTTAATCCCTAAGATGGAGAAATAATACCAGGTAAGGTGTTTATGCCATACTTCGCTGTCTCTTTGGAAAAGATTTGAGACTACGCTGTTGTCACAGGTGACTATCATCCTCTTGAATTTATGCAACTGGTTTGCAAACTGATAATAGAGGACATAGATTACAATTAAGAAAGCAAAGACAGCTTGGGCTGGCTCTACTGCACTCTTTCTCTGTGGCTTTATCCTATTTTTTTTGACCCTGGATACTTCTCTGCAAGCTTTGAAAGTGAGCCTGGATCCAGTCTCAACCTTAAGCTCACTTCATGTTAAAACTCTGTGGATGGTAGTTTATAAAGTCCAGGGGTTTAGTGAGTTCCAGGGCATGGTTTACCACTCTGTCTTCCTCCCTGCACACAGCCAAGAAGGCCTCCTTTCACATGAGCTCAAGGAAATCTCTGTGGTTCTGTTTCACATTTTCTGTCTGAATCTCAACTGATTCAACACACATCTAAGAAGTTAACAGAAAGTTTGATTGACTGTGATATTCCCTCTTCATGGCGGCCTAGAGGGATTTGTTTCCTCTAGTTTAAATCTCAAGCATAAAAAGTTTCAACAGCAAGTTTGATTTTTTCCCTTACCCTGGAATTCAAAACATCATCCAAGTACAGATAATCATCCTTAGAACAAGCAAAAGGAAACCCCTGAGAGTCAGGAGAAAAGTGCATTGATCAGGATATTTTACTTTGGCTTATTTTTTTTAGTTGTTGCTCAATATCACTTATGATTTTTTTAAAAACCAATGCAGAATAGATTGATTGCAAAAGAACTTCTGAATATCCACCTCTCTACATAGCTACACTAAGCTAATACTATTATGTTGTCAGTAGATCTTATTGAGTAGGAGGGATTAATTTACCCCAGTGTAATCTGCAATCCAGACTGGCAGAAAGTGGAAGCTTCTTATGCCTCAGACTGGCTCAAGTCAGAAGTAATATGAGTGTCTGTAACTCAGGCCTACACATTACAGTGTAATCAGTGATTCCTCACAGAGTTAAAGTCACTTTGCTTTGAAAAGGCAGTGGTAGGTCTACATGGAATTATTTTGTTCTGATGCACATGTATCCACTTCTTAGGGGAAATTAACATTTTTAGTCATTAAGTGTTAAATAAATGGATCTCATAGTGAGAGGTGAGTTTGTTTTGTTTGATTTCTTGTTTCATCCATGTGTGTATATCTGCCTGCATGTACACTATATAGATACACATGCATGTAGGGAATCATAGAATCGTTTAGGTTGAATAAACCTTGAAAATCGTCTGACCCAACCATAAACCTACCATTACCAAGTCTGCTGCTAAATCAAGTCTTTTAGGACCACATCTACAGGTCTTTTAAAAACCTCCAGGAATGAATATTCAGCCATGTCCTTGGGCAGCCTGTTCCAGGGCTAAGTAATTCTTTCAGGGAAGAAATTGTTCCTACTGTCCAATGTAAACCTCCCCTGCTGCAACCTGAGGCCATTTCTGCTCATCCTGTCACTTGCTACTTGAGAGAACAGCCCAACACCCACCTCACTACAGCCTCCTTTTGGGTAGTCCCAGAGAGTGAGGAGGTCTTTCCTGAACCTCGTTTTCTCCAGACTAAAGACTTCCAGTTCCTCCAGCTGCTCCTCATAGGACTTGTTCTCCAGAGACTTTACCAGCTTTGTTTCCCTTCTCTAGACCATCTCCAGCACCTCATTGTTTTTACTGTAGCAAGGGGCTCAAAATTGAACACAATACTTAAGCTGTGGTCTCACCAGTGCTGAGTACAGAAGGAAAATCACTTCTCTAGTCCTACTGGCTACACCATTTCTAACACAAGTGAGAATGCTGTTGGCCTTCCTGGCCACCTGAGCACACTGCTAGTTCATGTTGAGCTGTCTGTCAGCCAATACCTCCAGGCCCTTTTGTGCCAGGGAGCCTTTCCTACTCATTCTCATGGGGTTCCCCACTCATTGCACGGGGTTGTTGCAGAACCCAGCACTTGGCCTGGTTGAACCTCTCATACAACAGGCTTCAGCCAGCCTATCAATCCAGCTTGTATAGATCCCTCTTTTGAGCCCTCCTACACTCAAACAGATCAACACTCCTACATACACATGTTCTATATGTAGAACATTAACATATATATGGGAATTTTTGTAGTTTAATCCAGAATAATTTCCAGCCCAGCCCTCAGCAAGAACTTTGTCCAGAAGCAGCTTAGTGATACTATGATTAAAGAACCTCTGTTAACTCCATTTTCTCTTCCATGTCCTTCAGTGTCTGTATCCAAGAATCTGACAGCACGAGTCTTAGAAAGGCAAGCTTTTGAAAAAAACACAGGTCCCTCTACATTGTAAATGCAGCAAGGTTAAAAATTACCTAATGATTGCATTAGTTTCCACACAACTTTTTTCACTCCTCTCCGACCTCTGTGCATAGCACAGACTAGTGAAGGACAGGAAGAACAGGAAAACGAATGCCTGAATATAGATAGTCATACCCAGACCAGCTGTTGCTAATAATAATTTTCTGAGTGCTATCACTGGATCAGCCATTTGTCACAAATGATTTATTTAATGAAATTAACTCTCTTTTTCACTCCTTGTGAACTTTCCCTGCAAAATGGAGACATTCCAGTTGTTCATTACTTATATAGGCCCAGGTGATTGTCTCCTCAAGCATGAGACTATGGATTAGTGGCACACTGGGGTGCAAGTGTTCAATGGAGGCTAGTGATTCTGAATGCTTCTCTTTTCACCTGTCCTGCTTGGACAGACAGATCACAGCACTGCTATTCAGCAGGTAAAAGCCCAAATCATCCCGAAAAATTGTCCCTTAAGGGATACCTTGGTAGCTCAAGCAAAATAACTAATTGCTTCTGAAAATCTATCCCAGTTTCTATTCACTATATGTCATTGCATCAGTGGCATAGCAAATATTAGAAATACATAATTGAATCTCTGCAAAATGGAGACTTGTTAGCCACTAATGAATGACTGATAAAGCTGCCTTCTTTATGTATGGAAAGAGGCATTCAAACAGATGTGATGGTTTGGGTGTTACCCAACCCCCCCACACTTTGGAAATCACCCAGACTAGACTCAGCCACTCTGGAAATTGAATGAAGCTTTATATTTACAGCTTAGCACAATATACAAGCACATATTTACAGTACATACAGTTATATATAGAAATATACAAGTTAAACAGTAATACAGAAACACAACATGTCTCCCAGAAACCTGAGTCCCCAGGAGGGGCTCTAAACCACCCTTCCACCTTCCTCCCACTCCTCTACTTTACCCCAGATCTTGCCTTCTGTTTAAGGTAGTTTTGAGGGTTGGCCAGCGGAGTTAAGAAGCAGAAGGATTAGTCATACAGACAGCAGGTTAGATTAGAGAGAGAGAGATGTCCAGCCCAAAGCCCAGACAGCAACTTTGTTATCTATGTTTGTGTTCTTGTTCTTATACATCTCAACAAGCTTATGAGTGAAGTAGACATCACCATTGTTTCCTTTTTGCAGCCTGTAGTCTAGTTCTTCTCACCAAAACATTCTAGCTAGGCTCAAACTAGCACACAGATAATATTGTCTCTCTTCTGACTGTGTGGTCTGAAGTGGCACATCGGCACATCTATTAAATGGAGAGTTTTGCTAAAACGCCTCCCACCTTCTGTCCCATTTTTTTTTTTTTTCTTTTTGTCTTCAGTTTTGAGGTTTCAAAATACTGTAAGGCAGACACTGGGCTTTGACCTCACCTGGGACTCAGTCCTTATTACAGTATGTTCCCATTAATTAGTCAACTGTACCCCAAGGTATCCTGTGACACCTCACTGTCCAGGGACTTTTTGGGGGTTTCTTCATTCTGATTTGCATGGCTTCAAAACAGGTTAAAAAAAAATTGTACTGTTGTACTGTTTAGTTTGCATATGAGTTCTCTCTTCAGGACAGATTGCGGCTGATTAGATCACAGGAACAGGTTTTTGCACTTACGCCAGCATCACCTGAAGTCTATCCTTCCTTTGAACACTGACTGACTTCTGCTTCTGGGACAAGAAATGTGCCAGGATTATACTGAATTTTAGTAAAAATACAGTATTGGTCAGGAACAATTCTAGCTGGCCCAGCTGGAGATGACCACTGTGTTTGGTGGGCAACTTGCACAGAAAAAAGACCAATGGACAGTGTCTTCTATGACATGTGATCCTGTCCTGAACTTCAATGTACAATGTCACCAGAGAGGACTGTGCCCCATTTACTGCCTGATAAAGTCTCTAGGTAATTTGCAGCCATAGTTATTTGTACTACTATTTAATCAGATTATTAATCTTTTAAATCTAGTATCTGTATCTGGCTATGAGATTGACACAAGCATCTTCATAGACAGACAAGATAACATAATGAAAGTCATAATACCAGCAGAGAGTGGTAAAATAATGTAGGAAAAGGCAATGGAGACTAAGAGGTGTTTTCAGTTGTCTTCCAATAATCACTGCACAGCTTGACATGTGATTTCTTTTACCGTAATCTCAGCATGCATCTCAAAAATGCTACTGGCCATCAGATTATCCCAGCAGATCATTAAATTTTCTTATCTTCTGGACTTATGTATGCTGTGGAACTATCCAAGGATAATGAGCAGCCTGCTGTTGCACTCACCTGGTTGGGGTCGATATGTTTTATGAAAGCTCCCCACATATTCTCTTTAATGAATGAACTTTTACTAAGGGAAAAGGAATATAAATGTGACCTTTAAGGTTTTTTGACAGGATTTTTAGTTTTTTTTAATGAAAAATATGTCATTCTTCAGAAAAAAAAATCCTAGTTATCAACAGGGAACAGCAGTATATGATCCAAAAGCCATGTACAATAAAGTTTGTAGCAATAAGTGCTCTTCAAAATTCATATCCACAATACTATTCTCCTTCCCTAAATGCTATATGGTTGAGGTAAGGCATAAAACTTCCAGTTGCAACTAACCAAACAGCTGGATCAATTGAATTAATGGGCTAAACTATTACTGTTTCTAGTGACAAACTCAACATGGGTTATGACAGTACTAATGTTCTTTACTGAATCTAGGAAAGAAAACAAGTTTATCTTATCACAGGTAAACACCTTCTCATATGAACATTTAAATAAAAAACTTTCTCCCTGAAAGATGCATACCCTTTTCTTTCCTCGTGGCAGCCAGCTTTACCCGCTCTTCAGTGTTTGTGACCTTCTGTTGTTCTTCTCTTCATATTCTGTCACCTAACTCACAGAAATGGTTCTTTCTGCTCAAATTACAAGGCTCCAGACCAGCAGAACAAACATGGCTAGGACACTGGGATTGAAAACATAAATGCTTACTTTCAGTGATTTGTTGCTTGTACTATAAAGACACTAAGACTGTGACAGGAGCAGCTACTGGTATAATGCTGCTCATCTTCTCTCCATCATGCAGGGTATCTGCTCTTTTTGTCTTAAGTAACAATTCACATCATCACTCAGTCATTGCCAGAGAGGAGGAGAACAGAAAACTCATGTTAAACTTTCTCACCCAGAACCAGTATAGCTCTTTCTATACAATCTCAGATGACCTAATCATGATCTACAATGCCTCTAAAATCATGATCTACAATGCCTCTAAAATGAGGGTATTCATACAATCACCATGACTGCAGACTCTGACCATGTGCTAGACACATGGATATTTCTCCTCCTGTTCTCTGTATGAGATGAGGTAGTGTGTGCACCTATTTAACAAACTGGAAGTAAACATCGAGTTACTGACAAAAGGTAACACGTGAAATGTGACAAAGAAGATGCAAGAATTGAAAGATCTCAGGGACTTAGTTGTTAAGATCAGCTTTGCTTTCATGGGGAGAATTAGAAAGAAGTCATCACTGAGTTAGAATGAGTAGCCTTCACTCATTGCCAAGGCTTGCAGTGCTTCAGTAGCAACCATCACAATAATTTTGAACAAAGTCCAGATACACTAAAACCGAGTTTTCCCAAAACTCAAGGAATGCAGATCTGTAGCTGAGGATAAGCCACATTTTTTGTCTGAACAGCTTTCATAGTCATTAATAAATTTAGTCTAATAAAATCCTTGCTGGCAAAAAGCCCTTGAACATGACATTATTTACATAATTTCCTGCAACAAACAGCTGCGTAGCCCTCCACTTTGGTCGTAACTTCCCAGTTGTAGTGCTTCTGCACCCAAAAATTCACAAATCTTAAGGCACTTGCCAGGAAATTATGATACAAAGGATCTTATGGAAGAAGTATGTCTCACAAGTGTGATTTGAAAACCAGAAATCTAATCGGCATCCTGATCCTGCAATCAAATCCATATAGGTAATCACTGGGATGCATTGCAGGATCAGGGACGTATTTACTGGTAGCTTTTAATTAGTCTCTATAGCTCATTTCCGCATCTATTTTCCTATAAACAAACCACTTAATTAGTTCAGTGTTCAGTGAGTCAGTTAAAAAGTGTACCATTGTGCCAGATAGCTTAAAGAGGCACTGAAAATATTTGAAACACAGTCCATTTATTTTTAGTCATTTTTTAAAAGGACAGTACAAAAAAACCCGACCACCAGCCATATTTGATCTCATTCTGAATTCCTCTGCTAATTTCAGAATATATAGTTGCAAAGTTCTGACTGTGTCAAAGACTTGTATGTCTCCAGAGCAAATCCACACTGGCTTTCAACTTTCTGATATATTCTACTGCTTAGTTTTATTCAGATGGTAGCTCTGGAAACTCTTCTAAAGGCTGATTATTCACCTGAAAAAGTAAAGTTAATAACATATTTCCCAGCTCTTGGCCTAATGCAGCAAAGCAATATAGTGCTTAGTTTCTGGATGAGAGTCTTATATATGGTCTGTATGAAGAAAGTGAGATGTTCCTGATTAGGAACAGAAAACATGAAAGTGAGACACACTCTCTTTACACCCATTGAGAAAAATAAACAGAGCTCACTGCCTACAAAGCAAGCCTTCTCAGAGAGGATGGTGTGTCTGCCCTTACTCAAACATTTCCTAGGTGATTATTTGAACACCTCCTTTGGAAGGGAAAGCAGACACCTCATGCTATTCTGTTAGCCTTCAACTGACTCTCACCCATGGTTTCTTAAATCTCACTGGGCTCAGATGTAAGTGAGGAACAGAGCAACTGGGTCAAGTCTTTGCATGAGCAAAGATGAAACTTTGGTGTGTGCAGACCTATTTAAAGACAAAAATGAAAGACTTGAAGACCTCATTAGGCTTTTAAGTTCCTTCGAAGTCGCACTTTTCTCTGTCTAAATCCTTTACTGATTCTGATTGAAAGCCTCAGTGCCAGGCACCTATCTTTCCTGTTTAATCTTGCATCACTTGTAACAACAGATGGTCAAATAATTTTGCCACTTTTTAAATACAGACTTTTGCTTTCCAAGCTGACTACTCCTTTAAAGCTAACCTCTGACACCTCTCTATGACAAAGTTCCTAATAGCTATGTGTGATGTCTTTCCTCCAGTCTCCTTACTTTTTAATATGAGGCTTAAAGCATGCCAGCAATTTAAACCTCCACTTTCGAGTCGAGATGGCTTTGGTGAGCACTCGTTGTATTATGATTATCCCTTGCTATTGTGAGGGATTAGGGTTGAGGACCAGTGACTTTCCCCTCACAAAGACTTTAATGGTCGAAAGACATTCTCCTTGCAGATTACAGCAGAATCACTAATGCAGTTTTGACCTGACTTTGATGTAGCGCTCTACTGATGTGGGGTGACACCGCAGCAAAGCAACAAGGTTAGATCTCAGCGGTGATGAAGCTGGAGTTCCTGGGAGGACGTTTGCCTCCCATGTGTGCAGGCGTGCAGGGAGGTGGCTGAGCTCGACACAAGTTGCCAGCTCTGAGTGCTCCAGCTGCCTGTGCACAGACCGCAAAGGCAAGGCACAAGGCTCTTTAATCCCTGCTTTCCTGCACCTCTCTTCTGACAGATAATCCCGGCCTGTTCAGGTGCTCAGCAGTCGGGTACTCAATTCATCAATCAATCAATCAGTCGGTCAGTCGTGAAATTCGTTTTTGTCAGGCTTGATGCCTCCGTGATGCCTCGTCAGCTAGGAGTGGGTCGCAGTCCTTGGGTGCAGGTCTGCTCTGGTTCACAACTCCAGGGGCCTCTTTCCTTTTGGGGCTGGGGACAGTGACGAAAGCTCTGCTGGGACCCTCGGGGCCGCTCCCAGGTGGGCTAGGCAGGGAAGCTCCGAACCAGCCGCGACGGGAGAGATAGGATCAAGTATCAACTCCATGTGTGGCTCCATCCCCTCGTCCCAGGGGCGAGGCTGAGCTTCGAGAGAGAGAGGCTGGGCTCCTCGGGCTATGTCGGCACTGTATATGCCAGGATATACATATATATTTTATACAGGAGTATAAAACATACGTATTTGTAAGCAGACAAACAACAGAGCCGGGGACTCTTTAAAATGTTCCAGCCACAGCAGTGCCAAAAGGAGACGGGGAAAAAAAAAAAAAAAAAAAAAANAAGATATAATTTCCCCCCCCCCCCCCCCCCGGCATCCGATTTTCTCCGTGACTCTGATGCTTATCAACAGCGCGTGAAGATTGCAATAAGGATCCTCCCTGGAAGGCGAGGAGGAGTGACTTCCAGGGGGCTGGGAGGAGGTGGAGTGCAGCGCGGCTCTCGCCTATAAGGAGGTGCCCAGCGTCGGGCTGCTGCTTCCTAGCCGCAGCTCGCAAGGTGAATTTCCGTGGCAGCAGCCGGGGAGCTGTCTCGGTTCAGGCACTGCCGCCGGCGTTTGGAGCGGCTGCTTGGCTGGCTCCAGGTCCCCCTTCACCCGGAGTGTATGGATGCTGGATGGAGTAAATGAGCGGATGAGGAAAGAGCGCACTGAGGCTGAAAGGTGCTTCGAGACCGGGACCGGCGGAAACAGGCAGGCGGCTGGCTTCCCCCTCCAGAGCTGGACATGGATTCCCAAACCTTGGGAGGCTTCACTCTGCTGCTTTTCAGCTTCTGGCACGTGGGATTAACTGCAATAAACTGTGAGTAGCGAGAGTGCAAGGAGTTACGTGGGAATGGGGCGAAGGGAATGAGAGAGACAGGAAAAAACTCCCTGAAAAGGGGGGTTATCGCAACACGACCTCTAAGAAAGTTAGCCCGGCCTCAGTTTGCTAATGGAGCTCAGAAATGCAAAGTTGCGGCCAGGTGGAGGGACCGCTAGCCACCGTCCTGCCGGTGTGGACATGAAAGTGAATGGGAACCGCTAGCGCCTGGACCAGCCGCTCGCTGGTTTTCCATAACGGTTTTCTGTCCTATTGGTCGCATTTTCCTGGGGCCAGTATCGCTGCTGCTCACTACTCACCCCGTCTCAGCTGCGGGCCGCCGGCTGAGACGGGGCTGGGGTAGTGCGCCTCTGGTTGTCGGGTTGGAAGAGGTCGGTTCTTCTCGCATGAGTCGTGGGTACTGGAATTTGCGGGCGCAGCCTCGGTGCAGCCTGGCGGAGCAGCGCTGGTAGCACCGGGGATCTTCCCCTGGCCCGGCAGGTGCCGTCGGTTCCCACGGATGTAGCAAGGTCCCGGGGCGTGTTCCCCGCCTCCGCTATCACCCCCACCCCCCTCATTCCGAGTGAGAAACCAATGCTCGCTTCCTCTTCCTTAGGAGATCCCCTCCTGAGTTTCCTCCTTAATGGTGCTAATCCCACGGGCGGTGCCAGCCGGGTCTGCCCCAGCAGGAGTAACCTTCCTTCGCCGCTGGGCTTTGTAGTGCCACGTCGGGTAGCTGTACGAGCACTATGGAGAAGCGGTGCAGGCGGGGGCCTTAGGCGCTGGTGGTCCCTGGAGCCTAGAGGAGGACATGCTCTGTGATTTGCCCCACAAGGGAAAGTGCGGGTAGGGGAGGAGGCGGCCGGTGCCGCAGGAAGCGAGTCTCCGCGGTGCGCGGCCTCCATCGTCGCCGCGGCCCGTCGGGCGGAGTTGGGCGGCCGCCGGACCGCAGCGGACACTAGAGGGCGCTGTTACCCCGCCGGCGGCGCGGGGCGGCTGCCCCGTCCTGCCTGTGCTGGACCGGCCCGACCTGAGGTCCCCGGGGCTGAGGGGCGCTGCTTGCGTGGCCTTCCCCGACCTCCCGCTGCCAAGATGCTTCCAGATGAGCTCCCACGCTGAAGGCGGACAATTTCTTTATTTTATTTTTTTTCTCTTTTAATTTTCAGTCAATTAAATTACGGTTAATATGTTTTAATAATGTTCACTAATACTAAATGGCAGGCGATTTAAGGCTGAGGCTTGCCATTACTGATGCAGTCATAAAGTTAATTCCTAACACTTAAAAAGAAACTCTGCATTAATGAGTTTTACTATTTCACGGGTGACAGTTTAATTTCCCAGTGCCAATAAACATTTCCACTGAATACACACTGGTTGCTAAATATTTAGGAGTCGATCTTTTTAAAGCATAATGATCAATGGTTTTATTATACTGTACAGATTTTACTTATTCATTGAGCAATGAATTAGCATGGAATCAGCTGTAAGTGCCTTCCCGGGAGCTGAGTGAAGGAGCCTGTGAATCAGTAATAGCTGCCATTTCCCTAGAAGCCTTGTTAGATTTGTGTGTGAAGATACCTGTGTGTGTCGATAGACCTCAATAATTGCATCCAGTATGCAAATTCATCATCGTCTGAAATAAATCATCTCTGCTTTGTGGTGCTCAGGGAAGCTGTGTTCCCTCACTCAGTTTTGGGCTGAGAGGGCTTATATATGGGCAAGACTATTGAATATTATGTGCCATAAGTAGTATCCTGAAGTATATTTAAATAGCTGCATAAAAGTACCATTGGTTTTAAGGATTACTGAACTCCCAGGTACCCAGTAAACTTTCCAAAAGAAATTGATAGTTTCTGCAAAAGGAAACCTTCAATGCAGACGCTTCAATGCAGGCCACTGTTGGGAGCTGAGGTCTTTCAGTATAAAAGCCAAAGTGTAAATGGAGAAGCACCACTTCTGTGCTTGCCTGGGTTTGACCAGTTTGGCTGAATTAATCCAATTCAGATGCCTACAGCAGTATATCTATAAAGGCTTTAACAATAGTCTTGTTTTTGACAGACTCTGAAAACAAGAACAGAACTGGGAACAGTATTTACAGTGGAAAGAGACTGCATCCCTGAGAGGAAGAATGCAGTTTAATTAGTTTCTCCTTAATCGCTGATGGCATTAATCTAATTTTTCCTTTTTCTTCTTTCTTCTATATTAGGACACTCTTAAAAATGACTGTTCTCTAATTTATTTTCTGTAAAGTTAAAATTCTGAAGTCAAAATCTTCCCCACCACTGAGATATTTGATTCCAGTTTCCTCTCTTGTAACAATTTTTAATTAATCGAAGAATTGTTGAAGAAATTGCTTTGAAACACATCTACAGGCTAGAGGTCAGTAAACATAATTAGAAAGATCAAAATTACCAAATCTAATAAAACATACAAAATTCTTCCCACTTAGCCTTTTGCAAGACTTTATTACATTAGGTAAATTGAGTGGCAATAGGATTTCACCTTAGGATACTATTTTCTACAAAATTAATAAATAGCCATGTACATGCTGTTGGAAATGTGTTGCATACAATATCTGGGGGAACTAAGACTTCTACATTTATCAGGCAGACAAGGAGACGCAAAGCCTTGCCTGCCATATAACAAATTAGTTGCCCTTTAGCAGCATATTCTGTGATCTGGAAACTTCAGTAGCCTTGGCAAGTCTGGATTTCCAGTTGTTGAGCACATTTATATGTTTTTTCCTCCTTTCTGTTTTTCCTTTTTAAAGATGGAGGGGGGGAAATAGTGAAAATGCGAAAAGAGAAACAGACTTGTTTTCTCTAACTACTTTGACATAGCAGTAAAGGGCTAGTCTACTGCTGCAGAAGACAATTGCAGGAGCATTCTTGGTTTGTGATCCTCCATTTGGATTGGTGTCACGTGTCTTAAGAAATTTTTCCTATTGCTATTTTACACATTATGGCCCTCCTCTCTTCATCTTTCTTCACTGTCTTTCCTCATATGTCCAGAAAGATGTAGCATATTGAAACATCTTCTGGAGGGGCAGCACTTTCTAACTTCTGTTGGAAAAAGTTATTCTCAGAAATTATTACATGTTTTTGTTTCTGAACACAAGCCTCCTTTTCTTCCCACAGAATCACTAACATATCTCAGTTCACTAGTACTTCTTACTGGATTATGACACTTTTCAAACCTATTACTTAAACCCAGTCATGACTGTCAGTGGAAGCTGCAGAAATTCTGTATTTGGTAGAATCAGATCTCCTATTTAACTTCTGGAAATACATGATCAATGTATGCACAAGAAGATTTTATTTCAGGCAACAAAAATATTCAGTGTGATTTTAATCTTCCTCTGCAGTGATATAAATTGATGGAAACTGCACAGAAGTCAGAGAAGTGTAAGTGAAAACTTACAGGAGAAAATGCAACTCTGGATACTTGAGGCCATCAGGATCAGTAGGTGTATTTGGAGCTTGTAACAGCACAAATGAGACCTGTAAGGTCAGTAGTGGTAAAGGCAAGAGGTCTCTTAAACAGTGACCTTTCTGTCTATGTGGTCAGAAATGTGAAGTTTTGAAGAGAACTGCTGAAATAGGTAGAATATTGATCGTCTTATCTGTTTGTAGCTCATTTGCTTGCAAGCAGAATAGAAGGGTTCAGACACTTCTCTGCCATTTCCTCTGCTTCAAGCACTTAAATATTCTGTACAAGCGATTAGTATTCAGACTTGATTTCCTCTTTTTTGTCCCATAAAAAGAGAAAATAAAAAGAGAAAAACATACAAATATTATCGTTATCATGCCTTCAGATGCAACAACGAAGAAATGGTCCAGAATAATGAGAGTTCCTGAGAAGGGCTGTGAATGGCCCACTGCTGATCTGTGCCTCTCTTGTGTGTCATTATCTAGCTTTCAGTCAGTTTGACTCACTAGCATTCCTTGGCTTTGAATTAGTCTTAAAGATGGCCTTTTAAAGGACTACAATGATCTTTGGATTCTACATCCACTAGAGAGATGGCATTGCCAGCCTACAGGAATCTATCCAGGGTTATTATAATCTTGGTATCAAATACATTGTCTGTTTGGGCATTTATTATTAATTCATTTTTCTGTTTTTGCACTTAGTGTAGTACAAATGTAGCAGGATTTTTCATGTGAATTAACAGCAAGAACAAATTGTTTTAAAATGTGTGTGGTAGACTTGTACAAAGTATAGACTTCAAGTAGAAAATACGGTGATTTTGGGTATAAAAACACTTGTGAAGCTCTCACAGTACATTGTGTGCAGAGTTCTGCCAGCACCCCAGTGAGTTTAGGACTGGTGAATGTTTTTTAAATCACTGTAACTTTTTTTACTAGTTGGAAACTGAGGCAGTGTGCTACGAGTTCGCCTGGACATAGATCCTCGGACCCACTTTACATTTAAGTCTGGAGTCAATTGAGTTGACCCCACATGGTGCAATCATGTCTTGTGTCCTGTTAGATCATATTCATATTTACCCTGACATATTTAGTCGTTTCTAAATCCATGAATTACATCCCTCTTCCTCCTCTTTCTCTGCTGCTATTTTAAGCAAGTGAAGTTTGGATATCGGAATACTGAAGTGAGTAGGAATCCAAAGGCAATGGGAGTGTGGGATGACATTTATTTATTTTTAGACCCCAAATGCATTTTCTAAAGATGTGACTCATTTGGTAAACTTCAATTACTGTCTTAGATATACACTATAGCCCCTCTGCTCTGAAACAGATGAGAACTGGGGAAACACATAACTGCAGGTACATCTGCCAGCATAGCTCATGAGGCATTTGTTTTCCTTTACCTACCAATTTCCAGTGTCCTACCAAATGTTCAAAGGAGTGAGATGTCTATGTAGGGTATCAGGTAACTTGATGTGTTGTTTGTTTATGTATGACTGCTGGAGAACTGGGGGAAAGATACTCTGGTCCTATAGCATTCATTTTAAGGCTGCTAGTTATCATCAATCTTACAGATAAAAAGGCAACATTTACTTCATGTCTGTACAATGTGGTTCTCACTAGACACATCTCTTCTGGCTGTATGGTGAGAGGAAGGGTGAAAAGAGAAAATAACTGTTAAACTGCCTGGATATTTTCTTTCTGCTATCAGTAAAGTGTCATTAAGAGATGTGAAATGTTGTGAATTGTTTTTTCATCAACTAAACTCCCTCTACCTAAACCAAGAAAGAGAAGACAATAGTATAGTCCTGATGTAATACAGGCTTAAAATTGCAGGCAGTTCTTGGGGATGAAGCATCAGTAGATCTATTAGCATGCCTATGTCCAGTTAGCAGAAAACAAAGAAATATTTGTACACAGTGCTGGACTTATATAATTGATAATTAATTTTCCTTGTATTAAATCTTCTCTCTGAAATTTTCTAATTGCCTGGTGCAGATTCTTGTGGGCTGATAATACCATCTGTTCACTGGATCAGTGCAACTGATAATATTTTAAATGAAGAAAACAATGCAATATAGAATCTAGATGAAAAAAAAAAAGAGATGCCAAAACATTTATTTATTTTTAATGATCTGCTCTCATAAGCAGTAAAAAAAAAAAAACCACAGTGTTCGTAATGTATTGATCTGACTGTCCTTCTAAACAGATATGCAGAAACTATTTCAGATTATAGAGAACATTTTCTCAAAAAATAAAGAGAAAACATGTATCCTTTTTTAAATGTCATGAAAGATCTTGCTTGATCTGTATTCCAGGAGAGAAGGCCCTGTTTTTCTGGCTGTGTTTTGCCTTTTTGTGATGCTAGCTCTTTCTCTCGTTCTAACAAACATATGCTGGAACTCAGATAACTTGGTCCTTTTCCTACAGAACTTGGTGCTCGGAGATTATCAATACAAGTTCTGAATAAAGCAGGGAAAGTTGGTGTGAACCTATTTACATTAGTAAATGAATAGTAGAGTACTGGTTGGTTCAAGTACTATTGTTATTTTGTAACCTGTGAATTAACAGCTTGTAGACTTGATTTTTTTGAATGTGCAACTGAAAATATTTTAACTGAAAACAAGATGCAGAACTTGGGTTTAGAGACAAAGTAGTCTTCTAGGTAGTGGTAACTTCTATCTTGTGTTTCTCCACCATAATAAAGATCTCACTGGTGTTCAACCTTTCAGCCTCTAGTGTAATGCCAGAGGTTGCATAGGCATTGAATAACCTCAAATAAGAGAACTGTGCTACAGACAAGGCAACAGGATGCAAAGAGTTTGTGGATGTGTGTGATGCTTTCTTCCATGGCAAAAGTTGCCTGTGGAAAGTGTGATGCTGTTTTCAGACACTTGTATATGTATTTGGAGACTTTCCTGATTGAAAAGAAGGCCTTAGTGTTATCAGGTAATTACTCAAGTGGCAAAAGTGGCACTATTTCCTTAGACTCCTGTATCATCAGCATAGCAGTGTAACTTTTGTCATCCTATGCACATGTCAAATCACAGAGAGGAGTCGGGCATGGAATAAAACCCATCTGTGGTTGTTGTAGAGGGGAATTAATTGATGCGAGATGAGATTTTCCAAAATTAATATTATTTATTAATTTTGCTGTTCAGAACTCTTGCCACTCCCAACCACTAATTCTAGTAATATTTCAGTTCTTACACGGTTATGGAAACATTATATGGATAATATCAAGGTCGATTAATAACCAGCAAAATATATAAACATTAATTGTACTGGAAGAGACTATTCCCGTGGTCAAATATGCCATTTGCCCAGTAAATGGGCCCAAGCTCTTTTCTGCTTATGGCAGAAGGCAGTAAAGAATTACAAAGAGACATTGAGCATTTACTCACAGATTATTATTACCCTTGCAGGGCTAGCCACAGCCCAGACAGTGCCCAAATGTTTTCAGGGGATTCTGTCTTGTTGGATGTTGAGGCTTGAATCTTCCCAGCTTCTGGGGAAAGGATGCAGACAATTTCTGACCTTGCTCTCCTGGCTTCTTCTGGACAATCTGTATATATGTTCAGGAAATTTAGGCAGGACCTTCAGGTGCAGAAGAAGGATGTCATGCAGTCTCAGCATGATGTCACGCTGGCCACATAGGCCAATTGTGTGCATGCATCCAAGGTCTGTTCCTGGTAACTCGAGGCAGTGGAGTTTACCAGGCAACGAATAAGGCAGTGTGCAATAGCAGCACGGCTGGGCACAGCAGAGAGAGCAGGGGAGCAAAGCAGGAAAGCAGAAGCACGTTGTGCACCTGCGTATCTCCTTTTATCAGTGTGGGCCGAGATTAATTTCCCTTTGGACACAAGAATAGCCAATCAGGATGGCAGTTAGCCAAACCATACCATATTAGACAAAGCCATAAGCTTGCTTTTCCCTAATTTGGGAAAAGCACAGGCCTTCCACTAGGCAGGCACAAGCTAAGTGTGCGTACCTTACACCACAGGACCCTGGGCAGGCCAGACTCAGTGACTTCAGGTTCTTTTGTGTCCGTTTCCTGAGCTCGCCTCTCTGGTGGAACAGAAAAAACATGCCTAGGCAAGGCAGGACATGTATAAGCCTATTTGGGGCCTATCAGGCCTACCACAACAGTGGTGGAGTGTTGCAGATGAGAGGAAGTTTCTAGTGAACTAGATTGCAAATGGGAACTACAACATTTCAGTCTAATTGAAACTATTGTTGAATAATAGCAGCTCCAGCTCAACACTTTGTTCTGTCAAAGAATCACAGAATGATAGGGTTGAAAATGACCTCTGGAGATCATCTAGTCCAAGCCTCCTATCAAAACAGACTCACTTAAAGCAGGTTATATGGGATGGGTTTTGAATGACTCCAGAGATGGAGACTCCACCCCCCTCTGGGCAGCCTGTTCCAGTGCTCTGGTACCCTCAAAATAAAGAAGTTGCTCCTCATGTTTAGATGGAGCTTCCTATGTTCAAGTTTGTGACTGCTACCTCTTGTCTGTTACTGGACACCACTGATATCATGAGTGGTGATTACTTACAGAACTAAATTTGAAGTGATTCAAGGTCTGGAGGCTGTTTCAGATCCAGATTGTGTTGCTGTACTTATATTGGACCAGAGGAAATCCAGATTCCTTACCATAGCAGATGAATTATTGATGAGTTGGATGTAGGTGCTGGAGGTTTGCTGGGAAAACTTTCTCTAACTCCTTCCTTTCATAGTGAACATCACATGTTACAGCAGCGATTAGCATATACATGCCAACACTGTTACTGTGCTAGACATCACAACTCCAAATTTAAGGTTAAGGGATGCTCTCAGTGAGCATCAGTGTTACACAGATTCCTACGAGCAATAGCAAGGAAAAGCTAACTTTGTAATTGCTTGTTCAAGGCTTCAGCAGTTGTTAATGTACGCTTTTCCAAACTTAACTGCCTGGTATCTAGATGATCTTTATGGAATGAAAGAGCATAAAACCCAAGGAGAGTAGGACCACACTGGATTGTTTTCAGCTCAGTACCCAGAAATCCTCAGAAGATACTTAACAACAACAGCAGTTGAAACTGCGAAGAATAACTATGTTATCATTCTGAGGAACTCTTTCCTTTTGACACTGGTAATTAGAGTTTAGCACAGTGCTCCAACCCATGAAACAAATAAGATGGTATTCAGTACTAACCATTGTGGCACAGTAGCAATTGGACTGGAAAAGAAATAAATGTTTTTCATTCTCTGTTTTATTTTGTGTATTGAGAAGGATTGAGTATTCGCTCTTAGGAATTCTGGAGCATAAATTTTTCATCTAAAACTAGTCGGTGTACTGAGTTGCCAATATAGTAGTAAATAATAATAATAATAATTTTCAAATGGGTAGAATCCTGTCTTAGTTCCCAGTTGGGCAGTAAGGAGTTGATAAATGCTGCGTTGCCTGGATAAGAATTGTCAAGTTCCATTTATTTTTGCTCTAAATGGTGAAGTATTGTTTCTTGATGATAATGGTTCTTCATTGATGACAGCTCTTCAGCAGTTCAGGAACAGAGACAAATGCCTTGTGATCCATGTTACTAGTGCCATAGATGTAGTCATTCTTGTATTAGTTCAATGATGTCTCTATATGTTTTGGCCTAAATTGCCCCCATTTCTGATGTAGATACTATGAACTGTTGCCCTCTGTTCTCCTTCTATGTCCTAAAAACAACCTTCTGAGCATTAATGAGGCCATTTTCTTCCTTCCCTCCACGTAAATTTATCACTGGAGCAAGAGAGGAAGTGGCAATTTTTTTTACTGGAGAATATATGTATGTTTATAAAATAAGGAGAAGAATATGGAGTATATGCTTTGTAAGGAAAGAGATGAGATCTCAAAGAATCTTCTCCAAATTTCCTATTACTAGTGACAGCTTTCCAATGCACACAATGAGGAGGTCTGATTTAATGGTTCAAGTGAGTCGTTGGCAAATTGTAACTCATTCATTTGTAGTAATCAGGATTGATTTATGAATAGAACAAAAGGGACTAAATATGCTATGAAAATGCATGTTGCAGATTTTTTTCCCTGATGAATAATTCATCCTATTCTAGTATCCATGAAAACAAAACCAGTGCACATAAGAACCCATTTAAAAAGTTAATCCCACAAATGGCTGAACACAGAGAAAATCAGCTTTTGTTTTAAAAGGTAGATTTACTCAAATCTTCTCTAATTTGATTTGCCTGTGGGGTGTAATTTAAGTCAAACAAGTTAGCAGCATTACTTCCTATATGAAGGTCTAATTTTTTAATAGATTATGAGAAATGCCTGCCCCACAGGATAATGAGCTAAGGAGCACTCATTCTCCATACTGCAGAGAGTAAGCTAAACCCAACAGAAATAGCAAGCAAAATGGAGAGGGAGCATCTGTTCACAGGATATCACCTTGAAAGCACTTACAATGCACCTGCTATATAAATAATCCTTGGGAAACTACCTTTATGAGTAGTGACAGGGGCTTTTTAGAAGCTGTAAGAGTTCATGGTCTTCCCATGGTCTCTACATTTCTGTGAAGATGTCTGTAGTGAAACTCCTCTATCCATTTTTTTTTTAAATTTTTTTTTTTTTTTTGGTTGGAAGGGACCTCAAGGATCATCCAGC
The DNA here is from genome assembly GCA_013400475.1 of Tricholaema leucomelas. Classification (NCBI taxonomy): domain Eukaryota; kingdom Metazoa; phylum Chordata; class Aves; order Piciformes; family Lybiidae; genus Tricholaema lacrymosa; species Tricholaema leucomelas. Next base: position 23,515 of record WAAF01001057.1, read on the forward strand.
TCCAACTCCCTGCCATAGGCAGGGACACCTCCCACTAGAGCAGGTTGCCCAAGGCCTCATCCAGCCTGGCCTTAAACGCCTCCAGGGAGGAAGCATCCACAACCTCCCTGGGCAACCTGTTCCATTGTCTCACCACCCTCACTGTAAAGAACTTCCTCCTAACATCCAGTCGGAATCTCCCCTCTTCCAGATTAAAACCATTACCCCTCGTCCTGACATTACTAGACCTTGTAAATAGTCCCTCCCCAACCTTCCTGTAGGCTCCCTTCAGATACTGGAAAGCCACTATAAGGTCTCCTCGAAGCCTTCTCCTCTCCAGGCTGAAGAGCCCCAACTCTCTCAGCCTGTCCTCATCGCAGAGGTGCTCCATAGCACAAGGTCTGGAACATGCAAGGTGTTGCATACTCAGCTAATCCCAATGGGTATCTGCCCATGTGCTCCTGGACGTGAACATTCATGTCAGCAGGAGCATCAGCTTCTGCAGAGACTGGTGCCTCAGGAGAGCTAAAATGTTTTGTCTATAGCTACCAAGGATGCCTCTGAAAAAAATATAGTATGAACTAGGTGGGCATTTTATCCATAGGCTGTCCTAATTTTGGTGCATCTGCTTATGTGGACACTAAACAGGGCAGCAGAGAAAATGAAGAAGAGAAACCTTATACAGAGAATAGTGCTATTGCACTTCTTTCTACCTTTCAAAAAAATTCATAGATGTTGGTATATGTTGTTTTATTGTTTTTTAGATTTGTATCAAAATAGTTTGCATTTTAATTTTAGAAGAAGAACCTCTTTCAGCAACCCCAAGCAAGTTTAAACAGCTATGGCATTTTTCACAGAGACTGTTTGTTTTGAAAAGAAAATGAAAATGTGATGAATTTCAATAAGATGTAGCTTGCAGCATTGAAATATTTATACATTATCAAATTCCCTTTTCCCAGCTCTGGTTCTTAAGTGCAGAGCTCATCTTATATGTAATAATAATTTTCATTATTCTTAGGCAGTTATTCACAGAATTATTGTGCAGACTCAGGTCATCGAGGACCTGGTTTAAACTTCCTGAAAATGAAGGGAATGACTTGAACTTGAATTTTGGTCATGTTTACCTCAGAAGTCAGTTCATCCAGTGTGTAAATCCTTGTCATTATTCTCTTGTGAAGTGTATTTTCCTTAAAACCTGTCTGGCAGTGTATGCGATACAGGATGTTATTTGTGTCTGTCAGTACAAAGAACTGTTCATTTTCCTTATGGTCGCTCCTTTTGAGTATACCATGTGAGAGTGCATTAGCCTACTCTTCTGATACATTCTATGCCAACCTTATGTCCAACTTACTGACAGCACACTATGTTAAAATTACACACACTCGTGCATTTTTTTCACATTTTTTTCACATTTTTTACAAACAGTTTTTCTGGGTTTTGGGTTTTCCTTGTTCTTTTGAGGTGAGTACGAGCCTCTATAGCACACAAAATTACATTACAATAGTAATTTTTTACAGGCATTACAGCAAACATTTTAAATGTTCCGAAAAGCTGATAGACCAAATATGCAGTCTCTATGAAAAAGTTATAAAGCCTTCTCTTCTAGAAATTTACATCTGGTAGCTGGTACTGTTCCCTGGGGCCTCCTCTAGAGAGGCTGCACATAAGTTTAAGTAATCCATTTCCTGCATTGTTATGAATTTGGATTATAAACTCATTCACAGTATCACAGTATCACCAAGGTTGGAAGAGACCTCATAGATCATCAAGTCCAACCCGTTACCACAGAGCTCAAGGCTAGACAATGGCACCAAGTGCCACGTCCAATCCTGCCTTAAACAGCTCCAGGGAGGGCGACTCCACCACCTCCCTGGGCAGCCCATTCCAGTAGACAATGACTCTCTCAGTGAAGAACTTTCTCCTCACCTCAAGCCTAAATTTCCCCTGGCGTAGCTTGAGGCTGTGTCCTCTTGTTCTGGTGCTGGCTGCCTGAGAGAAGAGAGCAACCTCTTGGCTACAACCACCCCTCAAGTAGTTGTAGACAGCAATAAGGTCTCCCTTGAGCCTCCTCTTCTCCAGGCTAAACAATCCCAGCTCCCTCAGCCTCTCCTCATAGGGCTTGTGCTCGAGGCCTCTCACCAGCCTTGTCGCCGTTCTCTGGACATGTTCAAGCATCTCAATGTCCCTCTTAAACTGGGGGGCCCAGAACTGAACACAGTACTCAAGGTTTGGCCTAACCAGTGCAGAGTACAGGGGCAGAATGACCTCCCTGCTCCTGCTGGCCACACCATTCTTGATGCAGGCCAGGATGCCATTGGCCCTCTTGGCCACCTGGGCACATTGCTGGGTCATGTTCAGGTGGGTGTCGATCAGCACCCCTAGATCCCTTTCTGTTTGGCTGCTCTCCAGCCACTCTGACCCCAGCCTGTAGTTTGGCCCAACCAGCATGGGGTTGTTGTGGCCAAAGTGCAGCCCCCGACACTTGGACTTATTGAACGCCATCCCATTGGACTCTGCCCATCTGTCCAGGTGGTCAAGGTCCTGCTGCGGAGCCCTTCTGCCCTCCAGCCCAGCAACTTCTGCCCCCAGCTTGGTGTCATCTGCAAACTTGCTGATGACTGACTCGATGCCCTCATTCACCTATCCACATTCATCAGTGAGTCTTTGCAAAAGCCTAATTTTTTTTCAGACATGCAACAGAGATGTGCTTTTCATCTGCACATTTTGCTTAGGAGCTGTGGTTGGCTTTGGGCAAGTTCAGCCAGTGTCTGAGAAGTGGCTTACTTTCTTGAGATCTCAGTAGAAGAGATCTCAGTAAATCATAAGTAATTTTCCACTTGGGCTTATGAAAGTAGGTATCAACCACCATGACTCATCACATTTCATAGCAAATACATGCACTTCCACTTGCTCTGACAGGCTTGATCCAAGCATCACCAGTTCTGTCATTGGCTCTGGACATCAATGACTTGTGTGAATTAAATAAGGAAGTCCTGATTTGACAGTCTTTCCCTGAATAAAAGTAGACAATTAGTCAGTGCTAAAATGGAGCAGATTTTTCTCCTATCCTCTTCAGCCTCTGTCGTGGAGGGCCTGTAGGTCCGCAAAACAGGCTTATTTCTATGCCTCACTTTGCTTTGCCTGGCCCAAACACATTAAACGAGTATTAGGGGCACAATAGGCTTGGTGCCACGATGTCTGGCCTGCTCAGGGCCCAGGTGGTAAACAAGTTATATAAGCAGGTGGTAAACGTGTTGTATAAGCCCACGCGCTTAGCCTATGGTTCACTCATGCTCTCCCCATATTTGGGGGTACCGGACCTATGGACCCTTCCAAATTTGGTATGTTCTGGCCTGCTGCCAGAAGCCAGTTGGACCGTATCATGGCCAAAAAACCCATCAATCTCGACACATATCTTATAAATGGGGCAATCTAGGTAAACAAGAGGCCTTTTGCCGCCCTCTCCATTCTCCTCCCGTCTGCCTGCTGCCTGAGGCCATTGCCTTTGTCCCACGACACTCTGCACCGATCCAGCGGATGATCTAACGAGGCGTTCCCGGCAGCCTGCCGCCTTAGCCTGCCACTTCAGCCCGATCCTGCTCGTGGGACCTTGCCAGACAACGTGCCCCAGACTCGAATTGAACTGTTGGCCCCACGGGAATCAACTCCGTGGCTTTCGTTATNATTCAAACCCCTCTACAGCAACCTCCCCCCCACACTTTAGTAGCATCTGATTTATAATGCTTATTTTTTTGCAACTTCATCTAATTAGCACAGGCGCTGGGGTCACTGTTCTACCACCTGACAGCCTTTACAAGGGAACACCACAATTACAAGTGCAATTATCTGTTTTTCCACTGCACTGAAAAATGTAGCATATGAAAATGAACATAAAGCTCGTAAGTGTTATAATGCAAGAGTGTGTACTGGGGAAGAGTTGCATTCTTCAAATTTGCAGGGGTTCGGTTTGATGTTTGACTTCTTAAAAGTTTTCCTGGGCAACATTCGGTGGATGTGTTTAATTGCTTTAGAGAAAGAGGCCCTTATGCTAGGCAATAATAATGCTATTGGCATAGTTCTTTTAAAAGTACTGACTGCATCAATGAATGATGGAGTCTAAACTGTTGTGATTGTGCTAAGTTTCCTTGATGGCTTCCATAGAGGTCTGCATGCAGAAATTTTCAAGATCTTTGTGTAAATCTACAATTATGCAATCTCCATTGTGAGAACTATAGGCTAGTAGCCAGGAAAACAAAACAAATTGTTGTGTGCACTCTGCCCTTCCAGTCACTTCTCTATGGCATATGGGTAACTTATATCTCCATATAAGAGCTTGTAAGTTTGCGTCAAATTGCCTGTACTGAGGCTAAACTGAAATTGTGTGATGCAAGTGATATGTTCATGTTAAGTTAAAAAATAACTAGTTAAATATAATCATAATGTACTCTCCTGAGGTAGCCAAAAGAACTGTATGAGAGAAGGATTATTCCCTTTTATCCCTTACGTTAAAGGAAAGTGTAATCTTAGCTTAGAGGAAATTTAGGGTAAATCCATAAAGTCATGTTCAAGGTAAGCTTTGTAAATTCCAAGACAGGCACTGATTCGGTGTTCAGGCAGAGAGAAAAACAGTTCACAGCTGGAAATGCCTGTTCTGTTCTTCCACAGAGAAGGTTAATTGATTTGGACTCTTTGACAACGGGAAAGAGGTTTCTGTATTAATTTGAAGCACCTGGTCTTCATCCTAGTAGGAATATCTCATTGTGCCACTGATAACAGTGAAGTGTCTTCTCTGGAGATTACTTACAAATGCAAATATGTCTTCTGCTTTTTCAGCATATGTGTAAGTATGTCACTGCGTGGTGGCAGTCTGGTGACTTTGAGGAAGTAACTAGTTTGAGAACTGCCATACTGTTCTAGTCTAGAACTAGTAAACCAATCTTTCACCTCGCAAGCAATGAAGAGTTTTTGCAATAGCCCTAACTGGGATGCAAGAAACTCACTAAGCCGATATTGAAGGTAGCAAAGTGTGGTTCTTAGATACCTGCAATTTAATGTATACCTATAGATTTTCCTCAACTAGGAAGTAATGGTGATGGAAAACCCCTCTGTTCCTACTTCCCATGTCTGTAACCTACTTTTGAGTGTAGATATATGGAAGAAAGTGAGTCATTTACTATACTCCAGAGCACTGCATTAATCTAGAAGTCCATTTATTTCATGAAGGACATTTTTGTATAAAGTCTGAGGCTAATACTAGCATGTGTAAAACCTGAATGCAACCTATGATAATCCTATTCCATGATAGTTTTGTCAAAGTGATTACAAACTGTAATATTTTTACATATACTAGCAAATAAATCTTATGTTCATACTTAGTATAAGTATTATGAATAACATAGCCTTACTTCATTCGCTGAACTGACCAAGAAGATCAAACAAAGTGAAACAGCTATCAGATATGCAAATGCACAAGACAGTGCCTATGTTAAGTCTGTAATTTGATGGGTTGTTCTTTTGATTATGCTTTTATGAAGGGAAAGAGAAGTTTAATTAAAATGAAATTCAAGGGGATCTGAGAAGAGTAAGTCATGTCTATTTATCTCTGCTACAGCCTTGGAAATTTGGTGGCTGCTGAAGACAGAGGTAGATGTGCAAACAGGAAAGAAACAAGACCATCTTCTTCATGAGTTTATATCTTCCCATCTGTGCTAACTGCTCTTTTCAGTTGTCCCCAGCAAGATCAGAAACAGCTGCTCTTTCATGTTTCTCATGTTTCTCTTCCCCAGTCTTGTCCTTTTCTTAATTTATTTTTTTTTTTTTCTGGGCAGAGCAATTTCAGTTACACCAACTTGTCTAAAATCTGGCAGGCTGCAGCATCAAGCAACTTAGGTGTTGTAGTATCATTACAGTTAGATTAAAATTTGAATCCTTTAAATACCGAAATACTGTTACAATCAAGTGCCTGTCAAATAAATAAGGTAGTAGAAAATAGGTTACTGAATACAGAGGACCACTGATATTTATTTTACAAATCAGTAAAGGATTTGTCTCAGGTAGATGTCTTCTGGAAATTGCTTGTTAGTTTTCTAAGGTTATTGGTAAGTTTTGATGATAGAACAAGTGAGAAAGCACTTCTGGTGCTATTTCTAAAAAAAACACTTTTGGGAAATTATCTTCATTTTTCAGGTCACGTTATGTTTCTGTGCCTGATGCTTTGTTTATTTAACATTTAAATATCTGCCTTTGTAGTTTGAAAAGCAAATGGTTACAGAATTTCATTAAGACTATTTGGGCTAGGTTTTACAGTATAAACTCTTGAGTCTAGAGAATTTTATTGGTAGCATATTGTTAAGAAAATTGATAGCATGCATAAGGAATGGTGAACTGCAAAGAGTACTCAGTTTGCTCACTGAAGTCAGATGCTTCAGTAACCAATGTCAGAAGCCAGAATGGTTTAACTGGGAGAAAAGTAATTATACTTCCTAATAGACTGAGAATATTGAATAAAAAATATGTAGAACTGATGAAAATATATTCCCTTGTTTTAGGGCAATTTAACATCTTTTTTTTTTTCCCATCCTGACATCTAAATGTTAATTTCTCTACCCTGAAATCAAATAAATAATGCTCAGCTGTTGTGATGAGACAGCAAATCCTCAAAATACGCTTCTCTTGGATTCTGGTGACTATTCAGTTCATAATTTCCTATTGTAAATGGGGACTTCAAAATTTGACCTTGAATAGGGGTGTCCAGACCTTTCTACTGACTTCTGTTTGTGCATTGACCTATATACGACATTTTAAATGAAGTTGTATGTGTTCACACCTTCAGTTCTTTGTACAGACCAGGATAGTACTTTAGATGTTGTTTCTTTACAATTACTGAAAGCAAAAAATGAGATGATGGAATCAGACAGTTCCATGACAAAATCCATTATTTTCCATTTTTATTACTGCCTATGTTACACTTTTTTGGGGAGGAAGTGAGTTACTTTCTAAGATTGGGTATTTTCAGTATCTTCAATATTCTGTTTAATCAGACATATTTTTTGTTTTTAAGTGACTCATTAGTAATTTGACTCTTGTGTGCAGTCCTTTTGAGGAATTTCTCTAATTTGTGACTTTATCACTTCTGATTTAATGATGGTTACTGTTCTCCTGACGCTCTGTAACACCAAGAAAAATACACTAGGAGCTAGAGGAATCTACTATGATCAAGCTATCCGTATTTCATTATAAAATCCATGCATAGAAATTTTCCACTCTCCCTAGTGTTGCTTTATGGTGGAAGTCTACATAAAACACAGAGAGGGGAAACTGAGGATCTTTTAATATAATAACAATAATAATAATGAAAAACACTAGTAATACTTCTGATTTCAGGAAAATTGCCTACCAAACAAAGATACATGGCTCCTGTTAGGAGAAGAACAATATAAAATTTTATCTGAAACTGCAGATCAGGTTTGCTTGGTGTTCAGCTTAAATGAACAGTTCAGAGGAACATCAGAGTCTGCTTTATCTGCTTTATCAATATAGCCACCTCTCCTCTATGTCTATTACTTATTTGGCTCTGGAAAGTGCTTTCTTCCAAGCCATGAGGTCCAAAATCTTATAGAACCTGACATTCAAAGATAGTTCCCATTTCCTTTGAGTGCTTTTATATTTGTACATAGGTTTAATTGTGTATATGTATATAAATATACAGAAGTAATTATCCACACGTTATGTATGTAAACATTTATATGCAAATATAACCTACAAGTGAAACAGTTTATCTATATTGGTTATGTACCAGCTACCAGCTTTTGAGCAGTGCATGCTCAAAAAATATTTTAAACTGCTACAGAACTAGTAGAATATAATGTGATTCTCTGGAGATTGGAGAGTCTTTGCATCTCTTCTAATGGCTCTTTTTGAAGCAGAGCCTAAGCTTCATTGTAGTGCTTGTCACATTTAGCACCACGTCTGGAAAAAAAATCAGATAGTGAATTTTGAATTGATTATACTGTTTTAAAAGATTTTGCAGTTAAATCTAAGGTATAAATATGTTGTCTACAGGCTTGTCTTCTATGTGAAAACTAGGTGGTTAGTGTATGTGGTAATAAGGATTTTAATAAGGATTACTGCAGCTAGTAAGCCACCTTCTGCTTCACACACAGTATTCAGAAGTCAGGAGAGTGGCTTGGTAGTGCTTTAATCACGTATTTCCTCCCTCAAAAATGCTGACTCAGCCAAGCCACAGAAGACCTGTCAAGGGCTATTCTGACATAACGTTAAAGGTACCCAGTGTATTGAATTGGCATTTTTGTTGCTCCTGTTTATTTTTAAATGGTCTAAATTAAAGAAAAAAAAATCATGTTTTGTAAACTGGTTTTATTATTTCAGTTTATTTTCTATTTTGGAGTGGAGTGGGAAGAGAATGGAATGACAACAAACAAGCATTCAAGATTTAAATTTTCACATGATAGGAGAACAAGGTTTTTAGTCCTCGTAAGATGTAGCTAGCTTATTTTATAAAATATGCTAGAATTTATTTAAGGCAGAATAGTTGTAAGATAAAATATTTAGCATATTGTGGCATATTTATAAAGATGAATATATAAATCAGATTTGTGAGAGTGAAGCGTGGTCATAAATATGTGATTGCCTAGAATGTGATTAAGGTTAACTATTAAGGTAAATATCAATGTTGAAATCAGTATGTTCAAAAATCCACATAATTTTCCTTTTGCATGATGGGAAAGTAGTTACTACAGCAGAAAATACAATTTGAAAAAAAGCAGATTCTAATGAATGTTCTGAAGTGCACACATGCCTACTACACCATCAGGCTGACACACTGTATGTCAAAGAACAAGTGAAAGCCCTTTGGAAGCACTGTTCCAGAGCCCTTCCATGTGCTATATCCACACATATTATTGGTTGTAAGCGTTCCACAGTTTACTTTGCTCGTTCTTACTGCAAACACACCTCTCAAATGAAATGATCCACAGCTACCCTCAGGTGTCTCATGCTTTGCTTTTCTGGGTTTATTCAGTATCTTATTTTTCATCCCTAATCTTGCATTCTCTACAGCAAGCTGCATAAGACTCCCAATAAGACAAATTCACTTGTGTTATTTTGAATTTGATTGTGACAATTCCTCCAGTGGTTTGGGTGCATACGTGTCATCCAGAAAAACATTGACACAGGAGAAACTGAGAGATACTTTTCAACTGGTATTTGAAGTTAATGCCATAAGTCTTTCCAATTACAGTTCCTTCTTTCAAACGTGCCTTTCTGTAGCATTTCTAAAATGACCTTCTTCTCATCTCCAGTTCCGTATCATGTGTCTGGGCAGATATGACCACTCTAGGATTGCCGTAGAAGTGTGGTATTTGGTCAGTGGTGTCTTTTTCCTTTCCATTTCTGAAAAGGAGAAAACAGCATGGTGGCAGGATTTCTGAAGCTTTCTCCAATACGTCAGCTGACCAAAGAGGTATCACAGGGCAGCTTAACTGTTAGCTATCTGAATTATAAAAAACAATCAATATGAAATCTGGAATATTCTTTCCCTGTGTTCTATCTTAACTTCTGGTTTCAGTATGAAACCCAAACTAAGACTTCAGTATGTCTTGGAGACTAAGCAATGTAGGTTATCTAATGTTAGTATTAAGCATGTGAAGCTGTTGGTCTGGGAAATGTTACATTAGAAATGGACCTGAGTTTCAGAGTCCATGACTGCAGCTGAAGATACCCACAGCATAATGAGTTTCACAGGAGTATTTTTGCTGGTAGAAAACTGAGAGGGATGAAGTTTACATATGAATGTTAAATACAGTTTGAAAACAAAACGTAGATATTTGTCTCCTTGCTGAGAACTGTAACAGAGGTAATTTGAGATATGAAGAAGGGGACAGTTTTAAATCCCCTTTTAAACTTTTATAGGGACATGAAGCCCAAAAGCTATTAAAAGAGGGAATGTATGCAGAGAAAAAACTGCAGGGAAGTAATTATTCTTCTCCAGTCCTGCTGGAGAAGAAGGCTAAGTATGTCTCAAAATATTTTTATATTCGGAAGTTTGATAGTTTGTTTTCTTACTGAGGGGTGAATTTTATTTATTAATAAAAGTGAGACTCCTTATTTAGTTTTATTATTAATTCAAAGAGCCAGACAGTTAGGCTTCCTCTTCTATCTCCTTCATTTCCTTGCTTTCTCTCTCTTCCCTTTTTTGTTTCTTATCTTTGTAATTTTCTCAGAGCTGGAGTAGTTTGAGAAAGAAAATAAATCTCATAATTTGGAGGAGCAAAATAGAGAAGCTGGGAGCAAGGGCTTGATCATTGTTTTTCACTACAAAACTTGTGTCTATTTTTTTAACAAAAAAAAAGAAAATTTCAATTCAAGTGGAAATTAGCATTTAAAAACTCTCTGTAATGCATATGTTTGTGCTGGAGTCTCTGCCATTTAGCATGCCAATAGTAGTGGACTCAAACCTCTTTTTATCAGATCATAGATTCAGCCTTGTGTCACCAAAGTGACTGAAGATTGGTTGGCATCGCTGGCATGCTGGCTTGATCAGGTGATGCAATAGAGATTCCTATTGCTGCTCCACATTATCTTTCATGTCTTGCAGTTTGTGTTATTCATGCAAATTGTTCCCAATGATGGTATTCAAAGTCAAATTTAAACATACCACTCAACCATGGGAACATAGCTCATAACAAGCTACAGTGAAATCTGGGAAGCATTGGTTCATATGATCATTTCAGGCTCAGAAATACCTGATGAATGGTAAATGTGGTTCAGTTCAGCTAAATGTCAAATAATGAGCTCAGAAACAATGATGAAAGAAAGCTGATCTGATGAAAGGGTGGCAGCACCATAAGTGAAGAATAAATGTGGGAGTTATTAAAGGCATGTCTCCTAAGAATTTGGAGTAAAAATTTAGGCTTCCTGCAAAGGAACAGCTCAGGCAAAAGAAATAGGCAGCTGGAGTGAAAAAGATGCAGGATAGAAGATGTGTTTACTTGGACTTCTGCAGTGGTGAGCTGAGGCCATTCCTCAAAATTACTCAAGTGTGAGGCATAGATTAATCTCATTTTGCCTCACAAATTTCATCTAAATCAGTGGGGACCTGTCACGTTAATGAAGTGCTAGAACACCTTCCTTGGGAGGAAGAGTACAATCATCATTAACTGTGGGCTAAGTGGATCTCAAGATACCTCAGCCCTCGAATTAGTACCACCTATGTACATTCCATGACAGAAGAGAGCGGATCACTATGTAGTCCTTCCATGCTTGCTTACAGACCACTTTAAGTATAACTCCAGTTATATCCCTCTTCCAACTGAAAGGTATGGGCAGTTACCTATATATTTCCCATCTTTGGTGCCTGACCCTCTCCCACTGGTGACCTTCCTTTTCTGAAGAAAAAGGAAGAGCTTCTCAGTCTTCTCCCAACACTGAAAAACAGAGATGTGTAACCAAGTGGAGAAATGCTTCTGGACCTGAAAGCTGAAGCCCAGTTCTCCCTTCCAGCATGCAGAAAACCTTGAACAGGGCAGGGATTGGTCTCTCACTGGTCGTGTGGCAGGCTAGAAAAGCTGGAGGGAAAATGTAATGAGCTTCCCTGACTGATGACAATGCAAAAATGTATTTTGGGCAGATATTTACACTGAGTTGGCTTAATTTAGCATCTGATTTAGTCTCATCCAAATGTTTTGGACCAAGCACAACCCACCCATGACACCTTGTGCTTCAAATATGGATTACAGTTATTTCTCCATTTCCTATTTCATTTTTTCTTCCCCCAAGAGAGAAAGAAAAAAAAAAAAAGCTTTTGAATTGTTGGGAATTTTTGATTTTTCCATTTGGGATGAGATGCAGCACTCAGTTTTTAGAAGTATTTTGTTTTTCAAATAAGATTTGTTTTTTCCTCCTTTTGAATTTCTAAATAATATTTAGTCAAAATTAATGTGTCTTGTAAAGGCTTTTGACCAGTTTTAGATAATTTCATTACAGCTTTCTTCAGCAAAGGATTTTCAGTTAAGGAAAGTATTTTTAATTGTGGTAGAAGTACATACAAATACAACATATTCTCTGCCCTACTGAGTGCTGCATAGGCAAGAGCAGCTCAGTGGATGCAAAATGCTAATACATCAGCACTTGACATTTATTTTCTGGTGCCTGCACACAGGACCCACTCAAAGAGTTGAACCAAGTATTCCAATTCTCAGTTTCTTATTTGCTCTCAAGAATACAACAGTGGAGAATTAAAACAAAGACTGGAAATCGTAGACACTGAGTTGGTGAAGCAGTCTGTATTGGAAATAGTAGTAAAGAATGGAGCACAGTTGGGTTAAAAAGAAGCAACATGAGAGTCTGTTACTGTATTTTCTTCCTTATACTACAATCTTATGATACGTTTATATGATACAGAGAATTCTTCATGTGAAATCATGTTTGCTATATGGTCTGATTAATGCTGCTTGCTTTCTCTGAGAAACACGTGTTTCCAGGCAGTCTGAAGAGGCTTCAGCATGTCGTAAGTGAAGTAGCATGCTCTTGGCAAGGGTTAAAGAGACACTAGAAGAACAGCACTTTTTCAGCCCCATCATGATCTGCAAGCAACTTCTTTAGAAGGTTTAAATTGAGAAAAACGCAGCTCTATATTACTGATCCTTTTCTTCCCTTTATTTCTCTGCAATCTCTTGCTGCTTTTTGAGCAAAAATGCTGTCCAGCTAAAATACTATTTACTCTGCATGGTGCTGAATGAATAATTTATTGAGCTGAGTACGGCACATATAAGCACTTATCAGATATCATTGACAACTTGGATGGGTGACAAAGCTGAATAAACTTCTTCCTATCAGCTTTGGTGGTGGTATAAACCTAAAAGTAGTGGAAATGTTAGACCTTCTAACTCTGTGTAGGCTCTCACGAGCCAGGACACAGAAAATGACTGTCTGGCAGATAATTTATTCAATTAGGCTTCTGGTAGCTTAATTTTTAAGCTTTTTTTTTGTGTGTATGTGTGTCTGCTATGCTCAGTGCTGCACTCTGCAACATTCTAATGTTGTGTGGAAACTTCTGACATTATTTGATGTATTTATCAGTGCAGAGACAGCATTTCTGTCAGTGGTGCTGTGTATTCTAAAATGCATGGCACACAAAAATTATTGATCCTTTCAAGAAGCCCAAATGATTTTTAGCTTTGCCTCAGGCTCTATTAGCAATGTGGAAAATTGAAAAGGGCTCTCAAGAAAAAACTAATGTAAGATTGAAACTGCAACCACCGAGCTGTCAAGTGGAGAAGTACTTATGAATTATAATGAGTGTGATCTAAAGATGGCATTATCCTTTAGGAGTCTGGTTAAATCTTCCCTATGACTCACAAAGGTTCCTTAGAACAAACAAAACCAAAATGAGAACAGTTTTAGGAAATGTGTTTAGAGGTGGTGCACATTCAATATGTAAGGGTTTACAATATGGTGTCAAGCAGGGACAGGGCTGGAAGAGTGCCAGAGGAAAGCTCCACATTATGAGGCTGGCACAGGGATTGAAGGTACCTTTGGAAGAAATTCTTTTACTGTGCTGTAAAAGGATTTTTTTTTTTCCTCTCTCACTTTCTGTTGGACCTCCAAAAGAGTTCAAGACTTTCCATGTTACACTTCCCCATATATTTGTATCATTGTAAATCAGATTTGTGTATTTGATAGACAGAGACAATTTCTAAAGCTATCTGGCTTTGGTTGCGCATTGAGTTCTGCATGCACAGCATCTGAGGTGAAAGGAAACCTACTCCTTTCTAAAGGTTTCTCAAGCATCTTTCATAGAACATTTAAGAGATGTGTTAGCATTCATTGTTAACAACATGAAGTAAAATACAATTTTCTGTGAACTATATGACTGGAGTAGAGGGCCACAGATAGTCTACAGACCATTGCTTCCAGAATTGTCCATAAATACCACTTGGCACTATTTCAGGTGTATGGAATTAAACATTTTTTTTTCAGACTGTAGATCTGTTTTAACATGTATTCAACTCTTTCATGAAATCTTTACTTTCAAAAGAAATCTCACAACCTCAAACCAACTCTAAACCTTGGCAGAAGATTTAGAAAGCAGATTGTTGTTTACCTTGCTACCTAGAAGGAATACACTCACCTTTACAAAACAGGTAGCTAGGTTTGGATTTTTTTTAATTGCTTCCATATTAACAGTGGATGAGAAATGAAGTGAGCAGCAGGTTCAAAAGCATTTCTAGTATCAGAATAATCACTCCATCAGAGCTGTACTTTGGTGATACTAATACCAGCTTCCTGGATACCCTCCAGGTTATATCTGTTTAGGTTTGTTGCCAAAGGAAACTATTTGATTTTGCCAGCATTGTGGAGTCTGTGGATGCAGAAAGGCACACTGGATTTTTCATAGCTTCCATGCATTTCAGAATACATATATGTGAAAAAATAGCTTGCAGTGAGCTGTATGAAGCAATAGAAGTCTCACCCTTTTCAGATTCAAAATCAATATGTGATCTGCCAGTTAGAACAATCTTAACCTGTAAGTTATCAGGCAATCCACTGAGGAAAAATAAATGCAGGAAAAATAACAGCCTTTATAACTGAATACATCTCAAGTACTGATCCAACCTTCTAACACAGTTTAGTATTTTCTGGTGGTGCTTACTCGCCCTGTACAAATGTACACTTAATTCCTGATTAATACACAAACTAATGGAGCACCTATATTTAAACAGCTTTAAATTGAATTAATAGAAACATAATTGATTAAAAAAAAAGACTTGTGCAGAGATGATATTACCAATTAAACTGTGATGCAGTAGAAATACTGCAAATCAGTTTCATTTGACATCATTAATTGACCTGGACTAAACATCCAGTAGTGACTGATTAGAGCTGAGATAACCTGTACAATCCCCATTGGCTTTGCTTTTACATGGAAAAGTGCTGGAGTCTGGCCGCAGCTGTTTGCCTGGGAGGGAGACTTGAGAGGGATTTGGTGTTTTTACCTTGTGCCAGGTTGAACTACTTAGTGCTTGTTTGTCATATGAAGAACAGCAAGTATACTGAGGAGGAAATCTATCAGTCTGGTGGAGTTGTTATCAGGCATCTTGCCCTGCCTTGCCCTTCTCTTGAGGGGACTGGACCTCGTGGCTCTCTCTGAACATAGGAACAGAGCAGCCTCTGTGTTCTCTGTGTGCACAGAAATGTATGGGATTATGGAAAGAAGTATTTGGGTCTGACTTTTAGCATATATGTTCCAATAGATGTGAATAATATTAGTTGCTTCATTTTCTGCCTTTTCAAAAAAATACTAAAGAGGATTGTTGAGGAAAGACCTTTCATTTGCCTCATTTTTTGTTAGATGTTTGGCTAACAGTTTGTTGTGACAAGTTGTAAAACTGAAATGGACATTTATCTAATTGCTAAAACTTATCTGCCTTGGTTTAGGAATCTTTTTAGAAAACTGTGATCATATGAATGCAGCTGTCCTGGGTTAACACAGCCTGCTCTCTCAAGCCCCCCTTCCCCTGATGCATACGGGAGGGGAAGTAATACACAAAAAAACCTGTATGGAGATAAGGAGTATAATGAGATAATATAATGCACAATTACTTTAGTCTATTTGCAGAAAAGCACAGCAAAAAGCAGAAGCAGCTGAACAAAAGCAGAATAAAACAATTTTGCCCACCCAAGCACACAGCAGCCAGCTCAGCAGAAAGACCAACACCCCAAAACCAGAAACCAGAAGTAGCAACTATAACAAGAGGCCTCTCATGTTAAATCTGAACTTCAAGCCCCATGGCACTTTGCTCCAGCCAGCACATTCATTTTGAAACTGGCATGATGGCACCATGGTATTTGACTATGATCAGCAGAGTCAACTGAATCCATGACAGTAGCTTTTTTCTTTAATATTGTTTGTTTTGTTTTTACTTTTAATTATTGTAACTGTCTTTAAATTGAAGTTTCCAGCAGCCTTGATTGCAATGTTCATGAGATAAAAGCCTGTTGTTTTGGTGAGATAAGCACTTTTAAAATACTGCCTACCTTCAGCACAGTGTTCTTATTGAGTGACTTTGCTCTAAAATGTAGCAACATCATCGAATCAGCCAAGGTGGAAGAGACCTCCAAGCTCATCCAGTCCAACCTATCACCCAGCCCTATCCAATCTACTATACCGTGGTACTAAATGCCTCATCCAGTCTTTTCTTGAACACCTCCAGAGATGGCGACTCCACCATCTCCCTGGGCAGCCTGTTCCAATGGCAAATCACTCCCTCTGTTAAGAACGTCCTCCTAACATCCAGCCTATACTTCCTCTGCCACAACTTGAGACTGTCTCCCTTTGTTCTGTTGCTGGCTGCCTGGGAGAAGAGACCAACCCCCACCTGGCTACAACCTCCCTTCAAGTAGTTGTAGACAGCAATGAGGTCACCCCTGAGGCTCCTCCAGGCTAATAAAACACTTTCTTTAGACATTAAATTATACATAGAATCATAGAATGGTTTGAGTTAAAAAAGACCTTAAAGATCTTCTAGTTTCAGCTCCTTGCCATGGGCAGGGACATCTTTCACTAGATTAGGTTGCTCAAAGCTCTATCTAACCTGGCCTTGAACACTTCAAAGGAGAAGGCATCCATAGTCTTTCTGGGCAATGTGTTCCAGTGCCTTACCACCTGCATAGTGAATAATTTCTTCCTAATACCCAATCTAAATGTGCTCTCTTTCATTTTAAAACCATTGCCCTTTGTCCTGTCACTACATGGCTTTGTAACAGGTCTCTTTTCAGATGTCTCATAGGCCTGTTTTAGGTACTAGAAGGCTGATAAAAGAGCCCTCTTCTCCAGGCCATACAGTGCCAGTTCTTTCATCCTGTTTTCATGGGAGAGGTGCTTCAGCTTCCTAATGATCTTTGTTGCTCTCCTGGACTTGCTCCAACAGGTTCACATAAAGACATAATCTCAAACTCAGGGTAAAATGAGATCTTCTTTCCAGGTTGTATCTTACCACTTGGGGATTCTTTATCAAGGTGATAGCATGGTGATTACATTTCTGAAACCTTTCCCTAATAGAAATTTATCTTCCCCTGATTGAAAACTGGTTCTCCAGATACAGACTTGCTGCTTGAAAATAATTGTGAAATAGCTGCCAGCAATCTTATCATTACATTGCTCATTTTCAAGGCATCTTTAAATCATATTAATTGTTAGGACTTTTTCAAATCCTACTGTGTTGCCTAAAAACAATGAACTTCCAAACCTTGAAAGCAGTATGGATGATTTTCTTGTGATCTGTTAACTGCAGCTTGACAGCAGTGTTGAAGGCTGCTTACTGTAAAAGCATTTTGAAGGAGAAAGGAAAGGGGATGGGCTCTTCCTTGCAGAACAGCTGCAAGACTGGAGCAAAGGGAAGGAGAGGGTTGAGCCTGTTAAGAACCTGCTGAGGAAGCACAGTCATGTATCTGTAAATAGCACAAGGCAATAGAAGTGCAGTTATCAGACATACAGCAATTCCCTAATAGGAATTCAGGCTTTTTCTAGAAGCCTGGCGAAGTCTGTAAAAAGTCTTTGTAGGACTGAGACTGCTAGAGTTTTAGCTACATGCCAGACTTGGTAACAGGCCTAAGGAAATAACTTGTCCATCTTTCCACAGCATCCTAAAGGTTATTTCCTTAGCCACTGTATTAGTTTTCTTTAAGATGTTCTTTGTTCTAATTTGTCTGCAAACATATTGGGAGGCCATACAGAATTATGGATGTTCTTCAGGGAGAAGAGGCAGGCATACCACCAGATCCATGTCTTGTCTTACCACAGTGGCACCCCGTTGGAGTAGCTTTATGGAGGCTCTGTATGGAGATTTTGACTTCACGGATTTAAAAGCCTCATGGGCCTATGCCTTTGCATACATTTGTTGCAATTCTGCTTTGAATTCGTGCATTTCATCCTTCTGCAACATCTTTTCAGATTGAGATTGAACTTTGGACACCAGCTCAGAGTGGATAGAAATGCAAAGAAGGTCTGGGGCACAGTGGTCTGAGCCGTCACTCTACTCCCTGGTAGTTACCTTGTGGAAAAGTGCAATTTGGGAAAATCATCATCAGCTGTACCCCAGGGAAACCCTTGTCAGCTTGTCTTCTCTGACGAGATGGAGCTTGTTCTTTCTAGCTGCGGAATTATTTCAAGATAAATACTTTCTTTTAAGCAGCTTTGTTGCTTATAGGTATTGAGCATGTGTACACTGAGGAGTGACTGGAGAAATGCAAAGAGGTTTTCTGTGTTAGATACATATTTATATCTGGTCATACCTATTTTTCATTTGTACTTCTCCTTTAATATGAATGTAAACAGTACTATGGGTGTAGTGAGAGGTACTGTACATAATTTTCCCCAATATTAGAGAAATTTGGAAGCACTATTAGAATTTTAAAGATGTTTTAGGTCTGAGTGTGGGCTTAGAGACATTGCGTGTGTTGTGATTCAATGACATTTGCTCATGGAGGGAAAGCACTAGGTTGTTCAGGATTTCACAGGTGACACAGTACAGACAGATTCATACTTCAAGGTCACTTTTATGGCTGATCTTTTGGATGGCTTGCTTTTAAAGTCAAGAAAGCAAAATTTCTTCATTCAACACCTGTCAGCTTATGCTTAGTTTGACATACATTAAATCGCACAGATAAAAATATGCAGATTTCCGGTGTGAATTGAAAGTTCTCCCCCAGTGTGAACTACTGACGTGGGCTAAAGTTCTCATTAATGTAAAGCTCAGCATGTTCCTAGCCCTGCTCTTAATATTTCCTGTTGTGGTGAGGAAATTATCTTTACGAAGAGATAAATAAAATGAAATGGCAAGGTGATACTTAATGCATAGTTTTAACATAATCAAATTTAAAATCTTTGATCCAGTGGTCTTAAAACATGAAGGTTAAAAAGAACACTAGAGGCTACTGATGGTGATGGATGACATGCTTTGTTACAGTTGTTCTTGGGATGAGACTGTTTTCTCCCTTTTTCTCAGCAGCTTGCATTTCGAAAAGTAATGGAATAATGAAGAGGGTGAAGATCATGTTGAGTTTTTGCTAATTTGTAAAGGCCAAAGCCTAATGTACATTTTTCACTACATTGGCTCAGCAAGTTCATGAGACTGTTCATTTGAAAGGCTCATTAGGGTTCTAATCCATCTCTCATGCTGCTGTTGTAATGAAAGTAAGAATTGCAAGGACAATGAGATTTTCTTCATTTAGGGAAAAGAGGTGCAGTACTATTAAAACTCTTGCCATCCTAATGAAGTTTTGGGAAAAATATGAGCAGGATCTTCATGGCATATACATTAATTGCACTTAGGCTGTGGCTAGTAATAGGTTTCATTAATATCAAAGTAGTTTTGAAACAATATGTAGGAAGCATCCATTAAATGAAAGGCTACTACATTCTATTTATTAGCTGGTTAGCCATAAAGTGATCCTGTAATGATGACACATAAACAAAGGTTGACTTAGGCAAGTTAGAATCATAGAATTGTAGGATGGTTTGGGTTGGAAGCGACCTCCAAACCCTCTGCAGTCAGCAGGGACATCCTCAACTAGATCACGTTGCTCAGAGCCTTTTTGAGCCTGACCCTAAATATCTCCAGGGATGACGTCTCAACTTCCTCCATGGGCAACCTATTCCAGCGTTCCACCACCCTCATGGTAAAGAACATGTTGCTAACATTCAATCTAAATCTACTCTAATTTAAAACCATTGCCTCCCATCTTATCCCTACCAGCCTTTGTAAGCAGGCCCTTGCTGGCCTTCCTGTAGGTCCCCTTGAGGTATTGGAAGACTGCTATTAGATCTCCCTGCAGCCTTTTCTTCTCCAGGCTGAAGAACCCCAACTCCCTCACCTGTCCTCATAGGAGAAGTGTTCAATCTTATTTTCAAGATTATTTTTGTGGACTTCACCAATATTTTATATAATGTAGAATTAGAGTTGAATTTATGCGTGTGTGTGTGCGTAAAAAACCCAAACCAAATCATGAAAAACAAACAAACAAACAACAAACAAAAAGCAAACAACCTTTCCAAGTCAAATAATGAGACACACAGGAGGAAAACATTTTATTCAGTAGGATGAAGCTCATGATTATAGCCCCAAATAAGGGTATTTTCTTCCTGCCTCATAAACTATGCATTATGACATCAGAAAATGTGATTTAAAATCTAACATTCCTGCTTGAATGTATCAAGTTGTGCTTGAGTGCCTGTATTTGGGAGCTTTGTATATCAGTATGGGCTTTGTATGTCAGTGAGGGCTTTTCCAGAATCCATATGGGTTCCTCTGGACAAATGAGTATGAGTTTTGAAGGAAGCTTTAAAAACATTAAATACATATTTCATACATTATGGATGGGTGTGAACTGCCTCTTGATGGAAATGTGAAGCATACTTAGTCTTTATTGCTCAGTTGACATATTCACATTATCACACAGATATTAACTAATCATTTTCATAACTCTAAGGTAAATCAATAAATGTAGTTATTGCCATTTTTTTAAACAAGAGAAAATGGATTAATTGCCTCGACCTTTGTGAAAAAGAAGGGGCAGACCCAGGAACAGAATCTCAGCTATTACTGAAACGTAACGCCCTGTCTTTTTTTAAAGTTCATTTTGCCATCTAAGGTACTGAACAGACTTTGCTAAAGTAAACAGCTGTGCCAGTTGGAGACATCAACACATTTCTTTTTCATATAAGTCCCTGTACTGGTCACTGCCTTTCTCACAGTTCTGCTACTGGGGGCTATATAACAGTTTTTTCTTCACTACACTTGGACAACCTGTCTGGGGTCAGTGAGCTGCTTAGAGCTGGACCAGATGATATATTCTGGAGCAAACAACAGGTAAGTTGCAAAACTTTTTGCTTAGTTTGTGACCTCATTGCTGTCTACA
>WAAF01001058.1:0-13193 GCA_013400475.1 Tricholaema leucomelas
TGGGACCCTTATAGTAAAGAAGTTCCCCTTGGATGAGCCTTGGATGAGCTTGAAAGGTACTCTCCATCCCAAACCATTCCATGAGTCCATGCTCATCTGCCAATCATGAGCAGCTGAAGGTTGTTGGGGCACCAATAAGAGCAACACAAGTCTGGAAACAACTTAACCTGCAGGAAGAGATAAAGGAGAAGGGAAGAAAGAAGAGAAATCAGTTTCATGTTTAATATTGAACCTTCCTTCCACATCCAACACAAAATAAAACCTGAGGCACACAGCTCCCAAAAACCACCTCAGGCTGCAGAATGGTAGGTGGGGGAAGGTGGGGGGAAAGGAGGAGAGAAAACAGTGAGAGCAGCTCCAGCTCTTCCTGAACACTGTGGGGATTCAGAAAGGGCTGAAACCACAGCAAAGAGGCAAGAGATGAGGAAAGCCACAAGCACGTTCTGGGCACGGCCAGCTCCACTCCGAGCAGATTAGCAGCACCGATAGGTAATTGCAGAGCAAAGTCCCTGCCATGGGCCACATGGAATCTTTTCCTCTCTGAGGGTGACAGAGCACTGGAACAGGCTGCCCAGGGGGGGTTGTGGAGTCTCCCTCTCTGGAGATATTCAAAACCTGCCTGGCTGTGTTCCTGTGTCTAGGTGATCCTGCTGTGGCAGGAGGGTTGGACTGGAGGAGCTTTGGAGGTCCCTTCCAGCCCCTGACATGCTGTGATTCTGTGACTTACAGAGGCTATCAAATAGAGATCTTGGGAAGAGATTGACCCCCACTCAGCTCCAACTTGCCTTCAGGGTGTTGCAGAGAGGCAGAAGGTCTCCCCTTAGCCTCCTTCTCTCCAGGCTCAACACCCCCAGGTCCCTCAGCTGCTCCTCACCAGCTTTCTTCTCCAGACTCTTCAGCAGCTTTGTTGCCCTTCCCTGGACCAAACCCTTCTCCAGACCAGACACTTCTCCACCCCTTCAATGTCCTTCTTGGGGTGAGAGCCAAAATTCAACTCCTGCTGGCCACACCATGGCTGATACAAGCCAGGATGCTGGTGACCTCCTTGGCCACCTGGGCACACGCTGGCTCATCTCCAGCTGCTGTCACCAACCCCCTCCCTCCCCCAGGTCACTTTTCCACATGGCAATTTCCAGCCACTATGCCCCCAGCCTGGAGTGTTCATGGGGTTGGTGTGACCTAACCTTTGGCCTCTTGAACCTTCCCATTAGAAGATGATGACAAGACTGGGCCAGAACCTAACATCCATTAGAAGATGATGGCAAGACTGGGCCTGAGCCTAACATCCATTAGAAGATGATGGCAAGACTGGGCCTGAACCTAACATCCATTAGAAGATGAAGGCAAGAGTGGGCCAGAACCTAACATCCATTAGAAGATGATGGCAAGAGTGGGCCTGAACCTAACATCCATTAGAAGATGAAGGCAAGAGTGGGCCAGAACCTAACATCCATTGGAAGATGAAGTCAAGAGTGGACCAGCCAACCCTTGGAAGATCTTCAACATGAGATGCTCTGCAGTTAAACCTGCAAATGTCATTTTTACTCTGTGATACTTACTTTATCTCTTCCTCTTGCAGACAAGAAGCCCTTGAGCAGAGGTTCCTGACCCATGGAAGCAGTGACAGCTCTTCAGCAAGCAGCAGTCACTTTCTATTAGCAGCCCTCACGAAATCCAGGAGGCTGGAAAAGGGATTGAAGGAAAAACAACTCAGCACAGGTTTGGAGGCCAAAGCTCTGGGACAAGTGAAAAGCTGAATTAAAAGAGGGGGGGGAGGTGGAGGGGGGAAAAGAAAATCCAAATCAAAACTGCAATAAACCACACTAAACCCCTCCACCCTGCCCTCCAAAAGACAAACCCCAAAGCCTAATGAAAACACTAAAAGCCATGATTAATATGACAACTGGGCAGCTTTCCCTGAAGACAGAAATTCCCACCAGGGGCATCAAAGTTGTCTTAAAAATGATAAACAGTGCTACCACTAACCTAAAAATGTACCTTAAGTCCACCCAGCTCAAGCTCTTCAAACACTGCTTGCTTCAGTGGAAGAAAAAGTGGGGGGGGGAGGGGGGAGGAGGAGGAGGAGGAGGAGGAAAGAAGAAGCAACCTTGGATTTAAATAAACAAATCCTACATTCTGCTGGAAGGTGTCCAGAGAAGGGCAACAAAGCTGGTAAGGGGCCTAGAACACAAACCCTATGAGGAGAGGCTGAGGGAGCTGGGGTTGTTCAGCCTGGAGAAGAGGAGGCTCAGGGCAGAGCTCATTGCTGTCTACCACTACCTGAAGGGAGGCTGTAGCCAGGTGGGGTTGGGCTCTGCTGCCAGGCACCCAGGGACAGAAGAAGGGGACACAGCCTCAAGTTGTGTCAGGGGAGGTCTAGGCTGGATGTGAGGAGGAAGTTGTTGGCAGAGAGAGTGATTGGCATTGGAATGGGCTGCCCAGGGAGGTGGTGGAGTCACTGTCCCTGGGGGTGTTCAGGAAAAGCCTGGACGAGGCACTTAGTGCCATGGTTTAGTTGACTGGATGGGGCTGGGTGCTAGGTTGGACTGGATGAGCTTGGAGGTCTCTTCCAGTCTGATTGATTCTATTCTATTCTATTCTATTCTATTCTATTCTATTCTACAAAACAAAACAAAACCCACAGTAGTCCCAACCTGGATTTTTGCAAGGTTGCCTCAGTCTTTTTTGGCTCTTCAGTCCACTCCCTGGTGTCCAGGTGTAAACAATTCCCAAGAAGGGATGTTTGTATCCCTTGAATTCCAGAAGAGGTAGAGCTTTGTCTTTCTGCCCTCTCCCCCACCATACACACACACAAAGGCTGCCTTTATGTCAAGTTTCTCAACCAAACTGTGGCTGTTTGGGACCTTTGGATTATTTTTCCCTTCCATCTGGGCCTTTTCTTTTCCTCCTTTCTCTCTTCAAACATCCTCCTCCCCTCCCCTCCCCTTGGTGGCCTTTTAGTCCTTAATGAGATTCCTCTTCCTCTCCAGCAAAGTGATCTCAAGCTTCTTTTCCACTGCCTGCTCCCCACAGATCCCACCTTCCTTGGCAAACTTGGGTGCTTCATAGCAGCCTGGCACACTGCAGCTGGATGTATCACAGCTTTCCAAGCCAGGATGAACAGGGATGTTTATGAGGTGGGCATGCAAGATGAGTCCAACCCCACGCACATCTGCCACGCAGAGAGCCCTGCTCTGAGTTTATGGTCCTCTGCCCTTCGTTTTATGGAACCATGGAATCAGTTTGGTTGGAAAAGAACCTCAAAGGTCATCAAGACAAACCATCATCATTAACCCAGCACCACCATGGCCATCTCATTGCTGTCTACAACTACCTGAAGGGAGGATCTGAACTTCCACAACCACTCTCAGATGCCAAATGTGTGGTTTGGTTACAGCAGGGGCACCTTCCCAGCAGTGACCACTGAAAAGGAGTGGAGTGCTGAGAAGATGCAGAGAACTCCTAGCCAAGGGCTGGAGGATGAAGCTGGTGAGGGGCCTGGAGCACAGCCCTGTGAGGAGAGGCTGAGGGAGCTGGGGGTGTGCAGCCTGCAGAAGAGGAGGCTCAGGGCAGAGCTCATTGCTGTCTGCACCTACCTGAAGGGAGGCTGTAGTCAAGAAACACTTAAGATCATGGAGTCCAACCATGGGCTGACTCTGCCATGTCTGGTGTTAAACTGTGTCCCTCAGCATCACATCTCTGCAGCACCTCCAGGAATGGGGATTCAGCCACCTTCCCGGGCAACCTGGACCAGTGCTGGACCAGAAGCTCCTCTGAAGATTCAGGTACCACTCATAGGTCACTTAATCATAGAATCATAGAATCATAGAATCATACTGTGTCCAGTTCTGGGCTCCTCAATTCAAGAGAGATGTTGAGGTGCTGGAAGGTGTCCAGAGAAGGGCAGCAAGNGGTGGAGTCGCCGTCCCTGGAGGTGTTGAAGCCAAGCCTGGCTGGGGCACTTAGTGCCATGGTCTGGTTGATTGGCCAGGGTTGGGTGCTAGGTTGGCCTGGATGATCTTGGAGCTCTCTTCCAACCTGCTTGATTCTATGATTATTTTTTTTTTATGTCCACTCATTTCTTGAAGGTCTCCATGGACAGGAGGAGGTTGACCCTTGTTGAACTCCATTTGAGTCCCCACCAATGAAACCCAAGAAAATCCACCCAAAAGCTGGATCAGAACAGGAAAGCAAAACATTGGAAGCTCAGAAGAGTCCTGATCATCCTGCTTGTATCCACCAACCAGAGAGCATCTTCTTTTTCTTCATCTGGCAGCAAGAAATGTTGGCCAAAGGGATGATTCCTAAGCAACTGTCACAACCCCAAGTTAACTCCCAGCACAGGAGCTATAAAAGCCAGGCAGATAAATCATCCTGGAATGGCAGCCATGCTCTCAGTGGAAAGAGAGACCAACCCACAATCTTTTTTTCCTTGATGGGTTCTGAGATCTGATGAGGAGAGGAGCAGCCAAAAAAAAACCCCATCCCTCACTGCCCTGACAGCAAAATTAATACATTCTTCCTTTCCCAGGCACCAAAATTCAGATGAGGATTGTGTTCCCCTGTGGAACTTCGTTCATTTGCCACTAAACATCGCTGCCTGTCACAAAGGCATCACTCAAAGCCTGAGCACTGCACTGGAGTTGAGCAGATCTCAGAATGAGAGGCATTTATGACACGCTGGAGCAGAGCCCACCTTGCAAAGCAACAGAGACCAGCACTCAGTGATCAGCCTTCACCATTTTTAGCAGGTGTGGGAAGTAGGAATGCTGTGGATCATCACCACCCTCACTCCCTTCAGGGTGAAGAGGACATTGCTGATGAGCTGCTGAGAGGTTCCGGCACTGGCTGCCTCACCACAGACCCTGAAGGATGTAGATCCAAAGTTGCCTTCTCAGGATCCCCTCCAAATCCTCCCCCAGCTGGCAAACTGGAGATGGGGATAGTCGTGTGGTGCCTCCCAGAGTGCTCTCCCTGAGCTCTTGAGTGATGACTGTGGAAATCAGAATGGCCAGGTTCAGTTCTTCTGGTGTTTGCTCCTGTCCCAGCTGGAGGAAGAGTAAAAATGTTAGAGTTTTCCACTCCTGAAGAGGTCAAAAGCTGCTGCTGAGACATCTGAGAAGGTTTGTTTTAAGGGGAAATTATCTGGATCAACCTGAACTGCTGGTATGAAGGATGGGCCTTGCACTTCACTGATCCTTGGGAGCTGTATTCTCCCTTGAGGGCAAGGAATCACAGAGTCAACCAGGTTGGAAGAGACCTCCAAGCTCATCCAGCCCAACCTAGCACCCAGCCCTGGCCAATCAGCCAGACCATGGCACCTGATCCAGGGTAGGGTGTCCCTGCCCATGGCAGGGGGGTTGGAGCTAGATGATCCTTGTGGTCCCTTCCAACCCTGACTGATTCTATGATTCTAAGTGCCCCATCCAGGCTTTCCTTGAACACCCCCAGTGACAGTGACTCCACCACCTCCCTGGGCAGCCCATTCCAATGCCAATCACTCTCTCTGCCAACAACTTCCTCCTAACATCCAGCCTAGACCCCCCCCTGGCACAACTTGAGACTGTGTCCCCTTCTTCTGTTGCTGCTTGCCTGGCAGAAGAGCCCAACCCCACCTGGCTACAGCTTCTCTTCTAAGATCACATTCTGTGCTTCTGTGCTCCACAACCTCCCTAGAGGTGTTCAAGGCCAGGCTGGATGAGGCCTTGAGCTACCTGTTCTACTGGGAGGTGTCCCTGCCTACATCAGGGGGTTGGAACTGGCTGAGCTTGGAGGTCCCTTCCAACCTCAACCATTCTATGATTTGCAGTCCTAACATTCAGTGCTCTGCTCCACCAAGACATCACTGCTCATGCAGGGTGGGTGTGAGGAAGATGGGGCCAGGCTCCTTTTGGAGGTCTCCAGTGCCAGGACAAGAGGTGATGGGCAAGAACTCACACATAGGAAGCTCCATCTAAACATGAATCATAGAATAGAATAGAATAGAACAGAACAGAATAGAATAGAATAGAATAGAATAGAATAGAATAGAATAGAATAGAATAGAATAGAATCAAGCAGGTTGGAAGAGACCTCCAAGATCATCCAGGCCAACCTAGCACCCAGCCCTATCCAGTCAACCAGACCATGGCACTAGAATCAGTCAGGGATGGAAGGCACCACAAGGATCATCTAGTTCCAAGCCCCCTGCCATGACCAGGGACACCCTACCCTGGAGCAGAAAGAACTTCTGCACTTTGAGGGTGGCAGAGCACTGGAGCAGGCTGGAGTGCTGCAGTGGAGCACCACTGAAGTGGTGGAACCTTCATCTCTGGAGACTTTCAAAGCCCATCTGGATGTGTTCCTGTGTGACCTGCCCTAGGTGATCCTGCTCTGGCAGTGGGGGACTGGGCTCGATGATCTTCAGAGAACCCTTCCAACCATTGTGTCCCTCTGTGCCTCTATGATCTGAGGCTATCAGGGATGCAGGACCCCCTGAGCCTCGCAAACAGAGCTGCTCAATCCCAACTTGGAATGAAGGGGAGGAGAGAAGCTGAAGGAAAATAAATAACTCCTGGCTGCTGTGAATCAAAGCCTGTTGCAATCCAAACAGCTCTTCCTCTGCAGCCCAGGCCCTGGGGCCTCGTTCCTCACAAATTATATGTGTGCTAGAAGCCACAGGGAAAAGTCTCTTCAACAGAGAAGACCCTCCTGGTGTCAAAGGGAGCTGGGAAATGCTTTTCATCCTCTATCTCTATCCCAGTTTCTCCTGGAGCCTGTGTGTGGATCCTTTGTGCGACATCCAACCCGGAGTGGGTTAATCCCCCAGCCCTTGCCCTTAGAGCTGGTGGTACAGCATGCCCCTGGGAGTGAGGGGCTGCCCAGAGGGAAAGCAGCAAAAGGAAATGAGGATTTGGGGCATAAATTGAAATGGGAAGTGGACAAGAGAGCATTGAAGGAGGATGGCTCTGGAGAAACCCTCAGCAGGAATGCAGGTGAGTAGCCTGGATTGAGGTTTTTCTCTCTCTACCAAGTTCAGAGGAATTATCCCTGATTTACAGCAGTCTAAAGGAGACCTGGAGCAGGTCCTCTGCTTTTTGGGAGGCTTGAACACCTCAGGTCATCCATCAGCCTCTGTGTGTGTGCAAACAAGCCTGTACACCAAGCTGGTGCCACATCTGAGGGATGGGATCCATCCAGAGGGACTGGAACAGGATAAGGGTCTGTGAGAGCACCTTGAGGTTCAAGCTGGTGCCACATCCGAGGGACGGGATCCATTCAGAGGGACTGGAACAGGATAAGGGTCTGTGAGAGCACCTTGAGGTTCAAGCTGGTGCCACATCCGAGGGACGGGATCCATTCAGAGGGACTGGAACAGGATAAGGGTCTGTGAGAGCACCTTGAGGTTCAAGCTGGTGCCACATCCGAGGGACGGGATCCATTCAGAGGGACTGGAACAGGATAAGGGTCTGTGAGAGCACCTTGAGGTTCAAGCTGGTGCCACATCCGAGGGACGGGATCCATTCAGAGGGACTGGAACAGGATAAGGGTCTGTGAGAGCACCTTGAGGTTCAAGCTGGTGCCACATCCGAGGGACGGGATCCATTCAGAGGGACTGGAACAGGATAAGGGTCTGTGAGAGCACCTTGAGGTTCAAGCTGGTGCCACATCCGAGGGACGGGATCCATTCAGAGGGACTGGAACAGGATAAGGGTCTGTGAGAACATTTTGAGGTTCAACAAGGCCAAGTGCAAGGTCCTGCACATGGGTTGGGGTATCCTTTGTACCAGTTGAGGCTCAGGATGAAGGGCTGGAAAGCTGCCCTGTGGAGAAGTATTTGGTTCTGGGGGGGTGAGAGCTGGAGAAGAGCCAGCACCAAGTGCTGCCAGCCCAGCCATGGCTGTGTCCTGGGCAGCATGGGCAGGGAGGGGATTCTGCTCCTCTGCTGTGCTCTGCTGAGCCCTCACCTGCAGCGCTGGGGCCAGCTCTGGAGTCCTCAGCACAGCAGGGACAGGGACCTGTTGGAGCAGGGCCAGAGGAGGCCACAGCAATGCTGGGAGGGCTGGAAGGGCTCTGCTGTGAGGCCAGGCTGAGAGCCTTCCAACTCCAGCTTGTGATTTCACATCAGTGCAAAACAAAGCCATGAGTGACACCGGAGTGGCCAAGCCACTGCCATCAACTGTGCATCATCTCCTCAGGAAAGAAGTGGACAAACTCCACTTTGTGTTGGATTCTGCAGCAACAAGGAGATGGAAACAGAGTCTGTTGGATCACAGGACTGTAGGGGTTGGAAGAGAGCTCTGGAGATCACCGAGTCCAACCCCCCTGCTGCCAGAGCAGGACCACAATCCAGATCTTCATTTTGAGACCTGGGAGGAAAGAAGTGTAATAAGAAGAGAAGCTGAGAACAAGCAAGGTGGGATCTGGAGACTGAATCGTGTAAGTCAGATACAATAGAGCCCCTTGTCATGGAGCTGGCGTCTGGCCAGCGAGGTCACGAACAAGGAACTGCTCATTCCTTCTGTGACAGAGAGGATTTCATGGCTTGGTTTGCTCTCCCATGGCCACTGGAGCAGGCTGGGGTCTTGCTTCTTATCACTGAATCACTTAGGTGTTGGAAGGCACCTCCAGAGATGATCGAGTCCAACTCTCCCTGCCAGAGCAGGATCCCCTGAGGCAGCCTGCACAGGAATGCATCCAGGTGGCTGCATTCTTATTGTGGCTTCCAATGGCTGGTGCAAAGTGAAGAAGCAGTTGGAGCCAGATGTCTCAGCAGCCAGTCAAGAGACAGTTTCAGATGACCCAGCTCAGTGAAGGTATGAAATTCCTACAGGATGTAGCTCCCTGTGGATTGCAGACAGACCCCAGGTCTGTTCTTTGTCTTATGAGTGGGGCTCAAAACAGGACAATGAGTCCTTTGGTGTCCTCCATCATCAAGTTTACATCATAGATCATAGAATCAGTCAGGGTTGGAAGGGACCACAAGGAGCAGCCAATTCCAACCCCAATGCCATGCCCAAGGACACCCTACCCTGGAGCAGGCTGCCCACAGCCTCAGCCAGCCTGGCCTTAAACACCTCCAGCCATGGGGCCTCAACCACCTCCCTGGGCAACCCATTCCAGCCTCTCACCACCCTCACGCTGAAGAACTTCTTCCTCACATCCAGTCTGAATCTCCCCTTTTCCAGCTTTGTTCTATTCCCCCCAGTCCTATCACTACCTGACAGCCTAAAAAGTCCCTCCCCAGCTTTCTTGTAGCTCCCTTAAGATACTGAAAGGTCACAATAAGGTCACCTCGGAGTCTTCTCCTCTCCAGACTGAACAGCCCCAACGTCCTCAGTCTCTCCTCATATATCAGAGCAGCTCCAGCCCTCTGATCACCCTCATGGCCCTTCTCTAGACACCTTCCAGCACATCCATAGCCCTCATGTAAGAGGGACTCCAGAACTGGATGTAGTACTCCAGGTGAGGTCTCACCAGTGCAGAGTAGTGGGGGAGAATCACCTCCCTCGACCTGAGGTTTGCTTCCAGCCTGCCTGATGGTCTGAGGTTGAGGTTGGAATTGATGACCTTAGAGATCTTTTCCAACCAAAAGGGTTCAATGTTTCTACCACCAAGGCCTGGGCTGCAGAAAGCTTCTTGCTTAGATTGCTCTGGTGCAGAACAAGCTCACTGCTGAATCTTGTGTCCCACCTTGGAGGGCAGGCACTCAGAGGTGTTTGCTTTGTTCTAGCTGCTGTGCTGGCCCAACCAAGGCTCGTTTCATAGAACCATAGAATGGTTTAGGTTGGAAGGGACCTGAAAGCTCAGCCAGTTCCAACCCCCTGCCATAGGCAGGGACACCTCCCACTAGAACAGGTCACTCAAGGACTGGCCTTGAACACCTCCAGGGAGGTTGTGGAGCACAGAAGCACCCAATGTGATCTTTGATCACTTTGGGTGCTTCTGTGCTCCACAACCTCCCTGGGCAACCTGTGCCAGTGTCTCACCACCCTCAACCTGTGCCAGTGTCTCACCACCCATTCCTCTCATAAATTTCACCTTCCCATAGCCATGAGAGGTTTTTTTTTTTTCTCCCTAGGACCAGCTCCAAGCACTCCAACCACCTCCTCCCTGGAGCAGCACAAGCCAGGAGTACCAACCAAGCATCTCCTCCCCATCAGCAGAGCCTCAACACGTCTGTCTTGGCTGCTTTTAAAGCCAACCCCAACATTTGGTGCTAATGTTTCACTTGCATATTAATGCCTCCAATTTTTATTACCCCCATGGTCATAAAGCTCCAGCTGCTGGATCCCAATCCCAGCCTCGGTTATCCTCCCCTTCCCTCCCCCCCAGGGATTCCTGGGAACAGGTCCAGCGTCGCTGATCTGTGGCTGGTTGCTCCGTTGGTGTGTGGAGACAGCCCTCTACAGATGGTTGGCCAAACTTCCCTTGCTCACATGGAATGTTTCCTTCAGCTGCCAGCAAAGGTTTCCTCCTGCAGCCAGGGATCTCCAGGATAGCCTTGGTGGCACAGCAGGATGTAAGGATCAGATGTGTCCACGGCCAGGGCAACCTGCAAGCATATAGAATCATAGAATGATAGAATCAAACAGGTAGGAAGAGACCTCCAAGCTCAGCCAGTCCAACCTAGCCCCCTTCAGGTCCTGGAAGGCCACAAGAAGATCACCTCACAGCCTCCTCTTCTCCAGCCTGCACAGCCCCAACTCTTTCAGTCTGTCCTCACAGCAGAGCTGCTGCAGCCCTCTGAGCATCCTCCTGGCCCTTCTCTGGACACACTCCACATCTCCACATCCCTATTGTCCCAGGGGCTCCAGAACTGGATGCAGTACTCCAGGTGGGGTCTCAGCAGAGCAGAGTAGAGGGGGAGAATCACCTCCCTCCACCTGCTGGCCACACTTCTCCTGCTGCAGCCCAGGCTCTGGTTGGCTTTCTGGGCTGCAAGTGCACACTGCAATTAATTCCTTGTCAATCCCTGCAGAGCTTCTCAGCTCTGATATTAATCTAATTATGTCTCAGGATTAATCCTCCTCAATGCATCAAACAGTTCAGAGCCATGCTCCAGACTTTCATGGTCTTTCATGATCTCAGGATCTTTCACAAGCTCCCTCAGGATCTTTCCTGCCTTTTCTTACTGCCCCAAGGGGAGCTGCTCTGCCTTTGGCCCATGGGAGAAGCTCCAAGGCTGCCTTTTGAAGCTCAGATTCCTGCATAAGGGAAACACTGAGAAATCAGCACACCCCTGAGAGCTCAGGCTGTAAAACCCCAGCACACCTCGCTGAGCCCCAGGGTTGTACCTTCTCTCAGATGGACCTCCAGTGGCAAGCACGTTCTGGTCCATATCTTGCTCTCACACGGGCTCAGTGTGTCCTTTTTGGGTCCAGCTGGAAGCCAACACCTCCTTTAGCTCCTCTGGAAGCCAACACCTCCTTTAGCTCCTCTGGAAGCCAACACCTCCTTTAGCTCCTCAGCCACTTTCTTTCCAGGGTGCAGCTTATACTTCCTGGCTCTGTGTGCCTGAAGCACTACAGCTGGCAGCATGGAGAAAGCTGAGGATCAGCCCCGTGGTTTAATTAAAGGTGTGCCAAGCTACCAGAGGAAGGGGTCAGAAGCAGCAGCTCCAACATTTACCCAGGCCCAAGAGGAGGGAGCAGGAGAAACTTTTTTCTGAGTAGCTCACTGACCTCTGTGGTTGTTTCTCCACCAGCTTTGTGTACCTTATTCCCTCGCAGGGCTCAATGCTTCCACCTCCAGGGATCTCCTCCTAGCCGAGGCGCTGACTGATCTCCTCCTTGGAGGTGATGAGTTGGCAACAGGAGCTGCATCAGCTCAGGCATTCTGGGACACAAGTTCTGTGGGCTTCAGTGGGAGGTTGGCATCCACTTACCTCCAAGGATCTATCACATCAGAAGGTTAGTGGTGGAGTGCTGAATCCAAAGGAAGCCTCCACCTTAAAGTCCTGACCACCAGAGCATCCTGCCGCTGGGTCATACCTCCTCCTACAGCCCGGGTTGGCAGCAGCTGTATCTCCTCTTACCCGTTCCTGTGGCTTGTTTGAAGTCCATGGCTTGACCTCAGTCTGATGAAGGAGAACCCACACTGCTGGACCACAGTCAGCTACATAAGCATCTCCCACCACATCAAGACCTTTCGTGGAGACAGCACAATGCAGCTCAGCCACCCTCTGTCGATGTGGTAAGTGCTAAATCCCTCAGCAAGAGGACTGAAGGACCAGTGTGGGGGACATCTGAGGTTGCTGCACGCAGCAGAATTGGATTGTCCTGGGGGTCACCCACACCAGGATGTATTCTGGGATGGGACAACAAAGAGGTGAGAGAGTGAAGTGTGGGTGTCAAAGCTCAGAAGGAAGAATGGGGCTGAACACTCAACCTAAAGCATTGCTGTCCCACCAAAACCCACCAGTCCACAGGCTTCTGCAGCCAGCCCATGATGGTCTTCATTAGTGACACGAAAATGCCTCTCTAAGCTGAAACAATCCCAGCATGGTGAGGGCTGGAAGTGGCCTCTGGAGCTCATCAGCTAAAGCAGGGCACCCACAGCAGCTTGCTCAGCAGCACAATGGCATTGGGGGATTGGAATCTCTCCAGAGCAGACTCCACAACCTCTCTGGGCAGCCTGGGACAGGCCTCCAGCAGCCTCACATCAAAGAAGTTTCTCCTCCTGCTCAGGTGGAACCTCCTGGGTCTGTGCCCACTGCCCCTTGTCCTGGAGCCTCTGTCCCTTGCGATGGTACCGGCTCTGGAATCTTCTCCTCTGGCAGTGCAGAGAAAGTGCCTGTGGGGAGGAGGGAAATGAGCTTGGAAGGGAGAAATGGAAGCCAGCAGGAAGGGCTGGTCCTGCTGCTGGGATGAGCGTGGAGGATAATTGTAAACAACTGGAGAGATGGGCCTGAAATTCATCTTTTTTAGGACCTAATGGGATTTTGTTTGGCCAAGAGTCAAGAATGAAAAGCCTTCCGTGGCAAGAGGAGGCACTTGGCATGGGTTAGCCTTTGGGGCATGAATGGAGCTGGCTCTCCTTGGCTGTCAGCAGAGGCTCACGCCTGCATGCAGCACTTGGGATTTGGGTTACTGCTCTTCTGGAGCTCGTTTGAAGAAGTTTGCACAGCAAAAGGAGAATCTTGACATAGGCATTTAAAAGCCAAGAGTCCTGGGCTCTGTCTGGGGCACTGATTTTTGGGGGGGGGGGGGGGG
>WAAF01001058.1:13236-58665 GCA_013400475.1 Tricholaema leucomelas
GAGCGTGGAGGGGGACGAGTCACCGAGCTCTTTGTGTTGCCTCCTGTTGAGCTGGAGTGAATTTTGCTCTTCTGTAGGGAGGTGTGTTGGGAAATGGGACTCCCTGGGAGAGAATGGCTTCTCTGGCTGACTGGAGGAGGTGTTTGGGGAAGGGAAATGGTCTGATCTGGAGCACTTCTCCTATGGAGACAGGCTGAGAGACTTGGGGCTGTTCAGCCTGGAGAAGAGAATTACAGAATCATAGAATCAGAGAATGGTTTAGGCTGGAAGGGACNATTCCCTCAGCCTGGAAAACACAGAAACTGTCCATGACACCTGCTGCAAGCAGCAGTCCAGAGCCAAAATCACACGGCCTCCACCTCCAAAATGCCAAGAGCAGTCAAAAGAGATGGGAGAAGATTCCTGTTCCTCCTGCTTTTATGAGTCCCAGAGAATGAAACCAGATTCCTGTCCTCACTGCAGGCAATAAACCATCCCCACGTGATCACTCAGATATGTGAGTGTCCAAACACTGCCTGCTGCCAAACCTGAAGGTCCTTCAACCACCAAACTCCTCCTGACTTATAGAATCAATCAACCAGGTTGGAAGAGACCTCCAAGGTCAGCCAGTCCAACCTAGCACCCAGCCCTAGCCAGTCATCTAGACCATGGCACTAAGTGCCATGGTGTGGCCAGCAGGAGCAGGGAGGTCATTCTGCCCCTGTACTCTGCACTGCTTAGACCACACCTTGAGTACTGTGTCCAGTTCTGGGCCCCCCAGTTTAAGAGGGACATTGAGATGCTTGAACGTGTCCAGAGAAGGGCAACGAGGCTGGTGAGAGGCCTCGAGCACAGCCCTACGAGGAGAGGCTGAGGGAGCTGGGATTGTTTAGCCTGGAGAAGAGGAGGCTCAGGGGAGACCTTATTGCTGTCTACAACTACCTGAGGGGTGGTTGTAGCCAGGAGGAGGTTGCTCTCTTCTCTCAGGCAGCCAGCACCAGAACAAGAGGACACAGCCTCAAGCTGTGCCAGGGGAAATTTAGGCTTGAGGTGAGGAGAAAGTTCTTCAGTGAGAGAGTCATTGGACACTGGAATGGGCTGCCCAGGGAGGTGGTGGAGTCGCCGTCCCTGGAGCTGTTCAAGGCAGGATTGGACGTGGCACTTGGTGCCATGGTCTAGCCTTGAGCTCTGTGGTGAAGGGTTGGACTTGATGATCTGTGAGGTCTCTTCCAACCTTGGTGATACTGTGAGACTGTGAAGTGCCTCATCCAGGCTTTGCTTGAGCACCTCCAGAGATGGAGACTCCACCACCTCCCTGGGCAGCCCATTCCAATGCCAATCACTCTCTCTGCCGACAACTTCCTCCTAGCATCCAGCTTAGACCTCCCCTGGCACAACTTGAGACTGTGAAACTTGGACAAGAGTAAAGGAAAGCATCTTCATGGGGTATATGTGGGGAACCTCCTTCAAGTGTGGTCATGATTCACGGTGATCAGATGTGGTGCTGAGGGATTTGGTTTAGTCAAGGACTTGTCAGTGTGAAACTAATGATGGCACTCAATGATCTGGAAGGTCTTTTCCAACCTAAAGGGTTCTGTGATTCTGTGATCATAGAATCATAGAATCACAGAATGGTTTAGGTTGGAAGGGACCTCAAGGATCATCCAGCTCCAACCCCCTGCCATAGGCAGGGACACCTCCCACTAGAGTAGAATCATAGAATCATAGAATGGTTTAGGTTGGAAGGGACCTCAAGGATCTGTGATCTCCATTGCATTCAGAGGACTCATCCAGATTCCAGGGCTTGGTGCCCAGATATCTGCCCCAGTTGTACCAGTTGGGAGTAGATGCAACCTCAGCTGTCTTGGGTTAAGGCAGGAAGAAAAGTCTTCAGTACAGCTTCAGTCCTCCCTGAGACTTTCATCCTCTTCCATCACGGGCTCACAGATGTTAGGGGTTGGAAGGGACCCAAGGAGATCACTGAGCCCAGAGCAGGCCAACACTATCTGACACAGATCACAGAGGAACACATCCAGACAGGCCTCCCTTTTTATTTGCCAAGGAGTCCAGCACAGCTCCAAAAGGAGACCAAGGGAGAAGCTTTTCTCTTCTCTCAAACCGAGCTGTTGACAAGCACGAGAGGATCCTTCTCTTTCCATCTCCAGATGTTTGCTGCCCCTCCAGAGCTCTGCCTCACGACGAGAGACCGACAAGTCCCTCAGCAATTCTGCCCATTAGCTGCTCCTCAGCTTTGAGAAGGACAAAGTCCCAGTAGCACCAATGCCTCGGGCAGGAGGCTTCACAGAGCACCGAGCCCTGGGCACCGCTGCCAAGTGCCGCCTCGACGTGAACCACCCTCAGCTTTACAAAGTGGCATCGTTCTCCATTGAACCCAGATGGACACCAAGGCCTGCTCCCCTGCCATTATTGCAGGGAACAATGGGTCAACAGCCTGCAGCCAGGCAGCTGCAAATGGGATGCTCCCAGGGGAAAGAAAACAGCTCAGACCTCTCCTGGTGGTGCCACAGTGAGCCTGCAACGTGTGCCCCCTGCGCAAGCAGGGCAATGGTCCCCTGCTGGGCTGAGCGTGGCCAGCAGGTTGAGGAGGATGCTCCTCTCTCTCGACTTTGCCTTACTGGGGCAGTTTTGGGCTCCACAGCTCAAAAGAGACAGGGAGAGAGTGCAGGGGAGGCTACAAAGCTGCTGAGGAGCCTGAGGAGAAAAGGCTGAGAGCCCTGGGGCTGTTGAGCCTGGAGAAGAGCAGAACCAAAGGGGAGCTTCTCAGTGCTCAGCAAGAGCTGAAAAGACCACAGGGGACAAGAGGCTGGGGCCAGACTCTTGTCTGTGATGCCCAGAGCCAGCACAAGTGGCAGAGGGCACAAACTGGAACCCAGGAGGTTCCACCTGAACAGGAGGAGAAGCTTCTTTGTTGTGAGGCTGCTGGAGCACTGTGCCAGGCTCCCAGAGAGGTTGTGGAGTCTCCCTGCATAGAGAGATTCCAACTCCCCCTGGGCATTGTGCTGCTGGGCAAGCTGCTGTGGGTGCCCTGCTTTAGCAGGGGGCTTGGACTGGATGATCTCCAGAGGTCCAACCTCCAGCTGCTGGATTCTGTGCAGAACTTGGTGCCATGGTCTAGCCTTGAGCTCTGTGGTGAAGGGTTGGACTGGAGGATCTGTGAGGTCTCTTCCAACCCTGATGATACTATGATACTATGATACAAGTGACCTCTTCTTCCCCCCCGGGCTGGTTTGGGTACAAAAAGCTTTATTGACAACAACCTTTGTCAATTACAAAGCCCAGAGGAGAGGTCCACGCTGCAGAGCACAGATGGTCAGGAAACTTCAGGGAGCACAACAAACCCACCTTGGCCTCGGCTGGACTCAGAGGAGCCAACATGTGCCAGGCCACACAGCCCCTTCCAGCAGAGTCATTCTGCACGAGCTGGGGCTGACCATGGATGCTCCTCAGCACTCAGAGGCAGCTCTCCAGAGCAGGACAGCTCCTTGTGCCCACCTGGCAGCCATAGCAGCTCTTCTGCAGAAAGCAGCACTTGGAGCAAGGCCCCTGGGAAGTGCTGGTGCCTCAGCTAGGGCTGCTGTTGGGCTGTGTGGACGTCACCTTGTTCACCCAGCATGCAAGAGGAGAGTTGGCCTGAATTTACCTTCTCTGACCCTTCTGCCCACATCTTCTCTGCTCCAGGTCCTGGTATCCCAGGTTCAAGCTAAGGTGGATGTCTGTTCTGCTCCCATCTGCCCCTCAGGGTCCTAGAAGCTCTCTATGAAGTGTTCCTCCAAAGCCAGTCACAGTCCCACGGAGGACAGGAGGACTCCTTGGACCTGCCCCTCTCCTTCAGGCACGGTGGCATCAGTGGGCTCCCAGCAAAGTGTACCCCAGGGAGCTGCCTCCTGAAACTTCTTTCTTGTGAAGGTGCTGGAGCCCTCTTCCAGGCTGACTGGAGAGGTTGTGGAGTCTCCTTATATGGAGAGATTCCAACCCTCTCTGGGTATTGTGATGCTGGGCAAGCTGCTGTGGGTGCCCTGCTGTTAGGAGGAAGTTCCTGCCAGAGAGAGTGATTGGCATTGGAATGGGCTGCCCAGGGAGGTGGTGGAGTCACCGTCCCTGGAGGTGTTGAAGCCAAGCCTGGCTGAGGCACTTAGTGCCATGGTCTGGTTGATTGGCCAGGGCTGGGTGCTAGGTTGGACTGGATGATCTTGGAGGTCTCTTCCAATCTGCTTGATTCTATGATTCCATGATCTCCAGAGGTCCCTTCCAGCCTCACCATGCTGGGATTCTGGGATTCTATGATGCTCAGAGGGCTGCAGCAGCTCTGCTATGAGGACAGACTGAAAGAGTTGGGGCTGTGCAGGCTGCAGAAGAGGAGGCTCCCAGGTGACCTTCTTGTGGCCTTCCAGGATCTGAAGGGGGCTACAAAAAAGCTGGGGAGGGACTTTCTAGACTCTCAGGGAGTGGCAGGACTGGGGGGAATGGAGCAAAGCTGGAGGTGGGGAGAGCCAGAGTGGAGGTGAGGAGGAAGTTGTTGAGCATGAGAGTGGTGAGAGGCTGGAATGGGTTGCCCAGGGAGGTGGTTGAGNGCTGGAAAGGGTTGCCCAGGGAGGTGGTTGAGGCCCCATGGCTGGAGGTGTTTCAGGCCAGGCTGGCTGAGGCTGTGGGCAGCCTGCTCTAGGGTAGGGTGTCCCTGGCCATGGCAGGGGGGTTGGAACTGGCTGCTCCTTGTGTTCCCTTCCAACCCTGACTGATTCTATGATTCCAATGATCTGGTCCAAGCTCCCCTCTCCTGCAGCAGGCAGAGTCGTTAGCAGCAGCTTGGCTTTGCTATTGTTAGTCACACTCCCAAGCTCCCAACGCCTGCGAGCTGTTTGCTGTCTGGAGCACAGCTTCAGCTGGCAGAGCTGGAGCCCGTGAGGAGCTGTGGTAGGTTGCCCTGCTGTTGACAAGTCCTTTAGCTGGACGCTCTCTGCTGCCTAACCAGCACGTCATAAATCCAGCAGGAGTCTTCTGAGGGCTCTGGGGGCGTTTTTGCTTTCAAGCATCATAATGGGGAGGGAGGGATGAAACTCCCATGAAGCTTGAAGTCATTTTTGTCGTGTTTTAAGACAGCCCATGGAAGGGATGACTCCTTCAGCAACGAGATGAGGAAGGCTGCTCAGGAACAGCCTGCTAGAGCCAACTGCAACTGGTTTGGGTTTCTGTAGAAGGATGGCAACCTTCTGCTGGAGAAGGGCACCAAGGAGGGCGTTCTGCCCCCTCTGCTGTGCTCTGCTGAGACCTCACCTGCAGCGCTGGGGGCAGCTCTGGAGTCCTCAGCACAGCAGGGGCAGGGAACTGCTGGCAGGAGGCCACGGCAATGCGGGGAGAGCAGGCTGAGAGAGCTGGGGCTGTGCAGCCTGGGGAAGAAAAGGCTCCAGGGGTGCCTCCTGGGAGGGATACCTCCTGGGAGGGATGCCTCCTGGTAGGGATACCTCCTGGTAGGGATACCTCCTGGTAGGGATACCTCCTGGTAGGGATGCCTCCTGGTAGGGATACCTCCTGGTAGGGACACCTCCTGGTAGGGACACCTCCTGGTAGGGATGCCTCCTGGTAGGGATACCTCCTGCTAGGGATACCTCCTGGTAGGGATGCCTCCTGGTAGGGATACATCCTGGTAGGGATGCCTCCTGGTAGGGATGCCTCCTGGTAGCCTTCAGCACTTCAAGGGGAGCTATAGGGAAGGTTGGGGCTTTCTTTCCCCAGGACAAGGAGTGCTGGTTTAAAGTGAGAGAGACTCAGACTAGAGAGAGGGAGGACATTTATTCAACTGAGGGTGGTGAGGCTCTGGCCCAGAAATTCTTCCTCATGCCCAACCTAAACCTCCCCCGGGGCAACTCTTGCCCTGTCACTCGTTCCTTGGGAGAAGAGACCAACCCCCACCTGGTTCCAGGGAACCAGACCAACCCCCACCTGGCTCCAGGCTGCCCAGTGCCCAGGTGGAATCCCCATCCCTGAAGGGGTTTCAGAGCTTGTGCAGACGAGGTGCTGAGGGACACGGTTTGGTGGTGGGCTTGGCAGTGCTGGGATCGTGGTGGGACTCACTGATCTTGGGAAGGTCTCTCCCAAGCAGGATGATTTTCTGTCCCTCTGGCTCTAGGAGTGCAATGGCCTTTTCAAACGTGACGGTGGTGCTTTGTCCTCTCCTTGGAAATGTCACCTCCTGCATCTTTTATTGGCTTCCCTCCTGTGCTCCCTGCACCCCAGCCTTGGGAGAGTGCCTCAGCAGACAGTCGTCTTGACAACCTCCTCTTCATCTTCTGAGCAATGGGGCAGAGCACAGGCTTGGGCAGAATCAAAGGCAGCAGGGTGGGCCAGATGGTGGAGCAGCCTTTGGTGGCTCCGTGACCCGGAGCAGGAGTGACCCTGGGGTGCCACGGCAATTGCCTTGCTGTGGGATTCTCCAGCCAGCAGAATCCATGCTCCTACCTGCTGGGATGATGCAGAGGAGTCCTCAGCCCTTCAGGCCACTTGTTTTTTTATCCTCCTGTAGTGGTCCACACCCATGGACAAGGTCAGGCTTTAAAAGTGTCCAGCTGCTGCGGGAACATGAAAGCAGATGGCCAGTTCTTGACAGCTGCTGAAAAATCCTTTTGTGATGTCCCTGACCAGACATTTCCCAAGTGGAGAGCTTCTGCTGCCTGTCCCTCGAGCTGCACTCACTGGAGAACTCAGGCCATTGTTGCTTCTGGCAAAGAAAGAAAAGCAAATGCTCTTCAGAGCTGCCCTCGTGGCTGAACAGTTCTGCAGGCAGCCAAAGCAGGTCTCGGCAAAGTTTCCTTCTGCAACACCATCTCAGGATCACAGGAGCAGGAGAAACTGCTTTGGGGTGAGGGTGCTGGAGCCCTGTGCCAGGCTGCCCAGAGAGGTTGTGGAGTCTGCTTGCCTGGAGAGATTCCAACCCCCTCCTTGGGCATTGTGCTGCTGGGCAAGCTGCTGTGGGTGCCCTGCAGCTTGTGTGGCACCCTCTCCAGAGGTAGAGGTACTGTGAGGTACCCTCTCCAGAGGTACCTTCCAACTCTCCAGAGGTCACTTCCAACCCCCACCAGGTTGGGATCTTGTCACTGTACCAAGCTAAAGCTTCAACTGAGCAAAAGTTTTCCTTCAGCTAAAGAAAGGAGACAAAAAGTAATAATAATAAAAAAAAAAGAGGCTTCCTGAGTAGCACAAACAGAACATTTTAATCTGATTTGCAGCCATTAGGGCACGAAAAAGAACACAGCTGAGGAGATAAGCTGAGCTTTTGCCACACCATACTGCTGAGCAGAAAGCCTCAGCACCAGCACCAGCATCACAAGCAGGGGGGTTGGACTGGATCATCTCCGACCCCCACCACGCTGAGATTCCAAGAGATCTGACTAAGTAATGACAAGGATTGGCTGGGTGAGAACAAGATGAGTACACAAATCATAGAACCACAGACTCCTAGAATGGACTTCAAAGACCATCCAGCTCTAAATCCCCTGTCAGGGACACCTCCTACTAGCCCAGTTTGCAAGAGGACGCAGGACTGCACCCAGCAGCAAGGAAACCCCAAATCCCCACACAGCACAGAGGAGTTTGTAGCTGCAGGAAAGGCTTTTCTAAGGCTGTGGCCACACATTGCTACCCCAAACCTTCCTGGTGAAAGTTTCTCACCTTCCCTGCATGTGGAAACATCTCAGGAGTGCCACAGCTGTGTGGATAAAACCCTCAGGTGGTATTTCCATTCGGAGCTTGGGCAGCTCCAGCTTTTCTTAGCTGGATTCTCTGACTCAACACCTGCAGAGCCTCACAAGCCACCACTTTCCTTCACTACTGCCTTCTGGGCAAGAAATTGCTCCTCATGTCCAGCTTAAGCCTCTCCTGGGGTAACTCGAGGCTGTTTCCTTTTGTCTTGTTGCTTGTTCCTTGGGAGAAGAGACCAACCCCACCTGGCTCCAACCTCCTTTCAGGGAGTTGAAGAGAGCGACAAGGTCTCCACTCAGCCTCCTCTTCTCCAGGCTCAACAGCCTCAGGTCCCTCAGCTGCTCATCACAAGACTTTGGTAGCTTCATTGTCCTCCTCTGGACCTGCTCCAGACCCTCAATGTCATTCTTGGACTGAAGGGCCCAAAAGTGAACCCAGGATTTGAGATGTGACCTCACCAGTGCCAAGCCCTGGGGGACAATCCCTGCCCTGCTCCTGCTGGCCACACCATTGCTGATCCAGGCTGGGATGCTGGTGGCCTTCTTGGCCACCTGGGCACAGCCTGGCTCACGTTCAGCCACTATCAACTAACATCCCCAGGGTCCTTTTCTGCCTGGCAGTTTCCAGCCCCTCTACCCAACAGCCTGGACCATTCCTGAGGTGGTTGTGACCCAAGGGCAGGGTCTGGCCCTTGACCTGATTGAACTCCATCAACACAGCACCTTGGCAAATAGCAGCTGATCTGAGGGCAACATGAGGATGGGGTCTGGTGCTCCCCAGGGTGCTTGCCCCTGTAGAGGATGGAATCTGGCCAGAGAAGCTTTCTGCTTTCTTATTGCTTCTGCTGCAGGTCAAGCTAGGATGGGAGGGAGAGGAGGAGGGGAGGAAGAGTCACAGTTAATGGATCTGAGAGATGATTTCCAGGGGAACTGTGCACGACAGTGCTGTGGTTTCAGCAGGCACTCTGAAACAAGTCTCTTCCCTTTCTCCCTGCAGCTGAGTGCTCCTGGATATTGTTTCAGCCTCCTGGCCAGCTGAGCAGGATAAGCTGAGCTTGTGCAGGGCATCAGTTTGTTTCTGTAAGAAATCAGGGTATGAGAAGCATCTCTGGCCAAAGAGATCCAACACTGAGGTAGTGGTGGGGATGGAGCATCAGCTCTGTGATCTGCAGAAACCCCCACAAGAGGCAGAGGGAGGAGGTGGAGGAGCTGAAGGGATCGTGGTGGGCACCAGGCAACAGAACAAGGGGACACAGTCTCAAGCTGTGCCAAGGGAGGGCTAGGCTGGATGTTAGGAGGAAGTTGTTGGCAGAGAGAGTGATTGGCATTGGAATGGGCTGCCCAGGGAGGTGGTGGAGTCGCTGTCCCTGGGGGTGTTGAAGCAAAGCCTGGATGAGGCACTTAGTGCCATGGTCTGGTTGATTGGCCAGGGCTGGGTGCTAGGTTGGACTGGATGACCTTGGAGGTCTCTTCCAACCTGGTTGATTCTGTGCTTCTATGATCATCTCACCAGGTTAGTTATTCCCCCTTCTCCCCTGGCCTTCCTCATCTGCTTTCCCTCAGACAATTTGGT
Organism: Tricholaema leucomelas; assembly: GCA_013400475.1. NCBI lineage: Eukaryota > Metazoa > Chordata > Aves > Piciformes > Lybiidae > Tricholaema lacrymosa > Tricholaema leucomelas. The sequence continues at coordinate 22,501 of WAAF01001058.1, forward strand.
CTCACCAAAACCAGCCTCAAGCCAAACCACTTCCTTGTGCTTGGGGCTCTCCTGCATCTCATCCTCCTCTCCCAGCCCATCTCTCAGAAGAGCTGCCCTCAGCCAGGGAAACCAGGACAAAGCAAACCAAGTTTATTTGTCCAAGCATCTCTGCCATGGCAGCATCCCGAGGACACAGGCGTAGGATGACCACAGAGCACTGAGCAGCCTGAGGAGGCTTCAGGTGGGTGCTTGGGACACCTGCAAAGCTACAAAACACCTCCCCATGGCTAAGTGAAAAGTTCTTCTGAAGTCAAAACTTCATGAGAAGCAGAACTGGGGGGGGGTTGAAAGGTCTAGAGGAGAAACACAGACTTGGAGGACAACCATCTGGTCACAGCAGAGAGTGAAGGAAATGCATGGGCTGAAGACTTGGGTGGCACAGCCCAAATCCCTCTTTTGACCCCATCCTTCTCCACCTGCTCCTCTTTCACCCATCTGGAGAAGGGAATGTCCCAGAGAAGAGGCATTAGACCCCTGGCACCTGCAAACCAGCTCTAGGGTTGGGCCATGTTGGGATCCCAGTCTTGTCAGGATCCTGGTTCCGTGGGTGCATACCAGTTCCACACTGGGATCCCTGTGACATGCAAGGGTCACAATCCCATGCTGGGATCCCTGTCCTGTGCAGGGTCCTCAGTCTCATTCTAGGACCTCTGGTCTCATACCAGGACTCCAATCCCATGCCAGGATCCCTGTCCTGTGCTGGGATCCCTGTCTCATGCATGGACACCAGTCCCATGCCAGGATCCCTGTGACATGCAGGGATCTTTACCCCATGCAGGAATCCCAAGCCCAGACTCCAGATCCCATGCTAGGATCCCAGATCCCAAGCTGGGATCCCAGCAGCAGGTTCATCTCCCATGTGCCTGTTTAGAGTTTCTGGATTCCATCATCCAGCTGAGAACGAACTTCTGCTCCTTCCCAGCTGGATCTCCACACCCAGGACTCTGAGGTTGATCCCACTTGAATTTCAGGCTAGACTAAAAGCAGGAGGACATTGCAGGGGGGTGGTGAGGAGAAGGTGCTTCTGGTGAGAGGTGGAGCACAGTCAGCTTGAGGAAGAGCTGCCCTTGCAACCAGAGCTGGCATCAGGGGGATCTGTGCCCCTTTAAAGGGAGCACCAGCACAAAGCAGGAGCCTATCCCCTGTGCGGTGAGTTCCTGTCTGCACCTGAGAGGTGCTGCAAAGCAGAAGGCATCAGTCCAGATTCCAGCAGGAAGGGCAGGGCAGTGTGGCCACCAGGGAGCCAGAAGGACGGAGCAGCTCCTCAGCATCCCAGCTGGAGCTCAGCCGGGTGCAAGGGCCAGCTGCTGGCTTCTGTGCGCGGAGATTTGCTGACATCTACAGGGCGCTTGAGAGAGATGAACCAAGGACTCACAGAAGGATTTGGGGTGGAACAGACCTTAAAGGTCATCTAAGGCACGGGCAGGGACGTCTTCAGATCAAGTTGCTCGAAGCCTCATCCACCTGCCCTTGAACGTTCTGGCCAGTGTGGGTGAGCTGCATCCACCCAGTCCTGTGCAGGAGAGAGTCCAGGGGAGGCTGGGAAGCTGCTGAGGGGCCTGGAGCATCTCTGTGAGGAGGAAAGGCTGAGAGCCCTGGGGCTGTTGAGCCTGGAGAAGAGCAGAACCAAAGGGGAGCTTCTCAGTGCTCAGCAAGAACTGAAAAGACCACAGGGGACAAGAGGCTGGGGCCAGACTCTTGTCTGTGGTGCCCAGAGCCAGCACAAGCAGCAGAGGGCACAAACTGGAACCCAGGAGGTTCCACCTGAACAGGAGGAGAAGCTTCTTTGTTGTGAGGGTGCTGGAGCCCTGTGCCAGGCTCCCAGAGAGGTTGTGGAGTCTCCCTGCCTAGAGAGATTCCAACTCCCCCTGGGCATTGTGCTGCTGGGCAAGCTGCTGTGGGTGCCCTGCTTTAGCAGGGGGCTTGGACTGGATGATCTCCAGAGGTCCAACCTCCAGCTGCTGGATTCTGTGCAGAACTTGGTGCCATGGTCTAGCCTTGAGCTCTGTGGTGAAGGGTTGGACTGGAGGATCTGTGAGGTCTCTTCCAACCCTGATGATACTATGATACTATGATACAAGTGACCTCTTCTTCCCCCCCGGGCTGGTTTGGGTACAAAAAGCTTTATTGACAACAACCTTTGTCAATTACAAAGCCCAGAGGAGAGGTCCACGCTGCAGAGCACAGATGGTCAGGAAACTTCAGGGAGCACAACAAACCCACCTTGGCCTCGGCTGGACTCAGAGGAGCCAACATGTGCCAGGCCACACAGCCCCTTCCAGCAGAGTCATTCTGCACGAGCTGGGGCTGACCATGGATGCTCCTCAGCACTCAGAGGCAGCTCTCCAGAGCAGGACAGCTCCTTGTGCCCACCTGGCAGCCATAGCAGCTCTTCTGCAGAAAGCAGCACTTGGAGCAAGGCCCCTGGGAAGTGCTGGTGCCTCAGCTAGGGCTGCTGTTGGGCTGTGTGGACGTCACCTTGTTCACCCAGCATGCAAGAGGAGAGTTGGCCTGAATTTACCTTCTCTGACCCTTCTGCCCACATCTTCTCTGCTCCAGGTCCTGGTATCCCAGGTTCAAGCTAAGGTGGATGTCTGTTCTACTCCCATCTGCCCCTCAGGGTCCTAGAAGCCCTCTATGAAGTGTTCCTCCAAAGCCAGTCACAGTCCCACGGAGGACAGGAGGACTCCTTGGACCTGCCCCTCTCCTTCAGGCACGGTGGCATCGGTGGGCTCCCAGCAAAGTGTACCCCAGGGAGCTGCCTCCACCCAAGAGCAATGGGGTTGGCAGGCAGAGGCAGCTGTGGAGAACCCCCACCCCCGAGGCTGCTGGATGGACCTCCTCAGTCTGAGTCGCTGCCCTCCTGCTTGGCTGACCCCACGGCAGATGCCAGCTCCTCCTCCTGCCCCTTCAGCCGCTCTCCTGCGAGGGACAAACAGCAGAGGTCAGTGACACCCACCCGGCCCTGCAGCTGGGGAGGGATCACCCCTGGCATCGGGACAGCTGAGGGGGTGACCTGCTGCAACTACCTCCACAGGGGCTGGGGATGCTGATGGACAGCAAGTAGGTCATAAGCCAAAAATGAGCCCTTGTGGCCAAGAGGGCAAATGGTCTCCAGGGGGGCATGAATAAGAGTGAGACCAGCAGCTTGAAGGAGGTTCTCCTTGTGCCCTGCTGAGGCCACAGCTGGAGGACTGAGGCCAGTTCCAGACTCCCCAGTTACAGAGAGGCAGGGAACTACTGGAGAGGGTCTGGAGCAGCTCTGTGAGGAGGAAAGGCTGAGAGCCCTGGGGCTGTTGAGCCTGGAGAAGAGCAGACCCAGAGAGGAGCTTCTCAATGCTCAGCAAGAGATAAAGGGACCACTGGGGACAAGAGGCTGGGGCCAGACTCTTGCCAGTGGTGCCCAGGGACAGCACAAGAGGCAGTGGGCACAAACTGGAACCCAGGAGTTTCCACCTGAACAGGAGAAGATACTTCTCTGGTGTGAGGGTGCTGGAGCCCTGTGCCAGGCTGCACAGAGAGGCTGTGGAGTCTCCTTGCCTAGAGAGATTCCAAACCCCTCCATGGCATTGTGCTGCTGGGCAAGCTGCTGTGGGTGCCCTGCTTTAGCACTGGACTGGATGATCTGCAGAGGTCCCTTCCAACCTCACCGTGCTGGGATGCTGTCATAAACCATCTCTGCTGGGGAACCAATGCAGCAGAGGACCTGAGCTGCAGCCCCCATGCCCTCAAGCCAAGTCCTCATGCGGCCTCGAGTAAGCTACTTGGGACCAACAGCTTCACAGACCCTTTTGGGAAGGGGATCAAGCTCCTCCAGTCCCTCCCTGGCCCCAGTAAGGACTGTGTGAGCCCTCTGGACCTCCTGGTGCCCCCATCCCCCGTCCCTGCAGCACCATAACCCACGTATCAGCTCAGCAATGGCTCTTTGTGTCCTCTTCTCCAGCTTCTCCAGTTTCTTGGCCACATCTCGCTTCAGATCCCTGAGGAGAAGAGTGACAGTGTCACAGCCAGTCCTCACCCCAGGCAGATGGGAACACAGGGGCCAGTGGCAGAGAAGCCTCTTCCCTCCTGTGAGCACCAGAATGTGCCTGCAACCAGGGCAACTCATGGGCACACCAACCCAATACCCAAGGTACCCCTTGTGACAGTGACCCCGCAGGGCTCAGTGGTGTCGCTCAGCTGTCCCCAGCAGGAGGGCTGGTTCCCCATTTCCAGCCAGTTAACCCCCTCTGGACAAGCTGAAGGTGATGGTAACCCACCACTGATGCCAAGAACCCTTCCCCAGGAGCAGGGCTCTGCAGGCACTCACCAGTCAGGCTTCCTAGGTGCCAGGTTTGCCAGATCCTAGGGAGGAAGAGGAGACAGCCAGTGAGAGCTGCAGGTGAGGTTCAAACCCCAGGCAAGCAGAGGGCAGCTCCAAGTGTACCTACCACCTCATCGATGATGGGCTCCGGCTTGGCAGCCTCCAGCTGCTCCTTCACCTTGTCTTCCACTAGATGGGGGAACAGGACCAGCATCAGCAGGACAACAAAGGCACAAGGCGCAGGGAAAGCCACCAGAGCCGCAGGCTCCCTTCGCAAAAGCTCTTCTAGGAGCCCGTTTGAACATCTTCACCTTAAGAGCACAGAACATCACATCCCACCCACTACCCAAACCCTTCTGGAGCCTCCTAAAAACCACAACAACCACTGAGCACCAGAAACAGCAAAGGCAGCAGGATGTCTGCTGAGTTCAAGTCCTCTTCTCACAAGAACCTGCTGCTCTGCAGCTGTCTGAAGCGGAGTCTGACTCACCATGCCTCGTTTTAGAAGGTCACACCACTTGGGACATCTTGGAAGCATCAAACTGCAGCCCAGACCTTATGTAAAGGTCTGCAGAGACTGGTGGATGATGGTGTGGTTCTTCAACTTGGTTGTCAGAGGAGAGAGTGAAGGCACCAGCAAGATCTTTGCTTCAGCAAGTTGCAGCCCCACCAAAGTCCAGTTCCAACCCCCCTGCCATGCCCAGGGACACCCTACCCTAGAGCAGGCTGCACACAGCCTCAGCCAGCCTGGCCTTAAACACCTCCAGGGATGGGGCCTCAACCCCCTCCCTGGGCAACCCATTCCAGGCTCTCACCACTCTCATGGTGAAGAGTCCTGAGCAAGTGGTGAGGAATGGAGATGACTCCAGTTGGGTGGGTGGGCACCAGTGGTGCTCCCCAGGGCTCAGCACTGGGACCAGGTCTCTTTATCCATGACCTGGACAAGGGGATCAAGGCTCCCTCAGCCAGATTGCAGATGACACCAAGTTGGGCGGCAGTGTTGATCTGCTGGAGGGTCAGGAGGGATCTACAGAGGCATCTGTAGAGGCTGGAGCAATGGGTGAGGCCAATGGGATGAGGTTCAACCAGCCCAGGGGATGGGCCCTGCCCTCGAGTCACACAAAGGCCACAGAGGGCCCAGGCAGAGGTCAGAGTGGCTGGAAACGGCACCATGGAAAAGGACCTGGGGGGTTTGGTAACCACGGCTGGAGATGAGCCAGGGTGTGCCCAGGTGGCCAAGATCCTGGCTTGGATCAGCAATGGTGTGGCCAGCAGGAACAGGGTGGGAATTTTCCCCTTGGACTGGGCACTGGTGAGGCCACTCCTTGAATCCTGGGGTCAGGTTTGGGCCACTCACTCCAAGGACATTGAGGGGCTGCAGCAGGGCCAGAGAAAGGCAACAAAGCTGGGGAAGGGTCTGGAGAACAGGGCTGGTGAGGAGCAGCTGAGGGAGCTGGGGCTGTTGAGCCTGGACACCTGGAGAAAAGGAGGCTGAGGAGAGACTTTCTGGCTCACTCCTACTCCCTGAAAGGAGTCTGGGGCCAGGTGGGATTGGTCTCTTCTCCCAAGGAGCAAGTGACAGGAGCAGAGGAAATAGCCTCAAGTTGCTCTGAGGTGGGATTTAGGTTGGACAGGAGAAGAAACTTCTTCCCTGAAAGGGTTCTCAAGCACTGGCCCAGGCTGCCCAGGGAGGTGGCTGAATCCCCACCCCTGGAGGTGTCTCAAAGCTGCAGAGATGTGGTGCTGAGGGCCACGGTTCAGCTCCAGCCTTGGCAGAGTTAAGGAGTGGTTGGACACAGTGGCCCTAAACGATTCTGTGACTCTATGATTTCAAGATCGAGGCAACCTCTTACCCTGCACCTCCCTCTCAGCAGGTGAGGTGTGAGGAGGTGAACTCAGGAGGTTCAGTGTGAGGAAAGCACCACCCTGAGCACCTCAGACTCATGACTAATATTTGTTTAAAGGTAAGTCAAACACCAAAAAAAACCCAGGCTGGACCTCCTTGAGAATGTTGCAGCAGCAGCTCAGCTCCTCTGAGTTAGCACCCCGTGGGTTTGGGGCTGGGCTCCCCATGCTCAGGACACACACCCAGGCCTTGTGCAACACAGGGTGTGCAGTCCCCAGGGGGAAGAGAGGGTGATGAAGCAATGGGGGCCACAAGCATCAGGCCTGACAGCAGCAGCAAGAGAGCTCTGGAGATCCCAGCTCGGCTGCATGGCAGCGGCAGTACCCTCTGGGGCTGCAGTCACCTCCCAGCACCTCAACACCTCACACTGGCCAAAATGTCTCCAGGTGGCTTCTCCTCCTTGGGTTGGAGCAAGAAGGAAGACAGAGAATAGAATAGAATCAACCAGGTTGGAAGAGACCTCCAAGCTCAGCCAGGTCAACCTAGCACCCAGCCCTATCCAGTCAACCAGACCATGGCACTAAGTGCCTCATCCAGGCTTTGCTTCAACACCTCCAGGGATGGTGACTCCACCACCTCCCTGGGCAGCCCATTCCAATGCCAATCACTCTCTCTGCCAACAACTTCCTCCTAACATCCAGCCTAGACCTCCCCTGCCACAACTTGAGGCTGTGTCCCCTTCTTCTGTTGCTGGTTGCCTGGCAGAAGAGCCCAACCCCACCTGGCTACAGCCTCCCTTCAGGTAGCTGCAGATAGCAATGAGGTCTGCCCTGAGCCTCCTCTTCTGCAGGCTGCACACCCCCAGCTCCCTCAGCCTCTCCTCACAGGGCTGTGCTCCAGGCCCCTCACCAGCCTTGCTGCCCTTCTCTGGACACCTTCCAGCACCTCAACATCCCCGAGCCAGCTGGTTTGTGGACAGCAAAGCTATAAACCTCTGCCCTGTGCAGGGTGCTGTTCTCCTGTCCTCACCACCTCAAGTGCTGCATGGGCCTGGAGAGGGAAGGCTCCAGGGCGACCTTCTGGTGGCCTTGCAGTACTTCAAGGGGACAATCAGAAAGCTGGGGACAGACTTTTGAGCAGGGCCTGCTGTGACAGGACAAGGGGTGATGGTTTGATCTGAGAGAGGGAGACTCAGACTGGAGAGAAGATTTTTTTCACGCTGAGGGTGGTGAGGCCCTGGCCCAGGTTGCCCAGAGAGGTGGAGATGCCCATCCCTGGCACCATTCCAGCTCAGGTTGTTTGGGGCTCTGAGCAATCCACTCCAGCTGTCCCTGCTGACTGCAGGGGCTTGGACTGGATGAGCTTTAAAGGTCAAACCATCCCATGATCTCCAGGCCTATAAAAGCCTCCAGAAGAGAGCACAGCAACAGTGTCCTCACCGTCGTGGCACCAGCACCACCCCTGGCAACGCTTCTGCTTTGGTGCTCCCTCATCTCACCTGCCACATTCCACTTGCACCCACCTGAGGCTGGCTTGGCCTGAGGCACCTTCCTCTTCTTCAGCTCCTCATCTTCAGGGTCATAGTTTCGCAGTTTGATCTCCCTGGAGAGGAAAGAGAAGAAAAGAGAGCAGAGAGACCTCTGCATGCCACCTAGACCATGGGTGAGGGGCAGCAGCTGCAGGCAGCAACCTGCACAAGTCAGCTATGGCAGGGTCAGCCAGCAGCTGGGCAGGGTGAAGGTGATGGGGATATCTAGAGATACTCCCAACCCACCTGGACACTGGGATCCTGGACAACCTTGACAAGCACCACTTCAAAACCAACACTTTGCACATGCCATGGCAGCTAAAGCTGCCTGCCCAATGTCAAACCAGCCAAGAGGTCTTCTGTGTACAGCAGAAGCTCCCATTTCAAGGGGCACACACTTCAGAGGTCTGGTTCCTACCCCAGGAAGGGTTTCCATCCCTTCCTGACCTTGCTGCAGGGGTCTAGCAGCACTTGGGGAACACACATGAGAGAGGAATTGGAGTTTAAAGCTGCTCCTGGCTGCTCTTCCCACCCACAAAGCCTCAGCTCAGCTCACAAACAAAAGCCTTGGAGACCAGCACTGCTGGAGCTCACTGGAGGCTTACCAACAAAAGAAAACCACAAGGCACCAGCTGGCAGGCTCTGGAGAAGATAGGACAAGTGGCAGCATGGGTCTGGCTGAAGGGGAAGCAGCTGATGCATGAGGATGAAGAGGAGATGAGCTGTGAGGCTGCAGCACCTGGAAGATGCCCCGCATCTGGCACTGGTGCCTTCAGCTCCTCATTAGAGCCAAGCAAGCAGCAGGAGACAACAAACCTGGCTGCTGTTTAATTAACTGTGAGTGAGAGCAGCTCCTGCACCTGCCCCCAGGGTGCCCAGTGGCCACCTCCTCAGGGACTGTGCCGTGACCCAGCTCCAGCTCTGCCACGCTCACCAGGAGCATGAGGATTTGATTCCTCCCCCTGAGAGTCAAAGCATAGTTTGGGGTGGAAGGGACCTGTCAAGGTCAGCTACTCCAAATCCCCTGCAGTCAGCAGGGACATCAGCAGCTGGAGCAGATGGTACTTCTGCAGGACTTTGGGGGAGAATCATAGAATCAATAAGGTTGGAAGAGACCTCCAAGCTCAGCCAGTCCAACCTAGCACCCAGCCCTGGCCAATCAACCAGACCATGGCACTAAGTGCCTCAGCCAGGCTTGGCTTCAACACCTCCAGCAAAAGCGACTCCACCACCTCCCTGGGCAGCCCATTCCAATGCCAATCACTCTCTCTGCCAACAACTTCCTCCTAACATCCAGCCTAGACCTCCCCTGCCACAACTTGAGGCTGTGTCCCCTTCTTCTGTTGCTGGTTGCCTGGCAGAAGAGACCAACCCCACCTGGCTACAGCCTCCCTTCAGGCAGTTGTAGACAGCAATGAGGTTACCCCTGAGCCTCCTCTTCTCCAGGCTAAATAACCCCAGCTCCCTCAGCCTGAAATGCCTGAGAGAGGGTCAAGAACATCCAGGGCTTCCCTGAACTGCTTCCAACAGATGGAAGGGCTCTGCCATGGCACTTCAGAAAGGGTCGGCTGGGGGCTGGGTGTTTGAAACTGCTTTGTTCTTCTGCTGCAGCAGAGGAAGCCTCTGGGTTTGTGTAGCTCCACCAGGCACCTAGAGCCAGTGCTGAGGAGCAGCAGAGACACTTGAGCAGAGCAACATGAAGGGTATGAATGAGACCAAGAGGTGAAGAGCCATGGAGAACGCCCACCTCTGATCCTAGGCAGAGTGAGCAGGGTCTGCAGATGCTAGTGTCTGTCCTACTGAGGTCTGCTGAGCCTCTTTCACCTCCAGAAGCACTAAGAAAGCCTTGCTGAGATGTCCCAGTCAGCTCTCCTCAGCCCTTAGCCCTTTCCTTGGACAGGTAAAAATAGGAAGGTGCTCTTGGAGCACTTAGGAAGGTGCATTCCCAGTGCTTGCTCCATAAAGCCCTTGGGGCTGGAGGAGGAAAGCCAAACCCAACCTCTCAGCCAGCTTGCAGTGTCCTGGTTTGTGTCCAGAAGGCTCTCTGCATTCTGCACATGCCCTGCATGCCATTCCCAACCCTCCTGCTCTCCACAAAGGCTGAGACACAGCTCCTGCTTCCCTACTGAGGAGCTCCAGGCCTGAGTGCAAAGCAGATCTGGGGCATTCCTGACCCTAACAAGGAATCTGCCACCCTTGAGAAGCTTTCAGGAGGTGCTGGGAGGCTGTGTCCATCCCTGCCCTCAGTAATGGCTGCAGCTACTCAAATGTTCCTGTGGTCCTGGGAGGTCCCAGCACAGAGCTGCACCCACTGCTGGCTGGAGGGACACAACCACCACCATCCTTACCAGTCCTGGCTTGTCTGGGCTGGGAAACTGCATGAGGTGCTCAAGAAGCAGAAGATCTTCCAGTTTGGGCACATGCATCACTTTCAGAGGAGATGTTGAGAACATGTTGAGCTTGATCCCACCCCTAAAGCCCTGGTTTGAACCCTGCACCCCAGTTCACACCCAGCTTTTGTCCAGGTGCTCTGTTCTGCTGAAACCACAACCCCACCTGCAGTGCTGGGGCCAGCTCAAGAGTCCTCAGCACAGCAGGGACAGGGACCTGTTGGAGTGGGGACAGAGGAGGCCACAGCAGTGCTGGCAGGGCTGGAAGCTGCTGTAAGGCCAGGCTGAGAGAGTTGGGCTTAATCAGCCTGGAGAAGAGAAGGCTCCAGGGTGACCTGGTGGCCTTGCAGTGCCTCGAGCGGACAATCTGAAAGCTGGAGGCAGAGTTTTCAACAGGGCCTGCTGTGACAGGACAAAAGGTGATGGTTTGAACTGACAGACTTCAGACTGGAGAGAAGGAAAAGATTTGTTATGCTGAGGGTGGTGAGACCCTGTCTCAGGTTGCCCAGAGAGGTGGGAGCTGCCCCATCCCTGGCACCATTGCAGGTCAGGTTGTTTAGGGCTCTGAGCAACCTGCTCTAGCTGCAGATGTCCCTGCCGACTGCAGGGGGCTGCACTGGCTGAGCTTTAAAGGTCCACTCCAACCTAAACCATTCCATGATCTTGAGATACACACCAAGACAATCTCCACCTGCTCTTGGAGACCAAGAAATGACTTTGACATCCCAAAGCCACACCACCTGAGTCCAGGTTCTCCTCCCACTCTCTCTTACAGCCGGATAGAAACAGCTCCACCAGGCACCCAGAGACAATGCTGAGGAGCAGCAGAGACATTTGAGCAGAGCAACATGAAGGGTTTGAAGGAGATCAAGAGGTGAAGAGCCATGAGGGACACCCATCTCTGATCCTAGGCAGAGTGAGCAGGGTCTGCAGATGCTAGTGTCTGTCCTACTGAGGTCTGCTGAGCCTCTTTCACCTCCAGAAGCACTAAGAAAGCCTTGCTGAGATGTCCCAGTCAGCTCTCCTCAGCCCTTAGCCCTTTCCTTGGACAGGTAAAAATGAGAAGGTGCTCTTGGAGCCCTTTGGAAGGTGAATTCCCAGCGTGTGCTCCAGAGCTGCTGTCTGACCAAGAGGACAGAAGCTGCTGCCTTCACTCCTGGATTCCTCTTTCAAGGCAGCAAAGGAGCAAGCAGAAGCAGAGACCCACCAGCACCTACGCTCTGAGGATCAGCCTCTCCTCCCTGGGAGAGGGCTGCTGCTGCTGCTGCTCAAAGAGCTGAGCATGTTGGAGCAGATCCCAGGTTGGCTGCCAAAAGGCACTCGAGGAATGCCAAAAAACCAACCACCAGCAGCCCCCAGAACTTGCTGAGGCAGCAGCTGGTTTCTCAGGACTTGTGAGAGCTTCTCAGGTGAGCCTGGACGGGGAGAGACATAGCCCCAGGGTGCTGCAGGGGGAGAGCTGCAGGAGCAGCTCCGCAAAGGCAGCTGCCCTGAGGCTGTCTGGCTTCCCACGCTGCTTCAGCAGGCAGCTGAGGGCTGTCCAGGCAGACATCAGCACCTTCCACCTCTGCAGGTACAACCAGAGCAAAACCCACAGTCCTGTGGTGACCTCACTGCGAGACTCAGGCTGGAGACCCAGGCTGCTGTACAAAGCCTGACCCTACCTGCAGCACCAGGCTATGCTCCTCCACCTGCTTTGTCCATGCTCTTAGGGGATTCCTCCAGCTTCTTCAGCTGCTGCTGGGTTGGAACTGATCTGCCAGCCTTGAGGCTCAAAAGAGGAAGAGTACCTGAAGGAATTTTGGTAGCATCTTCATGGCAAAGCACTGCCCAGAGAGGTTGTGGAGTCCCCAGTGGAGAGATTCCAACTCCCTCTGGGCATTGTGATGCTGGGCAAGCTGCTGTGGGTGCCCTGCTTTAGCAGGGGAGTTGGACTGAGTTATCTCCAGAGGTCACTTCCAACTCCCACCATGCTGGCATTCGGTGATCTGCACAGCCACAGCACCCTTACATCTCCCTAGATGACCTCAAAACAATGCCAGGCATGACTCTGCTGCAGCTCTGAACTTCCATAACCACTCTCAGATGCCAAATGTGTGGTTTGGTTACAGCAGGGACACCTTCCCAACAGTGACCACTGAAAAGGAGTGGAGTGCTGAGAAGATGCAGAGAACTCCTAGCCAAGGGCTGGGGAGGGTGGAGGATGAGGCTGGTGAGGGGCCTGGAGCACAGCCCTGTGAGGAGAGGCTGAGGGAGCTGGGGGTGTGCAGCCTGCAGAAGAGGAGGCTCAGGGCAGACCTCATTGCTGTCTGCAGCTCCCTGAAGGGAGGCTGTAGCCAGGTGGGGTTGGGCTCTTCTCCCAGACAAGCAGCCACAGCAGAAGGGGACACAGCCTCAGGTTGTGCCAGGGCAGGTCTAGGCTGGATGTTAGGAGGAAGTTGTTGGCAGAGAGAGTGATTGGCATTGGAATGGGCTGCCCAGGGAGGTGGTGGAGTCGCTGTCCCTGGAGGTGTTGAAGCAAAGCCTGGATGAGGCACTTAGTGCCATGGTCTGGTTGATTGGCCAGGGCTGGGTGCTAGGTTGGACTGGATGAGCTTGGAGGTCTCTTCCAACTTGGTTCATTCTATGATTCTATGACCAAAGTTTTTCACCTTTAGCTGCTCACCCTTGCATCCTGCTGCTGGGGGGCTCCCAACCTGTCCAAGGCAAAGCCAGGCCCAGCAGGCAGCCATTAAACACACCAACAGGCTCCAGATGAGCTGAAGGTCCATGAGACCTTCCCTAGGTCTAGATTAAGGAGGCAGACCACCTCCTAGATACCTCCTCCAGAGTGAGAAAGAGCACAGCTCTAAGCAGAGGGATGGTCCACAGCATCCTCAAAGGTCTGAAGGGGTGAGGGGCTCTGCACTGCATCAACATGGGGGCAAACACCTTCAGCAAGGAGCCTGGATCCTACCAGCTCCTCATTCTCCTCACCCAGTAAGCCCCTGGTTACCAGCCAGGTGGATTCAGCCTTCTAAAGTCCTGCTCTCCCTGCTCCAAGGTGGATCATAGAACGGTTGTGATTGGGAAAAAACCTCTAAGCTCAGGGAGTCCAACCATGGACCCAGCACTGCCAGGCCACCACTAAACCATGGCCCTCAGCACCACAGCTCCAGGAAACCCCCCCAGGAATGGGAACTCCACCCTGGGCAGCCTGGGACAGGCCCTGACAACCCTCAAGGGCAAGAAATTGTTCCTCATGTCCAACCTAAACTTCCCCTGGGGCAACTTGAGGCCATTTCCTCTTGTTCCTGAGGAGAAGAGGCCAACCCATACCCAACGTGTGAAGCTCCAGCCCTGCCCACCTCCTCCTGGCATGGACTAAGCACTTCCTCGGTGGACAGGACACACACTCAGTCCCTGGTGGTGGACACATCACCCAGTCAGTGCCCATCAGAACAAGCCACCAGTGGGAACAGGTTGAAGCTGCCCACAGTGACATGGATCACACCCCCTGCGTGCACTCAGCTCAGCCTGCACAGAAAGGTCCTCTCCACCATGTGGTTATCATTTGTCTGCTGGTTTGGGTTTAGTTTTGGGGACTTCTTTTCCACCCTCTCAAGTTTTCCACGCTCCAGGACATCAAGAAGCACATCCACATAGCACTTTACTACTGCCCTGGCTGCCCTGCCAAGCAACAGCCCAGCCTGAGCAGACTCGTTGCAGACACAGGTTAAAAAACCCAAAAGAGCTGTTTTGGAGCTGCCCTGTGACATTCCTCGCACAGGGAGGGCAGAGATGCTGCTTCCCAAGCTCTGCCTCCCCCAGCTCCTCCCAGAAGTTCATCTCTGCAAGCAGCAACAGCACCCAGCTGTAATTTGAAGGCATGACTAAGTGTGGAAACAGCAGCAGCTCACTGCAGCTACATCTCTAGTTGGGCTGAAGAGTTGAAGAGGCTTCTCCCTCTTCCCCTCCCATCCCCAAGCCCCACCTTGGAGGCTTATTCACACTTTTAACATCCCTGATGAGCTTGCCTCAGAGAACTGCAGCTGAACCTCCAAGCTGCCTGCTTTACATGGTCTATGAAGCTCTTGGTCCCAAGTAGCTTCCTTGAGGCCACAGAACACTCGGCTTGAGGGCATGGGGTCTACAGATCAGGTCCTCTGCTGTGCTGGCTCCCCAGCAGAGATGGTTTATGACAAGATCCCAGCATGGTGGGGTTGGAAGGGACCTCTGGAGACCATCCAGCCCAACTCCCCTGCAGCAGCTTGCCCAGCATCACAATGCTCAGGGGGGTCTGGAATCTCTCCACACAAGGAGACTCCAAAACCTCCCTGGGCAGCCTGGGACAGGGCTCCAGCAGCCTCAAAGCAAAGAAGCTCCTCCTCATGTTTAGAAGGAACTTCCTATGTTCTAATTCATTCAGGCCTCACCTTGCAGATCTCCTCAAGCCAACAAAGAAGTTTCTCCTCCTCCTGTTCAGGTAGAACCTCCTGGGTTCCACTTTGTGCCCACTGCCCCTTGTCCTGTCTCCGGGCACCACTGACATGAATCTGGCCCCATCCTCTTGCTCCCTATGGTCCCTTTAGCTCTTGCTGAGCATTGAGAAGCTCCCCTCTGGATCTGCTCTTCTCCAGGCTCACCCACAGGGGCTTGCCCAAGATTACAACATCCAGGCAGGTTTGGAATGATTCCAGAGAAGGAGACTCCTCCACCTTTGGAATGATTCCAGAGAAGGAGACTCCTCCACCTTTGGAATGAGTCCAGAGATGGAGGCTCCTCCACCTCTCCGGGCAGCCTCTTGCAGCGCTCCACCACCCTCAAAGCAAAGAAGCTCCTCCTCGTGTTTAGAAGGAACTTCCTATGTTCTAATTCCTTCAGGCCTCGCCTTGCAGATCTCCCCAAGCCCCAAAACCAAACTGTTTTCTTTTTCCCCATGGGGGATGAGGCGGAAGGGCCAAAGTCCACCCACACCCAGTTCCTTGCACAGCTGGATAGGATCGCAGCGTTTCCTGGTCTGGGGGTTAAGCAGAACTGGTTCAAGTAAAAATAAACCTCACAATAATAAGGAGAGTTCTTGCCAAGGGGCGACAGAAACTCCCCAGAGAGCTGAAATCACTGTCGAGAGCCTCGAGGTGCTCAGAGGAGGCTTCGTCAGCGCTTGGTCCTGTGGTGGGAGCTTGCAGAGTGCCAGATAAAAATGTCAAAGTGGGGGAGGGGGAATCAACCAAAAGAGGAGGGAGGGTGTGGGGAGGTTGGAGCTGTCAGTAAAAAAGGGACAGGAAGCTGCCCCAAAAGGTGTCACAGGCAGAGACAGGACACCACGCAAAACCCAGCGCCTGGTGGCTTGATCCTTCCTGAGCAGTACAGAAAGGACGGTCCCAGGTGAAGGCTGGTGGAGGGATGGAGGAGGAACCAGCTTGGAGTGAAAAGGTGTGGGTGCTGCCAGGTTTTTGGGGTGGTCTAAACCATGCAGAGAGGCCACAAGGTTCCTTGCTGAAGCACCAGACCTGTCCTCAGCACTTGGTGCTCTCGGCGGTTTTCGGCTCAAGGGAGCGGCAGGTGAGGGATGACAGATGGCAGCGGCCACAGAATCATGGAATGGGTTGGAAGGGACCTGCAAAGCTCAGCTAGTCCACAGAAGGGTAATGAGGCTGGTGAGGGGTCTGAAAGATAAGTTCTGAGAGGAGTAGCTGAGGGACTTGGGGTTGTTCAGCCTGGAGGAGAGAAGGCTGAGACCTTCTGGCTGGAGCCAGGTGGGGGTTGGTCTCTTCTCCCAAGGAACAAATGGCTTCAAGTTGCCCCAGGGGAGGTTTAGGTTGGACATGAGGAACGATTTCTTCACCAAAAGGGTCACTGCACGCTGGAGCAAAGCTGCCCAGGGAGGTGCTGGAGTCACCATCCCCAGAGGTATGCAAAAGACGTGTGGGTGAGGTGCTGAGGGACATGGCCTAGCACTTGTGTACGGGGAGGTGTCAGGCTCTGGCTGGACTTGATGCTCTGAGGCTCTTTCCCAACCAGACAATTCTGTGGTTCTAGTCCAACCCCCTGCAGTCAGCAGGGACATTGGCAAGCAGAGCAGGTTGCTCAGCTGGCCCCAGACAACCTGACCTGGAGTGGTGCCAGGCATGGGGCATCTCCCACCTCTCTGGCCAACCTGAGCCAGGCTCTCACCACCCTCACTGTAAGGAATTTCTTCCCAATCTCCAGTCTAAGCTTCCCCTCTTCCAGCTTCAATCCATTCCCCTCTCCCATCACTAGAAGCCATTGTCAAGAGTCCCTCCCCACCCTTCTTGTAGCCTCCTTCATGACACGATGAAGCCAGCCCAGGCCTGATGCTCCTTGCCAGCAAGCCCCCATGCACTGTGTCCCCTCAGGGTGTATCGAGTGGCAGGGCTGGAAAGCAAGAGCTGCTTATTCATTATTCAGCTCCCAGCACCTCCAGCTCCTCTTTCAGCTTCAGCCCAGACCTCCTTTTCCAGCACACTACCCAACCACAGAGCCTACAAAAACAGAGTCCAGCCTTGGGGACGGCTCTCCAGAAGCACTTTAAGCCCCAGACACAGGTGGGATGGTCTCAGGAACTGCCTGAAAGGAGGTTGGAGTGAGGTGGGGGTCAGACTCTTCTCCCAAGGAAGAAGTGGTAGGACAAGACACCTCTCTGAAATTTACAGCTGACAAAGCTCAAGAGCTCAGGCCCATGCTGGTGTTGACTCACCAGCAACAGCCAGCAGGACCAGAGCAGGGCTCTTGCCACTGGAGCAGCCACACCTCGAGTTCTGGGCTCAGTTTTGGGACCCTCACTCCAAGAAGGACATTGAGGGGCTGGAGCTGGTCCAGGGAAGGGCAACAAAGCTGGGGAAGGGTCTGGAGAACAGGGCTGGTGAAGAGCAGCTGAGGGACCTGGAGCTGTTGAGCCTGGAGACCTTCTGGCTCACTGCAACCCCCTGAAAGGACATTGGACCCAGGTGGGAGTCGGTCTCTTCTCCCAAGGAAGAAGTGACAGGACAAGAGGAAACAGCCTCAAGTTACCCCAGGGGAGGTTTAGGTTGGACAAGAGGAACAATTTCTGCCCCTTGAGGATTGTCAAGGCCTGGCCCAGGCTGCTCAGAGTCCCCATCCCTGGAGGGGTCTCAAAGCTGTGGAGATGTCGAGGGCCATGGTTTCGAGGTGCCCTGGCAGTGCTGGGTCAGGGGTTGGACCTGATGATCTTAAAGGTCTTTTCCAACCCAAATGATTCTATGAGGAGTTCTTGGGTTGGAAGGGACCTTAAAGATCATCCAGTTCTAACCCCTCTGCCGTGAGCCACCTTCTACTAGATCAGGCTGCCCAAAGCCTCATCCAGCCTGACCTTGAACACTTCCAGAGATGATACAAAAATACTGAGGTGTCTCCAAAACCAAACATATTTGGGGGGCCCATACTTGGAAAAACTGCTGGCACTAAAGGGTTGGAGAGGTTCATGGTTGGACTCAATGATCTCTGAGATCCTCTCCAACCAAACCAATTCTGTGCCCCTGTGCTAAGCAGAGGCAGGAATATTCTGCCAGGAGTTATTCCCAGGAAACAGAGCAGGTTTTGTTCTGCTTCCTCCTGCAGAGCTCGTGTGGCTCACCTGCAGCAGCAGCTCAGATGCAACACCTCCTCCCACAGAGGAGGCTTCTAGCTGGGAAAGTGATGAGAAAAGGTCACGTCCCACATCTTCAAACCAAACTTCACCCTCCCTGTTGTCTCCAAAGGAGACCTGCTGCTGTTTTTACCAGCAGGAAACCAAGTGCACCGTCAGCTGCTCCTGCCAGCACTGCCACTTGGCCTCCTGGAGGCTTCTGCTCACATTTTCCGGCGACAAGAGCCGACAGCGGTGGCCGTGGTTAAACAGCCACATGTCCCCTGCAGGGCTCTGCTCCTGGAGGGGGGCAAAGCCACGCTGCATGTGACACACAGCTGCAGCAACGCTGGCACACACTCGTGGAATGCTTCTGGTTGCAAGAGACCTTTGGGATAGAATCATAGAGTCATAGAATCAAGCAGGTTGGAAGAGACCTCCAAGCTCATCCAGTCCAACCTAGCACCCAGCCCTGGCCAATCAACCAGACCATGGCACTAAGTGCCTCAGCCAGGCTTTGCTTCAACACCTCCAGGGATGGTGACTCCACCACCTCCCTGGGCAGCCCATTCCAATGCCAATCACTCTCTCTGCCAACAACTTCCTCCTCACATCCAGCCTAGACCTCCCCCAACACAACTTGAGGCTGTGTCCCCTTGTTCTGTTGCTGGTTGTCTGGGAGAAGAGACCAACCCCACCTGGCTACAACCTCCCTTCAGGTAGCTGTAGAGAGCAATGAGGTCACCCCTGAGCCTCCTCTTCTCCAGGCTAAACAACCCCAGCTCCTTCAGCCTCTCCTCATAGTGTTTGTGTTCCAGACCCCTTTCACCAGCTTCGTTGCCCTTCTCTGGTCACCTCCCAGCACCTCAACGTCTCTTAACCCAGCGCTGCCAGGTCACTGCTTGTGATGGTTTGGGTATTCCTTGCCCCGCTCCCCACTTCAGAAAATCACCCAGACTGGACTCAGCTGCTCTGGGAATTGAATGAAGCTTTGTATTTACAGCTTAGCACAACAGAGACAAGCAGAGATTTGCAGTATCTACACTTATGTACAGAAATAGACAAGGTAAAAGGTAATACAGACACACAACAGCCCTCCCAGAAACCTGAGTCCCCAGGAGGGACTCCCAACCACCCTTCCACCTTCCTCCCACTCCTCTACCTTACCCAAGACGTTGCCTTATATTCAAGGTAAGTTTGGAGGGTCGGCCAGGGGGGTTAGGAAGCAGATGGATTAGTCACAGAGGGGGCAGGTTAGGGTAGAGAGAGAAGTGCAGCCCCCGAGAGCAACTCTGTTATCTATATTTATGTTCTTGTGCTCATACATCTCAGCAAGCCTAGGAGTGAAGCAGACATCAGCATTGTTTTCTTCTCACAGCCTGCAATCCACTTGTTCTAACCAAAACATTCCAGCTAGCTTCAAACTAGCACACTGCTGAACCATGGCCCTCAGCACCACATCTGGTGGGGAGAAGAGTTCTGTACTGCATCAACATGGGGACAGAGCTTCAGAATGCAGCCTAGATCCTGCCAGCTCCTAAATGGCCTTGCTGGTTAACAGCCAGGCAGACTCAGCCATCTACAGTCCTGTTCTCCCTGCTCCAAGGTGGATCATAGAATGGTTGTGACTGGGAAAACCCTCTGAGCTCACAGAGTGCAACCATGAGCCCAGCACTGCCAGGGCACCACTAAACCATGGTCCTCAGCACCACAGCTCCAGGGCTTTGAAACCCCTCATGGGATGGGGACTCCACCACTGCCCTGGGCAGCCTGGGACAGAAATTGTTCCTCATATCCAACCTAAACTTCCCCTGGGAATGAGGAAAAAGGAATTAATGGGTACCTAAATCGATCGCCTTCCACCTTCTACCCCCAGAACCACTGCAGGCCAGCCCCAGGCTTTCCCTCCTCATTCCTCCATCTCAGATCATTTACATCAGAACAAGTTCACACTAAACCCCAAAAATAAACAAGCTGCATGGTATTAAGGTGAGATCCTAATTAGCAACCATCAGAGCAGCTCCTGAACAGCAGATGAGAGTGGGAATAAATAAATGATTACTTGTGTTTGACGGTCTCCTCTTCATCATCTTCTCTGAACTTCTTGTTCTCATGTTCCCCACTGTCCTGATTCTGAAAGAAGAAGTTGGATCTGTCAGGAGTTGGCCTCTCTGGAAATGCCAGAGAGAAAATAAACCATCCCCAAACCCTGCTGGAGGGCACAGGGCAAACAGCAACCAGCACTTTGAGATGGATTTTCAATGATGCCACCTTGAAAGCAAACCTGGTTTCCTCCTTTGGTGTCCTGCTCACACTGATCCCACCAGAAGGAAATGTCAGAGAGGAGGAGGAAAAATTAATTGTCCCCTCTGAGGTAACCACAGCACTCAGCACCAGTAACCCCCATCTTATTACTGGTAACCACAGCAATTCACAGGGGAAACAGCAAGCTGCAAGCTGCCATCAGTGAGGGAGCCCAGAAACCTTGTCCTGTGTTTGAACCAACACCTCGTGTGCCATGGAGACACAGAGGGGATGGGGGCATGGAGAGGAACAGGCAGGAGACCTCTTCACCATGTCACTGTAGTAGGGACCTGAAGTCAACTAGAATCAGAGAATCACAGAACAGTTTTGGTTGGAAGAGATCTTTAAGATCCTCAAGTCCAACCATGAACCCAGCACTGCCAGGTCACCACTAACCCATGGTCCCCAGCACCACATCTCCACGGCTTTGAAACCCCTCCAGGAGTGGGGACTCCACCAGTGCCCTCACTCCCACAGCACTGGGATTTGGAGATTGTGAAAGGTGCTCTGAAGAAAAGGTCAGAAGCTGGACACAGGCAGTGTAGCTTTCAGATCAGAGATTCAAGGCCAGGTTGGATGAGGCCTTGAGTGACCTGTCCTAGTGGGAAGTGTCCCTGCCTATGGCAGGGGGTTGGAACTGGATGAGCTTTGAGGTCTTTCCAACCCAAACCATTCTATGGTTCCTTTGGTTAGTCACTTGCTCTGTGAAAAGCTTGGCAGGGGGGCTCAGATCTCAGCCATCCAACAGCCATCTTCAGGATACCAAAACTGGGTCCTAACCTTCACAAGGACCAGAAGCTTTTCACAGAATCACAGAATGGTTTAGGTTGGAAGCCTTAAAGATCATCTAGTTCCATGGACAAGGACATCTTCCACTAGCCCAGGCTGCTCAAGACCCCATCCAACCTGGCCTTGAACACCTCCAGAGAGAGGGCATCCACAACCTCCCTGGGCAACCTGTGCCAGTGTCTCAGCACCCTCACATCTCCCTGGTGAGCAGCTCACTTATTACATGCATCTTGGACTAGACAAACTTTTAAACTCAATCCTGTGACCTGGGTTAAAAATTAGATGAGATGCAAACAGGGAGAGGAGCCAGGAAACAGCTCAGCTATGGTTGAGGCTCATCACCAGCTGGACTTGTTCAGTTCAGTGACTGACCAAAGGGCAAGAGCCAATGTCCTGTCCTGTTGGAAAGCAAAACTCATCACAATCAGTCCTAAGCAACAACATAGTGCTGATTTAATTCCTTGGTTTCAATTCTAGTTTCACTTTAAAGTCCACAGCACCCTTGTGACAGCTGCAGTGACATTTCTTGGTTAAGCAAGACCAGGAGCTCAGCTGGAGAAGGGCAGGAACAGCTGAAGCTTGTGAGAAGCAACTTGCTGCACTCCAAGGCCTCTCTCATTCCTTAGAGCCATAGAATCATAGAATCAAGCAGGTTGGAAGAGACCTCCAAGCTCAGCCAGTCCAACCTAGCACCCAGCCCTGGCCAATCAACCAGACCATGGCACTAAGTGCCTCAGCCAGGCTTTGCTTCAACACCTCCAGGGACGGTGACTCCACCACCTCCCTGGGCAGCCCATTCCAATGCCAATCACTCTCTCTGCCAACAACTTCCTCCTAACATCCAGCCTAGACCTGCCCTGGCACAACTTGAGGCTGTGTCCCCTTCTTCTGTTGCTGCTTCCCTGGCAGAAGAGCCCAACCCCACCTGGCTACAGCCTCCCTTCAGGTAGCTGCAGACAGCAATGAGCTCTGCCCTCAGCCTCCTCTTCTGCAGGCTGCACACCCCCAGCTCCCTCAGCCTCTCCTCACAGGGCTGTGCTCCATGCCCCTCAGCAGCTTTGTTGCCCTTCTCTGGACACCTTCCAGCACCTCAACATCTCTCTTGAATTCAGGAGCCCAGAACTGGACACAGCACTCAAGGTGTGGCCTGAGCAGTGCTGAGCACAGGGGCAGAAGAACCTCCCTTGTCCTGCTGGCCACACTGCTCCTGAGCCAGCCCAGGATGCCATTGGCTCTGCTGCCCACCTGGGCACTGCTGCCTCATCTTCAGCTCCTCTCTCCCAGCACCCCCAGGTCCCTCTCTGCCTGGCTGCTCTCAGCCACTCTGGCCCCAGCCTGTAGTGCTGCTTATGGTTGTTGTGGCCAAAGTGTAGAAGCCTGCACTTGGCCTTGCTCAATCTCACCCCGTTGGCCTCTGCCCACCTCTTCACCCTTTCAGAGCATGTGCACAGACTCTGCATTCCCCTCATTCCTGGCACGATTTGCTCCAGGAGGGTTAGGAGCAGGTTCAGGAATCCTAAGGAGGTATTTGCAGAAAATATTCATGTCAAGCCCTGTTGGATCTTCCCACCACAAACCTGAGCTCTCTGCAGTGCTGCAAATCTTTCTGTTCCCTGCAGGCTGAAATGATTTGATAGTGAAATCCTGTCAGCTCCTCCAGAGCCTGCCCTAAATCCCCAATTTATTCCCCATCAGCGCCCCAAGGTGAAAATGAAAAGTTCACTATAAACCAGCACAGTGCCCTCGTGGCCAAGAAGGGCAATGGTCTCCTGGGGGGCATGAAAGAGTGTGGCCAGCAGGTCAGGGGAGGCTCTCCTACCCCTCTGCTCTGCCCTATTGAGGCCACAGCTGGAGGACTGGGGCCAGTTCTGGGCTGCCCCCAGTTCAAGAGAGGCAGGGAACTACTGGTGAGAGTCCAGGGGAGGCTGGGAAGCTGCTGAGGGGCCTGGAGCATCTCTGTGAGGAGGAAAGGCTGAGAGCCCTGGGGATGCTGAGCCTGGAGAAGAGCAGACCTAGAGAGGATCTGATTAGCGCTCAGCAAGAGCTAAAAGGACCATGAGGGGCAAGAGGCTGGGGCCAGACTCTTGTCAGTGGTGCCCAGGGACAGCACAAGGGGCAGTGGGCACAAACTGGAACCCAGGAGGTTCCACCTGAACAGGAGGAGAAGCTTCTTTGTTGTGAGGGTGCTGGAGCCCTGTCCCAGGCTGCCCAGGGAGATTGTGGAGTCTCCTTGTGTGGAGAGATTCCAACCCTCCCTGGGCACTGTGCTGCTGGGCAAGCTGCTGTGGGTGCCCTGCTTTAGCAGGGGGGGGTTGGACTGGCTGATCTCCAGAGGTCACTTCCAACCCCATCATGCTGGGATCCTGGGATTCTCTAAAGGCTGGTGAGGTTTGCTGAAGAAAGCTGTGGTTCCTCCACCTGCTGCCTTCAGCACAAGGTTGTGTCCTTCCACTTCTCTTGGCAAACACCTGCTTTTAATGTTCAGCTGGGCAGGCTGCTGGCCTAGTGTGATGGTTTGGGTGTCCCCCACCCCCCCACACTTTAAGAAATCACCCAGACTAGACTCAGTTGGCTCTGGAAATGTGAATGAAGCTTATATTTACAGCTGGCACAATGCACAAGCAGATAGTTACAGTAGATACAGTTATAGACAGAAATAGACAAGGGAAAAAGGTAATACAGACACAACTCCCCTCCCAGAAACCTGAGTCCCCAGGAGGGGCTCTCAACCACCCCTCACCTTCCCCCCTACCCCTGGGCAAGCTGCTGTGGGTGCCCTGCTTTAGCAGAGGGCCTGGACTGGAAGATCTTCACCCCCACCATGCTGGCATTCTGTGACTTACTGCCCTGTGGGTAGGGTGCAGGGAAGGCAGCACCCACATGGGCATTCCTAGGCAAGCAAAGCAGACCACCAGCAAATGCAGCTTCACGCAACACATCCTGCAGTGCCTTCAACCAGGGACTTTTTCTCTGCTACAGCTCTCCTCCTAGCAGCTTCTCAGAGGAGTCCCCCTGGGGATGTCCTGAGCTGGAAAGAGCAAGCTAAGGTTCCTGCAGTGCTTCAGCAGAAGGGAGCACAGCATCATGAAGATTCCCAGCTCAAGGAGGAGGAGTAACTAACTGCACTTAGCCATCTCCCACCTGCCCACGACCACAGATGTCCTCTGAATTATTCTCCCCACCATCACCCATTGCCAACCAGGCTCCACCAGCCAGACCAGAGCACAGAGCAGGTCTGAAATGGATCTCTGAAGACAGACTTCCTCTCCAGGCAGGAGAAAGTGAAGTGGTTTCCCAGTTTGCAGAAGAGCCTGCAAACAAGATTTCAGTATTGAGGCCACGGTGACACCTGGGGAGGCCATAAACCTCCAGCAGCTCTGCAAAGAGGCTGCTGATCACCAACCCTACACAGCCCAAGAGGTTCTAAAGAGTCCTGGCTGGGTGCAGCAGAGGATTGCTGCTCCTCTGCCAACAGCCAAGGACTTTTGTTGCGTTTCCACCCTGTCTGCACTGTATTTCCCTGCCCGCAGCTGACCACGAGAGCTTCCTGTGCTTGAGATGGAGAGAGATGAAGAAAGGCAAGAAGAGAGCAGTGGTTTGGTGTAGATGCTGTGTGGAGACAGACATCACAGGTTTCTAAATATACCTGCCAATTGCAGCTGATTCCAAGAATCAGAGAATGGGTTGGGTTGGAAAAGACCTTTCAGATCATGGAGCCCAAGCACGGACCCAGCACTGCCAGGGCACCACCAAACCATGGCTCTCAGCACCACAGCTTTGTGGCTTTCAAACCCCTCCACTCATGGGGACTGCACCACTGCCCTGGGCAGACTGGGACAGGCCTTGACAGCCCTCTTGGTGAAGAAATTGCTCCTCATGTCCTACCTGAACCTTCTCTGAGGCAACTTTGGGGCCATTTCCTCTGGTCCTGTCGCTTGTTCCTTGGGAACCTCCACCTGGTTCTAACCTCCTTTCAAGGAGCTGCAGAGAGCCAGAAGGTCTTCCCTCAGCCTCCTTTTCTCCAGGCTCAACAACTCCAGGTCCCTCAGCTGCTTGACTTGTGCTCTAGACCCTTCAACCAGCCTCACTACCCTTCTCTGGACACATAGTCCTCCTTTGGGTGATCTGAGCCCATTTCCTGTCACCACCCACAGCCCTGCCACGCAGAAGCTTTATTTACCTGCTGAAGAAGAAGATTTTACTGAGTGGCCACTGCAAAAGACCAGGCTCCTCCAGCACTTTGGGGAAACCACCACATTTCATGTTCTACCACTTCCTGGACTTCAGGAAGGTTCCATCACAAAAGCAGGAGGCAAGCCTTGCTAATGTGGGTGAGGAAGGCACTTCCATCATCTCCCCTCCTCAGCTCTGCAGGTGAAATTCCAACACATGAGTCTTACTTCACCTGCAGTACAGCCAACTGCCCTACCCATCACATGGAGCAAGGCTTGGCTACCTGCAAGAGCCTCTGCTCCAGGGAATACAACACTGTAAGCAATATGAAACTTTCCCCTGGGCTTCAGCTCATTATCCACACCTTTTTCCTGCTGGTAGGAGCCAGCCCAGCTCCTTTTTGGTGCCTTCCACTTGGAATAGCCAAGGGAGCAGCTTGCTTTGAACACCTTCAAAGATTGAAGGCCAAAAGGGATGCTTAAAATCACCTCACCTGACCTGTGAAGTGCCTCTGGCCTGGGAAGCCTCAGCTAATTTTCCCTGCACTGCAGCAATCCACATCCAAGAAGAGCACAAGAATGCCAGCTTGGAAGGGAACTCAAGGATCATCTGGCCCAAGTTTTCATGGCAAAAGCATGGTCTTGCCAAGCTAGGTGTGCTAGTTTGAGCCTAGCCAGCATGTTCTGGTGAGAAGAACTAGGTGATAGGCTGTAAAATGAAAACAATGGTGA
This sequence comes from Tricholaema leucomelas, assembly GCA_013400475.1. NCBI lineage: Eukaryota > Metazoa > Chordata > Aves > Piciformes > Lybiidae > Tricholaema lacrymosa > Tricholaema leucomelas. Next base: position 48,195 of record WAAF01001058.1, read on the forward strand.
GGTCTACTTCCCTCACAGTCTTGCTGGGATGTGTAAAGAAGAAAGGCAAAACAAAGATTAGGTCACTTGCTTCTTCTCTTCGCTGGGGAGCTTTGCCTGCTGGGGAGAGCTGAGGCTGCTGGCTGGACTCCATCTTGCTTTCTAACCTCACCCTCCCTTTGCTTGGCTGCTTCACCTTGCTTTTAACCCTCTTGGCCGAACCTCCATTCTTCCTTAGGACTGGGGTAAGGTTGAGAGGGGTAGGGGAAGGTGAGGGGTGGTTGAGAGCCCCTCCTGGGGACTCAGGTTTCTGGGAGGGGAGTTGTGTCTGTATTACCTTTTCCCTTGTCTATTTCTGTCTATAACTGTATATACTGTAACTATCTGCTTGTGCATTGTGCCAGCTGTAAATATAAGCTTCATTCACATTTCCAGAGCCAACTGAGTCTAGTCTGGGTGATTTCTAAAGTGTGGGGGGGTGGGGGACACCCAAACCATCACACTAGGCCAGCAGCCTGCCCAGCTGAACATTAAAAGCAGGTGTTTGCCAAGAGAAGTGGAAGGACACAACCTTGTGCTGAAGGCAGCAGGTGGAGGAACCACAGCTTTCTTCAGCAAACCTCACCAGCCTTTAGAGAATCCCAGGATCCCAGCATGATGGGGTTGGAAGTGACCTCTGGAGATCATCCAGTCCAACCCCCCGCTGCTAAAGCAGGGCACCCACAGCAGCTTGCCCAGCAGCACAATGCCATGGTGGGGTTGGAATCTCTCCACACAAGCAGACTCCACAACCTCTCTGGGCAGCCTGGCACAGGGCCCCAGCACCCTCACAACAAAGAAGCTTCTCCTCCTGTTCAGGTGGAACCTCCTGGGTTCCAGTTTGTGCCCACTGCCCCTTGTGCTGTCCCTGGGCACCACTGACAAGAGTCTGGCCCCAGCCTCTTGCCCCTCATGGTCCTTTTAGCTCTTGCTGAGCACTAATCAGATCCTCTCTGGGTCTGCTCTTCTCCAGGCTCAGCATCCCCAAGGCTCTCAGCCTTTCCTCCTCACAGAGATGCTCCAGGCCCCTCAGCAGCTTTGCAGCCTCCATTGGACTCTCCCCAGCAGTTCCCTGTCTCTCCTGAACTAGGGAGCCCAGAACTGAACCCAGCCCTCCAGCTGTAGCCTCAGCAGGGCAGAGCAGAGATCTGCTGGCCACACTCTTCTTCACTTTGAGGGAGCTGTCATCAAACCAGCAGACTATTTACACCAATTTCCAAGTGACAAATGGAAACCCTGAGTGCACAGACCCCCAAAAAACATCACTTCTGCAGCTGAAGAGTCCTCCTTGACAGCTTTGAACCCACCATAGTGTGGCTTTAACCAGCAGGCTTCACCCAAGGTACCCCTCCTGCCTCTCCCTTTAAATAGTGGGAGGTTATCAGCACTTTTCCAGTCCTTTGGAACGTATCCAGCTTTCAGGGAAGGTTGAAATCAAAACATAGCAGGTGAACAATCTCTTCAGCTGATTACTTTAGGATCCCTAGGTGCAAATTACCTACAACTGCTGACTTGAAGTGGGTTTGCTCCACGTTTAACATCCTCTCATCACTGCTGGTCTGGAAACAAGCTCGGCAGTGGCATGTGACAGGAATGTGTCACTTCACTCCTTCCCAAAAGAGACTTCAGCATCTGAAGCTTAGATTTATCTCAGAATCATGGCATGGTTTGGTTGGAAGTGACCTCCAAAAGCCATTTAGTCCAAACCTGCAGTCAGCAGGGACATCTGCAACTAGAGCAGGTTGCTCAGAGCCCCAAACAGCCTGGCCTGGAATGGTGTCAGGGATGGGCATCTCCCACCTGTCTGGGCAACATGGGACAGGGTCTCACCACCCTCAGCATAACGAATCTCTTGCTTCTCTCCAGTCTGACTCTCCCTCTTTTGGTTCAAACCATCCCCTCTTGTCCTGTCACAACAGGACCTGCTCCAAAGGCTGTCCCCATGGTAGACAAACACCACCAGGAGTTGTCTGTAGCCATTTCAGTCTGGCTCTAGTGACACTGAAGGGCACACATCCCACATCTGGGTCCATCTCCCACACTGCTGACAGGTTGGGTTTTTTCACTCCAGTGGATGGGGCATCTCCCACCTCTCTGACCAACCTGGGCCAGCATCTCACCACCCTCAGCATGAAGAATTTCTTCCCTTAGATGTTTCCTTCTCTCCACCATCTCTGATCTCTGCCTGAAGAACTTCTCCCTCTAATCAGGGCTGGCCTGGACCAAATATTTCAGTAACCAAATTGCTTTAATATCCTCCTAGGTCTTCCAGCTCACATTTCCTTTCCTCCTCAGCATCAGCCAAGCTGTTTTAACCTCCCCCTCCTCCAAGCTCCTTTGTCCCCATATTAAATGCCACCCAACCACAGCCAACCATCCCCTGGCAACCCCAAAAAGTCAACAAAATGAGACGACAGCTTCTCCTCTTCCCAGCAACCAGGAGTGAATTTTTGCCTTGGGGACTGAGCAGAATACCAAAGATCTCCTTATCTTTCTTTGAAGGCTTCAGAAGATGGTCATGTTACCAGTCAAGTGCTTCTCTGGCACAAAGAGCTGTCTCTTCTGGAGGAGTTAAAACCAGGTCACTGCTGGAACAAAGCGAGTTTGATCTCTCCAACTATTCTCTTGCCAGCTGAGCTGTGGCTGCTCCCATTCCCAGCTCACAGTCAGCCCCAGGTGAGGCAAGAAAAGCAGCCCATGCAACAGCCTCTCCTCACCTGGGTTGGTGAAAACCTCACCATGAGCCTGCAGTGTGAGTGCAGCCCAGACAGCAACCCTGTGCTGGGCTGCAGCAAGAGCAGTGTGGGCAGCAGGGCAAGGGAGGGGATTCTGCCCCTTGGCTCTGCTCTCCTCAGACCCCACCTGCAGTCCTGGGTGCAGTTCTGGAGCCCCCAGCACAAGAAGGGCATGGNTTCTGTGCTCCACAACCTCCCTGGAGGTGTTCAAGGCCAGGTTGGATGAGTCCTTGAGTGACCTGTTCTAGTGGGAGGTGTCCCTGCAGTCCCCTCCCTGTGGCAGGGAGTTGGAACTGGATGATTCTTGAGGTCCTTTCCAACCTAAACCATTCTAAGATTCTATGATATCTCAGGACTCTTTGAAAGCTCCTAAGTCACAGGAGACAAGTGGAGAACTTCAGCCATGTGATGAGCACTCATCTTCTCTGGTTGCTTTCCTTCACCATTTCCCTTGGGATTTCTTTGTCAGGGCAGCCCCAAGATGAGGATAGAGTTACAGTGTCTTGGTCTGTGCCTTCTAACACAACAGGGGGTAGGAGCTGGATGATCCTTGGGGTCCCTTCCAACCTAAACCATTCTGTGATTCTATAAGCCTTGGCCTGGCTTGGATCACAAATCGTGTGGCCATCAGGAGCAGAGCAGGGATTGTGCCTGGTGAGGCTACACCTCAAATCCTGGGGTCACTTTTGGAGCCCTCACTCCAAGAAGGATATTGAGGGACTGGAGCAAGGCCAGAGAAGGGCAGCAAAGCTGCTGAAGGGTCTGGAGAAGAGGGCTGGCGAGGAGCAGCTGAGGGAGGTGGGGTTGATGAGCATGGAGAAGAGGAGGCTGAGGGGAGACCTTCTGGCTCTCTGCAACTCCCTGAAAGGAGTTTGGAGCCAGGTGGGGGTTGGTCTCTTCTCCCCAGGAACAAGTGATAGGACAAGAGGAAATAGCCTCAAGTTGTAGCAGGGGAGGTTTAGGTTGGACATAAGGAACAATTTCTTCACCAAGAAGGCTGTCAAAGCCTGTCCCAGGCTGCCCAGGGCAGTGGTGGAGTCCCCATGAGTGGAGGGGTTTGAAAGCCATGGAGCTGTGGTGCTGAGGGCCATGGTTTAGTGGTGCTCTGGGAGTGCTGGGTTCATGGTTGGACTCAGGATCTTAAAGGTCTCTTCTAACCAAAGTGATTCAGTACATGACCACAGGACTTTTGGTCAGGATTTTGGTGTTCAGAAGGTTGGTGCAATTCAGCCTGAAGAAAAGATCCTAGGGAGACCTTAGAGGTCTTCCAGTACTTGAAAGAGGCTACAAGAAAGCTGGAGAGGGATTTTTGATAAGGGCTGGTAGTGATAGGATGAGGGGGAACGGACTGGAGCTGGAAGAGGGGGGATTGAGACTGGAGATTAAGAAGAAATTCTTGACAGTGAGGGTGGTGAGACACTGGCACAGGTTGCCTAGGGAGGCTGTGGATGCTCCCTCCCTAGAGGTGTTCAAGGCCAGGTTGGATGGGACCTCGAGCAACCTGGTCAGTGGAAGGTGCCCCTGCCCATGGCAGGGGAGTTGGAGCTGGGTGACCTTTAGGGGGGTCCCTTCCAACCCAAACCATTCTACTAATCTCTGTCTCTGAAGCCTGTCAGGACACCACTGTGCAGCCCTGCTGCCACCTCACTGCTCTTTTGGAAACCATTCATGCCAGAATGCAAAAAGCCTCAGCCACTCAACATCACCAAAAGGTCTCCACAAAGAGCCAAACAGCTCTGAAAACTAATGGAGCTTCAATTCTCAGCAAAATGAGAAGAAAATGAATCCCATCATCAAAAAGTTCAGACTGTGCCAACGCCATCCAAGCAGGCTCAGTACCCCAGCTCCAGAGATGGCTTTCAGGAGGTGGTTTAGGGCTCCACTTGCTCACAGCAACCTTGGTAGGTAATTAGATAAAAGCCCACATCATTTTCAAAAGCTGGAGCTTCAGTGTCCCTGCTGCTTATTCCTGATTGAAGTCCTAATCCCAGTTCAATCCTGGCTGGTTACTATGGAAATGGTTAAATTGGAGCCCAAACAGCGTGACAGGAACAAACACACGGAACAGAGCTGCCTCTCAGAAATCAACACCTTGGGTTACATCCCTGCCTCCAAGAAGTCACCTCACAAACCCATCAGAAGGGATTTTTGCTGCTATTTTGGGGGTGTTTATACACTCAACAAACACCACAATTCATTCCCTTCAAATAACCCCAAATGACTCCTCGGGAGCTGTGGTTTGCTGGTTTCAATTCACCTTTTACCACCAGTTCAGAACCTACCCTGGCAAAGACCAGAGAAAAGCTCTTGGCAGCAAGTTGTTGTCACCAGTGACATGAGTGAAGACAGAAATCCCTCTGAGATCACAACCATCAAGGTTTGGTGGAAGAAAATGCAAATGTGAGAACACAACAGTTTCAGTCTGATGTGGAAGGGTTGAGGAGAGAAGAAAATGGTGCTGCTGGGCAGGCAGAACCAAACCTTTCATGGCCCAAACCAGGCAGCCCAGAGTGGAAGAGCTGTGAACAGGCTTCTCCACCTCAGTGCAGTAGAATCAGAACATAGAATGGGTTTGATCAGAGAAGAGCTTTAAGGTGATGGAGTCCAACCATGAACTCAGCACCGCCAGAGCTCCACTAAACCAATGCACTCAGCACCACAGTTCCACAGCTTTGAAACCCCTCAGGGATGGGGACTCCACCACTAGATGATCTTTAAGGTCCCTTTCAAGCCAAGAACTCCACATAGAATCATTTGGGTTGGACACGGCCTTTAAGCTCATCAGGTCCCCCCCCTGACCCCGCCCTGCCAGGGCACCTCGAAACCATGGCCCTTGACATCTCCACAGCTTTGAGACCCCTCCAGGGATGGGGACTCTGAGCAGCCTGGGCCAGGCCTTGACAATCCTCAAGGGGCAGAAATTGTTCCTCATGTCCTACCTGGACCTCCCCTGGGGCAACCTGAGACAGTTTTCTCTTGTCCAACATCTCCCACTGGCACCTTTCTGATCCTCAAGCCCAGCCATTCCCTAGCCCTACCAAGGCTGGAGCTAAACCACGTCCCTCAGCACCACATCTCTGCAGCTGTTAAGCCACTCCAGGGATGGGGATTCAAGTTGCAGCACAGGAGGTTCCAGCTCAACAGAAGGGAGAAATTCTTGACTGTAAGGGTCACAGAGCACTGGCTCAGGCTGCCCAGAGAGGTTGTGGAGTCTCCTTCTCTGGAGCCTTTCAAGCCCTGTCTGGATGTGTTCCTGTGTGACCTGAGCTAGATTGTGTGGTCCTGCTCTGGCAGGGGGGTTGGACTCGGTGATCTCCTTGGGTCCCTTCCAACCCCTAACATCCTGTGAGCCTGTGAACCTCCCTCCCTGGGCAGCCTGGGCCAGTGCTCGAGAATCCTTTCTTCTAATGTCTAACCTAAACCTCCCCTGGAGCAACTTGAGGCCACTTCTTCTTGTTCTGTCACTTGTTCCTGGAGAGAAGAGACCAACCCCCACTCGGCTCCAGCCTCCTTGTTGCAAAGAGCCAGAAGGTCTCCCCTCAACCTCCTTTTCTCCAGGCTCAACAAGCCCAGATCCTCCAGCTCTGTTCTGTTTGAGGATGGGCAGCAAAGCACTGCTCTGCTCACCCACTCCTACAGCCAGCCATGGGAGCTCTGGTGGGTTTAGTAGGCTACATCTGAACCCCAAACACATCTGAGAAGACACATCCAGTCCTGCTGCTAGGGCAGTGCTGGCAGCAGCCTGAAAAGGACCTTTCCAGCTTGTTCCACCACAGATGGAACTTCTTCCTTTCGATCTGACAGGTTAATGTGCTTGCAAGAGTTGGGCCATGCTCTCCCAGAAGCTGTTGATTTACAGGACATCACACTCAAGAACAAGCTGAAGCTCTACCAAAACAAATAACTGATTCTGTTTGTGGCAGAACAACTGCTCCTGTTTGAACCTCCACCACATCTTCACTGAGTCACTGAATTCGCTTCTACTGGCCAGGAAAAACAAAGTCAGTTGGAGATGGGTGAGAACAGAGCTCAGAGGGTTGTGAGCAGCACTGCAGGCTCTAGCTGGAGGTCTGTAGCTCATGGTCATCCCCAGGGGTTAAGTCTTGTTCAACATCTTCACTGGGGGAAGGGATGGAGTGGAACCTCAGCCAGTTTGCTGATGGTACAGAGCTGGGAGGAGTGGCTGAGACCCCTCAAGCTGTGCTGCCGTTCAGAGACCTGGTCCAGGAGAGCTGGCTGGAGGGCAACCTCCTGAAGTTCAACCAGAGCAAGTTCAACCAGAGGGTCCTGCCCCTGGGGAGAAGTAACCACCTGCACCAGGACAGGTGAGGAGGTGACCTGCTGGGGAGCAGCTTCAAGAAGAAGGACCTGGCAGTGGGCAAGTTGCCCATGAGTCAGCAATGTGCCCTCATGGCCAAGAAGGCCACTGGTCTCCTGGGGGGCATGAAGAAGAGTGTGGCCAGCAGGTCAAGGGAGGTTCTCCTCCCCCTCTATCCTAGTCAAGGCACATCTGGAGTCCTGGGTCCAGTTCTGGGCTCTCCTCAGTTCAAGAGAGACAGAGAACTGCTGGACAGAGTCCAGGGGAAGCTGGGAAGCTGCTGAGGAGGAAAGGCTGAGAGCCCTGGGGCTGTTTAGTCTGGGAAAAGCAGCCTGAGAGGTGATCTGCTCAATGCTCAGCAAGAACTAAAGGGTGGGGGGCAAGAGGAAGGGGGCAGATTCTTGCCAGCATTGCCCAGTGGCAGCAAAAGGGACAATGGGCACAAACTGGAACCCAGGAAGGAGGAGAAAATTCTCTGGTGTGAGGGTGCTGGAGCCCTGTTCCAGAGAGGTTGTGGAGTCTCTTTCTCTGGAGAGACTCCAACCCCCCCATGGCATTGTGATCCTGTGCAAGCTGCTGTGCCCTTCCTGTGCTTTAGCAGGAGGGTTGGACTGGATGATCCCCAGAGGTCCCTCTCAACCCTACAGTGCTGAGATTCAGCACAGAAGAACCCAAACCACCTGTTGGTGATATTCAAGCTGAAGCAGCCACCACTGTAGACAGGGACAATGTTCCAGTTAACCTCCTTGTTCCTCTGGGATGGGTGGGAAGAGGGCCAGGCTGGCTTGGCTGGATTTTGGAGGCATTTCAGGGAGTTAATGTGTCACTTGTGCCGCTCTGGGATGAAAGCAGAAACAAAACCAAAGGCTACACATGGCTGGTTTCATTTCTCCAAGGGAAAGAAACAAACAAACAAGGATGAAAAGAGTCGGGAGGGGGAAAAAAGAGCTGAGAAAGACTCAACCCAGGTTTGTCTTTGCACACCCAGACCTCGTGGGAAGGTTAAAGGTTGGCTGAAGCCAAGAAGCTCCAGACATGAACCTTCCCAATCCCATATCTATCAAAATACTTTAAAGGAGTTCAAGAACCAAAAGCTTCAGCAGAAGAGATCTCAGCTCCACGAGCTCCACGCACGAGCACTAATGAAGCAGCGCTGCTCGGGCACAGGACAAACCACCCTCTGCAGGTCTGCAGCTGATGATTAACCTATTTTCTGGAGGTCTCTTCATGAATGGAACAAAAAGAAGGCAGTTGAGAAGCCAGCCAACCATGCAGCAACGCGGCCACTGCTTCCCAGCTCCCCCAGCAGGGAGGTTTTTCCCTTGCTTTTGTGGATTTCAAGGTTGTCCTCCCCCGCAGAAGGATGCTGAGGGCATTTGTGTGCCGATGGACAGCACCAGGACTTTCCAATCTTGGCTAGTGGAGAACCACAGAAATGCTTTGGGTGGAAGAGACCTTTAAGATCATCAAGCTCAAGCATTCTCTAACTCTACCACGGCTGGTGCTAAACCCCTGTCCCTCAGCACCACATCTCTGCCTCTTTTCAACACCCCCAGAGGTGGGGATTCGACCACCTCCTTGGGCAGCCTGTTCTAATCTTTGAGAAGCCTTTCAGGGAGGAGTTTTCTCCTAATGTCTAACCTAAACCTTCCCTAGGGCAACTTGAGGCCATTTCCCCTCATCCTGTCACTTGTTCCTTGGGAGAAAAGACCAACCCCCCACCTGGCTCCAATCTGCTTTCAGAGAGTCACAGAGAGCCAAGAGGTCTCCCTTCAGCCTCCTTGACTCCAGGCTCAACAACCCCAGGTCCCTCAGATGCTCTTCATCAGACCTCTTCTCAGACTCTTCATCATCTCCACTGCCCTTTTCTGACCCTTTTCAGCCCCTCAATGTCCTTCTTGGAGTCAGGGGCCCAAAACTGACCCCAGGATTCAAGGTGTGGCCTCCCTAGAGCCCAGTCCAGGGGGATGATCCCTGCCCTGCTCTTGCTAGCCACACCGTTGCTAACCCAAGCTGAGATGCTGGTGGCCTTCTTGGCCACCTGGGCACACCCTGGCTCATCTCCAGCTGCTGTCACCAACCCCCACCAGGTCATAGAATCATAGAATCAAGCAGGTTGGAAGAGACCTCAAGGTCAGCTAGTCCAACTCCCCTGCAGTCAGCTGGGACATCTGCAGCTGCAGCAGATGGCATTTCTGCAGGACTCTGGGGAAGAATCATACAATCAATCAGGTTGGAAGAGACCTCAAGCTCATCCAGTCCAACCTAGCATCCAGCCCTATCCAGTCAACCAGACTATGGCACTAAATGCCTCATCCAGCAGTTTCCAGCCCCTCTCTCCCCACCCTGGAGTGCTCTTGGGGCTGTTGTGGCCCAAGTGCTTGCACTTGAACCTGATCCCGTTGACTTCCCCCAGCCAGCCAGCCTGGACAGATCTCTCTGTAGACCCTTCAGAAGATCAAGACACCCCTCCCAACTTGGTGTCACCTGCAAACTGACTGAAGGTGCCACCTTAATCCCCTCATCCAGCTCATTGATAAGAAGATCTAATTTATTAGTACTGCTGTTCTCCTTTTTCTTCATCCCTTGGAGGCTCTGAGGGAACTAAACCTGAAGAGAAAATTCCTCTGTGACCAACAGGGAAAGGACAACCCAGCAACACCCAACCACTCAACCCAGGCTTTTTATGGCACACATTATTTCAACAACAAGCCTTTGATTTCCTCATCTGTGAGGATGGCATGGTTGAAAACCACCTGAGCTGGCTGCCAGGAGGCTAAGGGAACACCCAGGCTTGACAAATGCTAATTGCAGAGGTGGTGCAGCCAGGTCCCCGCAGCCCAGCTCCGAAGCAGTCAGGTGTTAAGAAACCTCATTTCTCCTTTCTGTGATTCACCCAAGGTCATGGCCACAGGGGACCAAAGTGGTTGAGAACAAAATGCTTCACTGAAGAACAAAACAGCTCCTCACAGAAATCTGGATGCACACAAAAGCCTCCTCTGACCCTTCCTCCCTACACACACCGCAAGCCTCCGCTGGGCTGTGGTTGATCATAGAATCATTTAGGTCAGGAACAACCTCAAAGCTCATGGAGTCTAACCTTAAACCACTAAACAATGCTCCTCAGCACCACAGCTCCACAGCTTTAAAACCCCTCCAGGGATGGGGACTGCACCACTGCCCTGGGCAGCTTGGGACAGGTCTTGACAACCCTCAAGGGGCAGAAATTGTTCCTCAGGTCCAACCTAAAGCAAAAGAAGAAGCTCTGCATGTCCTCTCAGGAAAAGGCCAGGTGCAGCTTTAGTGGCCTTGTCTCCAAACCCACCAGAAATGGGATGGGAGGGAAGGGGGAAAGTGGAAAAGGGAAAAAGGGGAAGGGGGAGAGTAAGAGAGGGGGAAA
>WAAF01001058.1:60366-78072 GCA_013400475.1 Tricholaema leucomelas
CTGCTCTCAGCCACTCTGTTCCCAGCCTGTAGCATTGCTTGGGGTTGTTGTGGCCAAAGTGTAGAACCCTGCACTTGGCCTTGTTCAATCTCATCCCATTGGCCTCTGCCCACCCATCCAGCCTGCCCAGGTCTCTCTGCAGGGCTCTCTTACCCTCCAGCAGCTCCACAGCTGCTCCTAGCTTGGTGTCATCTGCAAACTTACTGATGCTGGACTCAATCCCTTGGTCCAGATCATCACTAAAGATGTTGAACAGGACTGTGCCCAGCACTGATCCCTGGGGCACACCACTGGTGCCAGCTGCCAGCTGGATGTGGCACCATTCACCAGCACTCTCTGGGCCCAGCCCTCCTGCCATCACACTCCATGCTTCATACCTGGGTGCTGCCTACCAGGGGCTTCAAAATAAACACATCTCACCACAACTCTCAGGCTGCCAGCCCCAGCCCAGCCTTTGGCAGAAGCCTCCTTTCAGCAAAGGGCAAAGCAGATGGTGAAGAGACTGGGAAACAGGGCAGGTGAGGAGCAGCTGAGAGACCTGAGGTTGTTCAACCTGGAGAAAAGGAGACTGAGGGGACACCTCATTGCTCTCTGCAACTTCCTGAAAGGAAGTTGGAGTGAAGTGGAGGTTGGGCTATTCTCTCTAGCATTAGGTAACAGAATGAGAGGAAATGGCCTCAAGTTGCACCAGGGGAGGTCCAGGTTGGACATGAGGAACAGTTTCTTTCCTGCAAGAGTGGTCAGGCACTGGAGCAGCCTGCCCAGGTGGAGTCACTATCCCTGGAGGTGTTCAAGATAACTGTGGACATGGCACTCTAGGACACGGTTTGATGGCCATGGTGGAGTTGGGTTGATGGTTGGACATCCTAGTGGTGCTCTCCAACCAAACCAATTTTATGCTTCAGCATGGCCTTGCTGTCACTGCCACCCCACAGCACATCCCCTGCCCCACCTAAGGTGGCCAAGCCACAGTCCTTCCCTCCAGATCACACTTCTGTCCCTCCCACCTCCATCCCAGCCACACCTTCTGATCAGCAGCCCTCACCTCGCCCCAGGGGAAGCCACTTCAAGGACTCAGCCTCCCACAAAAGCCCAACCAAACCAAGCCAAGACAAGGAAGAAGACAGAAAAAATAAACCCCAGCTGGTTTCCTGAACCAGTTCACAGCAGGGTCAAACACCTGCCAGCACAGGCAGGAGGTGGCCACAGTAGGATCCACTCAGACAGGTTGATAAAACTCCAGCTGACAGCCTTGCTCCCACAGAATCACAGAATGGGTTGGGTTGGAAGGGCTCTTAAAGGTCATCTAGTCCAAACCTGCATCTTCAGGTAGGTCTGGTGCAGCTTTCAGAGAGGCACAAAAGCTTGTCAGGAGAGAAGCTGTCCTTCTCCTCACCCCTTCTCTTGACCTTCAAGACCATGATGTCCAACTGGTAACCCAGCACTGCCAGGCCACCACTAAAACATGTTCCACAGCACCACAGCTCCAGGGCTTTGGAACCCCCCCAGAGATGGAGACTGTACCACTGCCCTGGGCAGCCTGGGACAGACCTTGACAACCCTCAAGGGGAAGAAATTGTTCCTCATGTCCAACCTAAACCTCCTCTGGGGCAACTTGAGGCCATTTCCTCTTGTCCTGGCACTTGTTCCTGAAGAGACCAACTCCCACCTAGCTCCAAGCTCAGGGAGTTGCAAAGAGCCAGAAGGTCTCCCCTCAGTCTCCTTTCCTCCATGCTCAGCAACCCCAGCTCCCTCAGCTGCTTCTCACCAGCCCTGTCTTCCAGACCCTTCACCAGCTGCACTGCCCTTCTCTGGACACACTCCAGCTCCTCAATGTCCTCTCTGAAACCATGTCAAGTTCTTCACCATGAGAGTGGTGAGAGCCTGGAAAGGGTTGCCCAGGGAGGTGGTTGAGGCCCCATCCCTGGAGGTGTTTAAGGCCAGGCTGGATGAGGCTGTGGGCAGCCTGCTCTAGGGTAGGGTGTCCCTGGGCATGGCAGGGGGGTTGGAACTGGCTGATCCTTGTGGTCCCTTCCAACCCTGACTGATTCTATGATGCTATGATTCTGTTTGGGTGGAAGTAGCTTAGTCTTCTCAGGGTCACTTTTCCACCTAAACCTTGGGCTCCAGTGTCAAAGTGCAGAAGTTCTTTCTGCTCTAGGGGTAGGGTGTCCCTGCCCATGGCAGGGGGGTTGGAACTGGCTGATCCTTGTGATCCCTTCCAACCCTGACTGATTCTATGCCTCTATGACACCCCTCCAGGGATGGGGATTCAAACCACCTCCCTGGGCAGCCTGTCCCAGCACAGGAGAACCCTTTCAGTGACGAAACTTCTTCTAACATCCAACCTAAACCTAAACTTGAGGCCACTTCCTTTCATCTAACCCCTCCTACAGCTCCTGTATTAGTGTGTTGGCAGTGGACTCACCACCACTTTGCCTGCAGGCTTCCACCTCCAACCCAGCCAAGCCACCACTGCTGGTTTATTACTTTGCTAATAAAGCCTGAGGAGCAATGAAGCCTTTGTGGAGCCCTGAGTGTGTGTTTTCTCCTCGCTGCAATCACTTTACTGCGCTCGGTTTCCACAGCAACTGTTTTCTCAGCCACTTGCTACTTGGCTTTTGGGAAAACACCAGGGCTGCTGCTGCACTCCACCGACACTAAAACCAAGCAGACACACAAATAAAGCCACCAAACCAACACAAAAGTCAGGGCAGAGCTGCAGGACCACACGCTAGAGAGGGATGGTTTGGCTGCTTCTGAGTCCACCAACGTTTGCAGGCTTGGCTGACTCCCCAGGACACACAGCAAAGCAGGCTGCAACAGGAGTGGGAGCACAAGAGGCAATGATTAATAGGATGAGAGGGAACAGACTGAAGCTCGAGGTTGCCCAGGGAGGCTGTGGAGACACTGAAACAGGTTGCCCAGGGAGGCTAGGGAGACAGTGGAACAGGTTGCCCAGGGGGGCTGTGGAGACACTTTCAGGTTGGCCAGAGAGGTTGTGGATACCCCCTCCCTGGAGGTTTCAAGGTCCAGGCAAGCCAGTCTAGCAGAAGGTGTCCCTGCCCGTGGCAGGNATGGAGACATTGGAACAGATTGCCCAGGGAGGCTATGGAGACATTGGAACAGGTTGCCCAGGGAGGCTGTGGAGACCATGGAACAGGTTGCCCAGGGGGGCTGTGGAGACATTGGAACAGGTTGCCCAGGGAGGATGTAAAGACACTACATAAGGTTGCCCAGGGAGGCTATGGAGACATTGGAACAGGTTGCCCAGGGGGGCTGTGGAGACATTGGAACAGGTTGCCCAGGGAGGCCATGGAGACACTGGAACAGGTTGCCCAGGGGGGCTGTGGAGACACTTTCAGGTTGGCCAGAGAGGTTGTGGATACCCCCTCCCTGGAGGTTTCAAGGTCCAGGCAAGCCAGTCTAGCAGAAGGTGTCCCTGCCCGTGGCAGGGGGCTGGGAACCAGATAATCTTCCCAGGTCCTTTTCCAGCCCAAACCATTCTGTGATTCCATGGAATGCTCCTCAGCAGCAGCAGCAGCGGAGCAGGGCTGCAAAGGAAGCAAGCAGCCGTGGCCTTCCTCCCCCGCCTGCCTCTCCTGCCAGCCCAGGCAGGCGTGGAGGAGCTGGGAACTGATCTGGTTGCAAAGCAAAGGCAGCGTTGAACAAAAGCTTGGGACGAAGCCAAAGGGATTTTTTTCCTCTCTCCTCGACGTGCTGCAGGACACAGCAGAAAGCTCTGGCGGCGGCGCAGGGCTGAGCAGCGAAGGGGCAGGTGGGAGACTCCTCCCTGCACAAAGCCTCCAAGAGGGACAACTCCTGCTCCTGTGCCTCCCTGCAGGGACTCTCAGGCATTGGGACAGGCTGCCCAGGGAGGTGGCAGTCACTGTACATGGAGATGTGGACGTGGCACTTTGGGCCACGGTTTAGAGGTCACAGTGGCGTTGGGTCGATGGTTGGACTCGATGATCTGAGAGGCCTCCTCCAGCTGAAACAATTCCATGATCATAGAATGGCTTAGGGTGGAAGGGACCTTAAAGATCACCCAGTTCTAACCCCCTCTGCTGTGGGCAGGGACACCTCCCACTAGAACAGGTTGCTCAAAGCCTCCTCCAGCCTGGGCTTAAATACTTCCAGGGATGGAGCATCCACAGCTTCCCTGGGCAGCCTGTTCCAGTGTCTCACCACCCTCAGAGCGAAGAGCTCCTTCCTAATGCACAACCCAAAGCCACCCTGCTCTGCTTTCACACCATTATCCTTTGCTCTATCACTAAAAAGTGTCCTATCACAAAAAGTCCCTCCCCAGCTGACCTGTAGCCCCTTCAGGGTACTGGAAGCTGCTCTAAGGCCTACCCAGAGCCTTCTCTTCTCCAGGCTGAGCAACCCCAGCTCCATCAACCTGGCATTGCAGGAGAGGTGCTCCAGCTCTCTGCTCAGCTCTGTGACCCTCTTTGAGGTTTTCTGGCCAAGAGAAACTGCTACAAAGCTCTGCTGCTCATTAGGTTATGGGATCTTAGCCTGGAGAAGAGGAGGCTCAGGGGTGACCTCATTGCTGTGAAGGGAGGCTGTAGCCAGGTGGGGGTTGGTCTCTTCTCCCAGGCAAGCAGCAACAGGAGAAGGGGACACAGCCTCAAGTTGTGCTGGGGGAAGTATAGGCTGGATGTTAGGAGGAAGTTGTTGGCAGAGAGAGTGATTGGCATTGGAATGGGCTGCCCAGGGAGGTGGTGGAGTCACCATCCCTGGGGGTGTTCAGGAAAAGACTGAATGAGGCACTTAGTGCCATGGTCTGGTTGACTGGATAGGGCTGGGTGCTAGGTTGGACTGGATGAGCTTGGAGGTCTCTTCCAACCTAGTTGATTCTATTCTATTCTATCCTGAAGGCTTGGTGTGGAGAGAGACACCTCCCCAGCTTAGGTGATCCCCAGACATCATCACAGCACCTCCCACACCATAACCTCCACCTTGGCTTTGCTGCTGGCTACCTGTGGAAGACAAGCAGCATCCACTCAAGCTGCCCCACCAGAGAACCTGGTTTTCAAGGAGAATATCCAGATGTTGGCCTGAGAAACTATCTGGTGGTGGCTCCTGTTATTGAGCTACAACAATCAAACCCCAGCCCTGAATGTTACTGCTGTGAAAGGTTAAAAACCCAAACCTGTGCCTCCAGCAGGTGCCTGCACGGCGAGGTCTGCTCTGCTCTGCTCAGCACAACTTCCACGCAGCAAATAAATCCTTTTCCCATCTAAATTCATCCCAAAATGACAGGCAGAAAGCACTGCACCACCCACCTCAGCAGTGAGGAGACCAAGGGCAGGCTGCAGGGAAGGAGAAGGTGGAATCTGAATGCAGGGATTCCTGGACAGATATAAAGCTGCACTTACGTGCTGGGGAGGGGAAGCCCAAAATAGGTGCCTGCAGCAAGGGTTTCCACCAAGCCAAGAGCACAACCATCTGCTCCACTGCCTTGGAAACTCAACCACTACAGACAAAGCATGATGATTAAACTGCTTCATGCTTGGCAGTGCCAGCTTCAGAGGGTTTCAAAGCAGAGATTTGTTTTCCTTATGACTCCTTCCTAGTTTTTATGCATAGACAGAATCCCCAGATCCAGGTCAGCCACAAGAAATGAGTGAGATTTGGCTATGGAAAGAAGAAATTTGCTCATTTTGGCTTGGCCTTAGATTTTTGGCCAACACCCTCCAGCAACAGCAGGGCTAGGAGGGCTGAAAGCCTTCTGCTGTGAGGTCGAGCTAAGAGAGCTGGGCATGTTCAGCCTGGAGAAGGCTCCAGGGAGTGCTTATTGGAATCAGAGACTCATTTGAGTTGGAAAAGACCTTTAAGATCATCCAGCCCTACCATGATCCAACTCTACCCAAGGCTGCTGCATAAATCATGGCCCTCAGCACCACATCTCTGCAGCTTTTAAACACATGCAGTGACGGGGATTCAACCACCTCCCTGAGAAGCCTTTTCCAGAGCTTGAGAAACCTTTCAGAGAAGAAGTTTCTTCTGAGGTCCAACCTAAATCTCCCCTGGAGCCACCTGAGGTCATTTCCTCTTGTCCTGTCACCTGTTACTAGGGAGGAGAGACCAATCCTCACCTCACTCCAAGCTCCTTTCAGCCTCACTCCAAGCTCCTTTCAGGCAGCTGTAGTGTAGACAAAACTTCACACCAGAGCATGGTTCCGGTTTTAAGCCACCTTTAAAGGTCATCAAGTCCAACCCTGTAGTAGTGACCAGGGACATCTCAACCAGCTCAGGTTACTCACAGCCCCAAATATCCTCCCTACCAGCCTGAATGACACCTTCAAGGTGCTCTGCTGCCTTTCCCTGCCTCCCATAAGGCTCCTAAAGGTCATTTGATTTCTGCTTATCAGCAATATCCTTCCTAAATCCACCCAGGAATGCATCTGCTGCTTAGATCAGCTTTGGATCTCCTCTCCCCCATCACAATCAGCAGCTCCAGGAGTATGTTTGAAGGTTCAGAGCTAGGCTGCTTCTCCCTGGTGGCATTTGTGTTTCAAATGACTTTCCTCCCAGTGAAAACACTTTACCCTTGAATTGTTGGTGCTTCCCTCGAGAAGATCTCATTTGCATTTGCTGAGTTTATGGAATGAAGGGCACTGGCAAAACAAATGTTGAGCCCTGGAAGATGTTTTGAGCTGTCAAAGGAAATAGAAGTGAACCTAAATAAAGGAAAAGCTTCAAAAATAGGAGCTAAAAAGGGAAGCAAACACTTAAAAAGGGGAGGAAAAGCTTCTAACTGGCTCCTGGGTACCTCCCCTGAGGCTCAGCAAACAGTTTCCTGAGTGGCTTACAAAGCCCAAGAGCTCAGGACCACGCTGGTGCCATCTCACCAGTAAGAGCCAGCAGCAGCAGGGGAGGGATCATCCTCCTGGACTGGCACTGGATGGGGGAGCACACCTCAAATCCTGGGGTCAGCTTTAGGCCACTCACTCTATGAAGGACACTGAGGGGCTGGAGGAGGTCCAGAGAAGGGCAATGGAGCTGGTGAAGGGACTGGAGAACAGGGCTGGTGAGGAGCTGCTGAGGGAGTTGGGGTTGTTGAGCCTGGAACAAAGGAGGCTGAGGGGAGACCTTGTGGCTCTGCAGCTTCCTGAAAGGAGGCTGGAGCCAAGAGGGGGTTGGTCTCTTCTCCAGGGAACAAATGATACAACCAGAGGAAATGGCTTCAAGTTGCCCCAGAGGAGGTTTAGGTTGGACATGAGGAACAATTTCTTCCCTTTGAGGGTTGTCAAGGCCTGGCCCGGGCTGCCCAGAGCAGTGATGCAGTTCCCATCCCTGGAGGGGTTCCAAAGCCCTGGAGCTGTGGTGCTGAGGGCCATGGTTTGGTGGTGGCCTGGCAGTGCTGGGTTCATGACTGGACTCAGTAATCTCCAAAGTCTCTTCCAATCAAAACCATTCCATATCCAGCCTCTTTGACTGAAGCTGTAGGAGCCTCATGGCTACCCAGTACCAACCCTCCACAAACCCAGCCAAGGAGGCCAGCAGCTCAGGAGGAGAGCCACCAGCCCACCAGCTTTGCCTCCCTGGGAAACCAAGACCTCTCAGCTGAAAAATAAAAGCTACTGTGTCCAGTTCTGGGCTCCTCAATTCAAGAGAGATGTTGAGGTGCTGGAAGGTGTCCAGAGAAGGGCAGCAAGGCTGGTGAGGGGCCTGGAGCACAGCCCTGTGAGGAGAGGCTGAGGGAGCTGGGGGTGTGCAGCCTGCAGAAGAGGAGGCTCAGGGCAGACCTCATTGCTGTCTGCAGCTACCTGAAGGGAGGCTGTAGCCAGGTGGGGTTGGGCTCTTCTGCCAGGCAAGCAGCAACAGAAGAAGGGGACACAGCCTCAAGTAGTGCCAGGGGAGGTCTAGGCTGGATGTTAGGAGGAAGTTGTTGGCAGAGAGAGTGATGGAATTGGAATGGGCTGCCCAGGGAGGTGGTGGAGTTGCCATCCCTGGAGGTGTAGAAGCAAAGCCTGGATGAGGCACTTAGTGCCATGGTCTGGTTGACTGGATAGGGCTGGGTGCTAGGTTGGACTGGCTGAGCTTGGAGGTCTCTTCCAGCCTGGCTGATTCTATGATTCTGTGGTACCCACGACAGGCAATCTAAAGCAGCCAGAGCTCCCCACCGGGCAGAGCTCAGACACCTTCCCTATCTCCTGTCACCACCACCACTCATCCTTCTAGCTCTGTGTCACCCCTTGGAGCTCCTGCTCACTCAGCAGTTGCCTGCTATCAGCCAGGGATGAAAAGAGGCTTGGGGTGGGGGGGCAGTTATTATCTCCACGGAGCCCAGTGAAAAGCTCCAAGCAAATCCAGATGGCCCTGCTGGGACTATCAGGCTTGAGATGAAAGGAGCCAAGGTTTTAGCAGCTTCCAGTTTGGGTTGAAAAGGAGCAATTAATCTTTTTTCTTTTTTTTTCCTAATGGGTAGAGGATGAAAAGAGGGGAAAAAATATATGTAAAAACCTTCTGCCCATTGCCATGGAGACACAAAAAGTCACTCAGGATTAATGAGCACCAGGGAAAAAGAAAAGATTAAATTAGATCTCATGAACTTTCTCCTGGTTTCTCCTTGAGAAGTTAACCCTCCTTTGACATGAGACATGACCAGCAGGGTCTGCTACACCACACAGCTTCCATACTGAAACAAGAGGAGGACATCCAGCATGGCCTTGGCAAAAGATGATGCCTCCAAGTGCCAGCTTCTCTTGGGCTGCAGGTCTGAGGAGGTGGCAATGTGCCTGCTGGGGGTCACAGAATGGTTTGAGTTGGAAGGGACTTTAAAGGCCATTTAGTCCCAAGCCCATCTAGCATGGAAGAGAATAGAATCATGGAATGGTTTGAGCTGGAAGGGACTTTAAAGGCCATTTAGTCCCAAGCCCATCTAGCATGGAAGAGAATCGAATCATGGAATGGTTTGAGTTGGAAGGGACTTTAAAGGCCATTTAGTCCCAAGCCCATCTAGCATGGAAGAGAATAGAATCATGGAATGGTTTGGGTTGAAGGCACCTTTCAAGCTCATCCAGTCCAACACTCCTGCAGTCAGCAGGGACACCTGCAGCTAGAGCAGGTTGCTCAGAGCCCCAAACAACCTGGCCTGCAATGGTGCCAGGGATGGGGCAGCTCCCACCTTTCTGGGCCACCTGGGACAGGCTCTCACCACCTTTGCTGTAATTTTTTTTCCACTGCTTTCCAGTCTGAATCTCCCTCTTTCAGTTCAAACCATCACCCCTTGGACTGTCACAACAGGCCCTGCTCAGAAGTGATTCCATGACTCCCAAGCTTCCTCTAAACACTTAGCAGTGATTCCATCCCTCTACTCTTGTGAGACCTCACCTGGAGCAGAGCATCCAGGTCTGGAGCCCCCAACACAGGAAGGACATAGATCTGTTGGAGAGGGTCCAGAGGAGGCCACAACAATGATCAGAGGGCTGGAGCACTTCCACTACTGGGACAGGATGAGGGAGCTGGGGCTGTCCAGCCTGGAGAAGAGAAGGCTCTGGGGAGACATTAAGAATGGCCTTTCAGGAACTACAGGAGAGCTGGGAAGGGACTTTTAACAAGGGCCTGTGGCGACAGCACAAGGGGCAGTGGTTTGAAACTAGTCCAGGATAGGTTTAGTTTGGACATTAGGAAGAAGTTCTTTACTCTGAGGGTGGTGAGACACTGGAATGGGTTGCCTGGAGAATTTGTGAATGCTTCATCCCTGGAAGTGTTTAAGCCCAGGTTGGAGGAGGCTTTGAGCAACCTGTTCTAGTGGGAGGTGTCCCTGCCCAAAGCAGGGGGGTTGGAACTGGATGATCTTTAAGGGTCTCTTCCAACTTAAACCACCCTACGACTCCCAACCAGGTTAACCCAGCAACAACCCTGCTGAGGCCACACTGAGAAATCTCTGTCCAGTTCTGGACTCCCCAGTTCAAGGACAGGGAGTTGCTGGAGAGGGCACAGCAAAGGGCTGCAAAGATGCTGAGGGGACTGGAACCTCTCTGTGATGAGTGAAGGCTGAGAGAATTGGGGATGTTTAGTGTGGAGGAGAGCAGCCTGAGGGGGATCTCATCGATGCTGATCAATACTTGAAGAGTGGGTGTCAGGAGCATGGCACCAGGCTTTGTTCCGTGGTGCCCAGGGACAGGACAAGGGGGAACAGGGACAGACTTGGACATGAGAAGTTCCAGCTAAACATGAGAAGGAACTTCTATAATTTAAGAGTAATGGAGCACTGGAACAGACTGCCCAGAGAGGTGATGGAGTCTCCTTCTCTTGGAGGCATTCCAAACCCACATGGATGTGTTCCTGTGTGACCTTCTCTAAGTGCCCCTGCTTTAGCAGTGGGTTTGGACTCAATGACCTCCTGAGGTCCCTTCCAACCCCTACCACTCTATGACAGTGCTGCAGCCCTGTCACACCACCAGCAGCCACCAGCTATCTCCTCTCATCTCCAGAGCAGCCACACAAGATTATTTCAGCAGCTGGATCAAAGCAGCAGACCCAGGTTCCGAGCAGCATCCAACACAACAGTTCCTCTGCTACAGCTAAAAATAAATCCCTGTGGGAAAAGCACTTATGTCCTTGCAAGAAAGATAAGGTCCCCACTTCTTCATTTCACTGCTTCTCTGGTGCTGCTTACAGAGAGGAAAGACCTTCCACATCCTTTACTAAATACACACACACACATTTTTCACTCCAATTCAGCTCCTCCCCAAGTCAAAAGCATCACAGAGCCCACACCAGGTGACCAAAATCAACTCAAGGGCCCATGGCTGCTCCCCTTCAACCCTTTAGTGCCAGCACAGCTTTTCCAAGTATGGGCCCCCCAAATATGTTTAGTTTTGGAGACACCTCAGTATTTTTGTATCATCTCTGGAAGTGTTCAAGGTCAGGCTGGATGAGGCTTTGGGCAGCCTGATCTAGTAGAAGGTGGCTCACGGCAGAGGGGTTAGAACTGGATGATCTTTAAGGTCCCTTCCAACCCAAGAACTCCTCATAGAATCATTTGGGTTGGAAAAGACCTTTAAGATCATCAGATCCAACCCCTGACCCAGCACTGCCAGGGCACCTCGAAACCATGGCCCTCAGCACCACAGCTCCAGGGCTTTGAAAGACCTCCAGGGATAGGGACTGCACCACTGCCCTGGGCAGCCTGGGCTGGGCCTTGACAACCCTCTAGGGGAAGAAATTGTTCCTCTTGTCCAACCTAAACCTCCCTAGGCCAACTTGTGGTGGTTTCATCTTTACCCTGTCACTTGGTCCTTGGTAGAAGAGAGCCAGAAGGTCTCCCCTCCTTTCTTCCAGGCTCAACAACCCCACATCCCTCAGCCACTCCTCACCAGCCCTGTTCTCCAGACCCTTCCCCAGCTTTGTTGCCCTTCTCCTGCTCCAGCCCTTCAATGTCCTTCTTGGGAGTGAGGGGCCCCAACCTGACTCCAGGATTCAAGATGTGGCCTCACCAGTGCCCAGCCCAGATGGACAATCACTGCTCTGGTCCTGCTGACCAAACCATTGCTAATCCAAGCCAGGATGCTGGTGGCCTTCTTGGCCACCTGAGCACACCCTGGCTCATCTCCAGCTGCTGTCAACCAACCCCTCAGGTCCTTTTCTGCCAGGCAGCTTTCCAGCCACTGAATCTTTTATGATCTTTAGGGTGCCCTTCCAAGCCAAACCATTCTGTGATTCCATCATTTTTAAGCCACAAGCTCAGATTTATGAGGTGCTCCCACACACACCAGCTGAGGAACCAACCTTAGGTGGTGATTTTAGTGGAATAAGCTTTGGTGCACATCCTGCCTGAGCAAAAAGTCCTTCAGCTCCAAACAGGGCAGATGTGAAGGCACCAGAGAACCTGGTTCAAGGGCAAGCTGCAGACAAGCATTCCACAAATACAAGGAGCTGTAGTTAATTATCAACTGGCTCAGCAGAAAGCTGTGGACATGGAAATTTGGTTTCTTGTGTGTTAAGGAGAAGAGCTGCAACAAAAACTAAGCTTTTCAGGCAGGTAGGGGACAGTGTCTTCCCTCAGAACTTCCACTGGAGATCAACAGATCAACCTCATAGCTTCCTATCTAGGTCAAGAGTCTCATTTTCTGCTCCAAACACTTCCCCTGGGCCTGAACCCTCTGTTAAGAAGCTCCCCAAAAGCTTCACCACAATGATTTTCTGAGTGGAGGTGGTGCAAGAGCTCTCAGCTTTCCATGGGAAGCACCACACTGCCACATTCCTTTTTCAGTCCATAAAATCACAAATTGTTATGAACACACAGCCTGTGAGGTCTCCATCCCATAATTATCTGATGCTTTGCATATCTGACTGCTGGGCCGACCGCTCCAGCTCGCACCAGCAGGCACCTGCAGCACCTTGGGGCGTGCTAACATGGAGTCACCTCCAGGCTAGTGCTAACCAGGTCCAGGAGACCACCTTCTCCCCACTCAGATTCAAAATGAACTTTTAGGTGGTAGGAAAAGTTACACTAAAGACACTGAGTACTAAAAATGGAGAGCTGGGTGAAGAGGAACTTCATCAGGTTCAACAAGGCCAAGTGGAGGGTTCCTGCATCTGGGTAGGAATAATCCCCTGCACCAGCACGGGTTAGAGGGTGACCTGCTGGGAAGCAGCCCCAAGGGGAAGGACCTGGCAATGCTGGTGGATGAAAGTTCATCATGAGTCAGAAATGTGCCCTCATGGGCAAGAGGGCCAATGGTCACCTGGGGGCATGAAGAAGAGTGTGAACAGCAGACTGAGAGAGGCTCTCAGCCCCCTCTGCTCTGCCCCACTGAGGCCACAGCTGAAGTATTAAGTCCAGTTCTGGGCTCCCTGGTTCCAGATAGACAGGGAACTGCTGGAGAGAGTCCAATGGAGGCTACAAAGCTGCTGAGGGGCCTGGAGCAGCTCTGTCAGGAGGAAAGGCTGAGAGGCCTGGGGCTGTTGAGCCTGGAGAAGAGCAGAACCAGAGGTGAGTTGCTCAGTGCTCAGCAAGAGCTAAATGGCAACAGGCTGGAGCCAGACTCTTGTCAGTGGTGCCCAGGGACAGCACAAGGGGCAGTGGGCACAAACTGGAGCCCAGAAGGTTCCATCTGAACAGGAGGAGAAACTTCTTTGTTGTGAGGGTGCTGGAGCCCTGTGCCAGGCTGCCCAGAGAGGTTGTGGAGTCTGCTTGTGTGAAGAGATTCCAAGCCCCCCTGGGCATTGTGCTGCTGGGCAAGCTGCTGTGGGTGCCCTGCTTTAGCAAGGGGGTTGGGCTGGATGATCTCCAGAGGTACCTTCCAACTCTCCAGAGGTCACTTCCAACCCCCACCAGGCTGGGATCCTGTCACTGTACCAAGCTAAAGCTTCAACTGAGCAAAAGTTTTCCTTCAGCTAAAGAAAGGAGACAAAAAGTAATAATAATAAAAAAAAAAAAGAGGCTTCCTGAGTAGCACAAACAGAACATTTTAANCCTAGTCCTCCCCTGCCACAACTTGAGGCTGTGTCCCCTTCTTCTGTTGCTGCTTGCCTGGCAGAAGAGCCCAACCCCACCTGGCTACAGCCTCCCTTCAGGTAGTTGTAGACAGCAATGAGGTCACCCCTGAGCCTCCAGCCTGCACACCCCCAGCTCCCTCGGCCTCTCCTCATCGGGCTTAACCCCATCCTTCAGCCCTTTAACCCCACAGACACCTTCCTTCAGAAGAAGCTCCACAGCTCAAGGAGTTTAGGAAAAGAGCTCTTCCTGCTTTCCCCCCACTGCAGGATCTCAGGAGCTGGAACCATTTGCTGCTTTCAAAACAACAAGCAAACAAAACCCTGCGAGCTGCAAAGAGCAGCGTCACCGCCTGACCTTCCGCAGGGCTCCCTGCCACAGCTTGGTGGGGTTTTCCTGTTGATGGAACGTGGCAGCAAGAGCATGATGAGCTAAGCCTCGCTTATGTAAGGCACCAGCCTCAGCAAGGCTTGTTCCAAACATCAGCCTCTGGCAGAAAAATGTGCACGGCCCCGTTAAGGGACTCCAGCACTTCCTCTCCCCTCCAGCACAGCAGAAAATGGGCTTTTGAGGCTGCTCCCACCCAACTTCTCGCTTGGATCTTCAATGACTTCCAGCTAAGGGGATCCTGGAGGGCTTTAGGGATTTGTTTTCCTTGGTTTGGCACTTCTTTTGTTTTGAAGGTATGGGATATGGAGAGATGATCTTTTGCTTTGCAGGACTCACAGAAAGACTCCTACAGGGACACATAAAGCCTCAGCTGCAGCGCCGGGGCCAGCTCTGGTGTCCTCAGCACAGACAAGGACCTGATAGCAGAGCAGAGCCTGAGGTCACAGCAATGCTGGGAAGGCTGGAAGGGCTCTGCTGTGAGGTCAGGCTGAGGGAGTTGGGCTTGTTCAGCCTGTAAAAGAAAAGGCTCCAGGGAGAACTTCTGGTGGCTTTGAGGAGACAATCAGAAAGCTGGGGACAGAGTTTTGAGCAGGGCCTGCTGTGACAGCACAAGAGGGGATGCTCTGAACTGAAAGAGGGGGTTCAAACTGGAGAGAAGGGAGAAATTGTTTATGCTGAGGGTAGTGAGACCCTGTCCCAGGTTGCCCAGAGAGGTGGTAGCTGTCTCATCCCTGGCACCATTGCAGGTCAGGCTGCCTGGGGCTCTGAGCAACCTGCTCTAGCTGCAGATGTCCCTGCTGACTGCAAGGGGTTGGACTGGCTGAGCTTTGACAGAGCCTTCCAACCCAAACCATTCCATGAGTCTTTTGTCCCATGTGCTGCACCCTCCAAACCACTCCATCTTGTTCCATCTGCATTCTCCAGGCAGCACAGAAAGGAATTTAGTACAGAAAGTGAGACTTAGACAGGCTGGAGAAATTTAATGAAATACAACAAGGGCAAGTGTAGAGTCTGGCACCTGGGAAAGAAAAACCCCAGGGATCAGACCTGTTAGAAGGCAGAGAAAGGAAAAGGACCTGGGGGTCCTAGTGGATGGGAGGTTGACCATGAGCCAACAATGTGCTCTGGTGGCCAATGCCATTCTGGGGTGTATTAGAGGGGCTGTGGTTAGTAGGTCGAGAGAGGTTCTTCTGCCCCTCTACTCTGCCCTGATGAGGCTGCATCTGGAGTCCTGTGCCCAGTTCTGGGCCTCCCAGTTCAAGAAGGACCTCAGGGAACTGCATGAGAGAGTCCATCACAGACCCACAAAGATAATGCAGGGAGTGGAACATCTCTCTTATGAGGAGAGCCTGAGGGAGCTGGGGCTGTGCTGCTTGGGGAAGAGGAGACTGAGAGGTGACCTCATCAATGTTTATCAATTGATGGCTGAGAGGTGAGTGGCAGGAGGCTGGAGCCAGGCTCTGATGGGTGATGCCCAGTGCCAGGAGAAGGGGCAAGGGATGGAAACTGAGACACAGGAAGCTCCATGGAAGCATGAGGAGGGATTTTATCCCTCTGAGGGTGACAGAACCCTGGAAAAAGCTGCCCAGGGAGGTTGTGGAGTCTCTCTCTCTGGAGATATTCAAGACCTGCCTGGATGTGTTCCTGTGTGATCTGCTATAGGTGATCCTGCTCTGGCAGGGGGCTTAGACTGGATGAGCTTTGGAGGTCCCTTCCAGCCCCTGACATTCTGTGACTGTGAGAAAGAATTTCTCCTCTGGAAGGCATTGTTCTTTCCAGCAGCTTTTCTTCTGACTAAGGCTGGGCACAGGGCTGCATCCCACCTTCAGGGTCTCCCCTTTCAGAAAGCTCTGAAGGTGCTGACAAGCACCTCAAGGCAAGAGACTCAGCAGAAGAAGCAGAAGACACTCAGCCTGCCCACCAAAGTGACAGCTCTTGTTGACAGCCCCAAGAGGAGGTTCCTCAGCAGAGGACGTTTTCCCACGTTACTGGACCATTCTAACCTGGATGAACAAATTCAGGGTGAGGTGGCAGAAGGGGAGCAGAGTTAGCACCACCTCACTGGCCCCAAACTGGAGAATTAAGCCCTGCCAGGATGTGCTGAGACATGCTGGAGTATCACTGCCTTCCTCATTAGGACCTGTCCAAAAATTAGCTGCCAAGTTTCACAGCTTTCCTCCATCCTCCTTTCACCTCTAATACAAAAGCCTCTGTTGTGTGGAGGTACAAGGATAGACAGGAAAGGTACCTGGATTTTGTGAGGTGAGAATTCAAAACACCACAAAGCAGAACCACGCCAGATCTTCTACCCCTCTCAACATCCCCAGGTCCACCCCAGACCCTCTCCCCCTTCCCAAACCACAGACTCACCTACAGACCCTTTGATCTCTGCATCCTCAGGCCCACTATGACCCCCCTCAACGTCCTCAGGCTGACCTCAGAGCCTTTCTCTTACCTCAGACCTTCTGTCACTTCCTAAACATCCTCAGGTACATCTCAGACTCTCTGAAACCTTCCCAGCATCATCGGCCCCACCTCAGACCCTTTACGACTCACTCTGCATCCTCAGACACTCTGGGAACCCTCAGCGTACTCAGCCCCACCTCAGGCACTCTGGGACCCCCTCTGCATCCTCAGACACTCTAGGAACCCTCAGCATACTCAGCCCCACCTCAGGCACTCTGGGACCCCCTCAGCATCCTCAGACACTCTGGGAACCCTCAGCATACTCAGCCCCACCTCAGGCACTCTGGGACCCCCTCAGCATCCTCAGACACTCTGGGAACCCCTCAGCATCCTCAGCCCACCTCAGACACTTTGTGACTCCCTCTGCATCCTCAGACACTCTGGGAACCCCTCAGCATCCTCAGCCCACCTCAGACACTTGGTGACTCCCTCAGCATCCTCAGACACCCTTGGACCCCCTCAGCATCCTCAGCCCCACCTCAGACACCCCCGGACCCCCTCAGCATCCTCAGTCCCACGTTAGACACTTGGTGACTCCCTCAGCATCCTCAGCCACTCTGGAGACCCCTCAGCATCCTCAGCCCCACCTCAAACCCTCTCCCCCAACTGCAGGCCCACTCCAGACTTCAACCCCGTCTACCGCGCACTCCGCAATCCCCTACAACACCACGGCCACACCGACCTGAAGCGTGCGCTGCCGCAGCGCCCTCAACCTCTCCCGCCGCTTCCTCGCCTCCTCTTCCAGCCTCCCCAAAGCCGGGCCCTCCGCCGCCTCCTCCGCCCCCACGCCGCCACCGGGCGCCGCCATCTTGCCCCCTCCTCCCCGCTTGCCTTCCGTACAACCCCTAACGCGCATGCGCGGCGCGGCGAGACACATCGACTACCGATCTGTTCGATAGACAACAATCGATCCGCGCGGCGGCGTAATCGATTGAAAGCCGGGAGCTGCTGGGGGCGGGGGGGCAGCAAAAAAGATCGCGACAGGGAGGCATAGAAATTTTAAATCGATTATGAAACAGTGTAAAAAAGGTTGGAAATAACCCCAAATCCTGTTTCTGTGTGCGGTCAGCCTTACTGCAGTGCGCGCAAGGCTCGGGTGGTTTAATTGAGGAAGGGAAATTTGGGGGGGGACACACACACAGGTTTTTCTTCCCCTGCCCTTCCTTTTACCTTTCCCCTGCCGCAGCCCTAGGGCCGCCGCGGGCGGGGGGGGGCGGTGAGGGAAGGTAAAAAGAGAGGTGGGAAAGGGATAACCCCAACCCCAGCAGCAGGTAGATGCAGGAGGCGGAGGGGGGGAGGAAGCGAGGGCGGTGTCAGTCCCTCCCCTCGCCCTTCCCCGTACCTGGGGGAGGGTTCGCTGCTGGGGGGCGGTGGTTTAGCGGAGGGGGGGG
>WAAF01001058.1:82182-123135 GCA_013400475.1 Tricholaema leucomelas
GGGCGTCGGGGGCGGTGGGAGGAGGAAGCGCCGTTGGGGCGCTGGGTGACTTGGCGCTTCCTGGCGCTCGCTGCTGCCTTGGGCTTGAGGTTTGCTTTGGGTGCTTTGCACAAGAGCGGAGAGGAGGCGAGAAAAGGGAAGGGGGGGGTTGGGAGGGGACCCACAAAAATAACAACAGCCCCCCCCGTGGTCTGTCCTGTGCTGGCTGCACCAGCGTGGCTTGGTGGCATGGATGACTGCGGTCACCCCAGCGGGCAGGTACGGGGGGACGCGAGGGTCTGGGTGAGGGGGACGTGGAGATTTGGGGGAGGTGGTTGTGGGGTCGGGGAGGACACAGAGGGCTGTGGGTGGAGGAGATGTGGAGGTCTGGAATGGGGGGAGGGGGGGGCGAGGCGCAAGAGGGCATGGAGGGTCTGCATGGAGGACATGGAGTGCAGGGGACGTGGTGGGACTGAGGAGGATGTGGGTGGGGGTCCGGGTAGGGTAGGGTCTGGGTCTAGGGGATGTGAGAGGTTTGGAGGGGAGGAGATGTGGAGGTCTGGGGGAGGTGGATATGGGGGGGGTACACATAGGGGGTCTGGGTAGAAGGGATGTGGAGTTCGGGGCGGGGGAGGCACATGGGGGTCTGGATGAGGACGGGAGGTGTCTGGTGGGGTGGGCGTGGGAGGTCTGGGTGGACAGGTAGGGTCTGGGTGCAGGGGACATGGTGGGGCTGAGGGGGACATGAAGGTCTAGGGGGGACGTGGAAGGTCTGGATGGGGAGGACATGGGGGAACTGGACCACTCCAGTTGGAATCTGGGGGGGCACAAAGGGTCTGAGGGGGGCATGAGGATCAGGGTTGGGGAGATATGGGAATCTAGAGGGGACATGACGAGTGTAGGGGGGACATAGCAGGGTTTGGGTGCATGGGGGCCCTGGGGAACATGATCACCACCCCCCCAGCATGCCCCACCGGATACTGGTGCTTGTGGTTGAGCAGCAGTGGGGGGGAAATGGGTGACATGGGGAGATGGCGGCTTGGAGGGACACGGGGTGGGGACACTGGGTGACACTGGAGGATTGTGAGGTCCCTCCCTTTCAGAGACCTCCAATGAGGACAGTCCCTGCTTGGGCCAGGGACACACTAGGATGCTGCATTGGGATGGTGGGAGATGTGGGGACCCCACGGTCCTGCCTTGGGGTGCAGAGGGACCTGGGTGACCTCATGGTCCTGCTTTGGGGTGTAGAGGGACATGTGTGACCCCACGGTCCTACCTTGGGGTGCAGAGGGACCTGGGTAGCCCCACGGTCCTACTTTGAGGTGTAGAGGGACATGTGTGGCTCCATGGTCTTACCTGGAGGTGCAGAGGGACCTGGATGACCCCACAGTGCTACACTGGGGTGCACAAGGCCAAAGGTCCCCCTAAGCTTCTGCATGGGGTGCAGAGGGATATGGGTGACTCTGAGATGCTACATTGGGGTGCTCAGAGCCATGGTGTCCCCAGCGTGCTGTGTCGGTGTACCTGAGGACATGAGTGACCTCAAGGTGCTACACTGGGGTGCTTGGGGATGTGAGTGACCCCCAACGTGCTACATTGTGGAGCTTGGGGACATGAGTGACCCCAGCGTGCTTCACTGGGGAGTTTGGGGATGTGAGTGAACCCCAAGGGTCTTCAGTTGTGTGTGCAGGGACATGAGTAACCTAAAGGTGCTACTTTGGGGAGCTTGGGGACGTGAGTGACCCCAACGTGCTTCATTGGGGAGCTTGGGGACATCAGTGACCCCAAGGTGCTTCATTGGGGTGATCAGAGACATGGGGGACCCCAAGGTGCTTCATTAGGGTGCCTGGGGACATGAGTGATGCGAGGGTGCTACATTGGGGTGCTTAGGGACATGAGTGACCCCAAGGTGCTACATTGGGGTGATCAGAGACTTGGGGGACCCCAAAGGGCTACCTTGGGTGCTGAGGGCCATGAGTCACCCCAAGGGTTGGGGATCCCAGGGTGCAATGGGTCAGGGGTGAAGGGCCTCAGGGTGGCTGCTGGGTGTAAATCAGAGCTTGGTGCAGCCAAGGCACCTGCTCTGCCTGCTGATTGGCTACAGGAGCAGGTGCTCTGCCTGCCAATTTGCTACAGGAGCAGGTGCTCTGCTTGGTGATTGGCTAGTGGGAGCCTCTAGGGACAGGTGCCTTAGGTGTTGATTGGTCAGCAGCTCTACAGGTTGTGTGGCTCTGGGTGCTGATTGGTCAGCATCTCCACAGGTTGTGCTGATTGGGCAGTTATTCCATAGGTTAGTGCTGTTCTGGGTGCTGATTGGTCAGTGGTTCCACACGTTGTTTTGCTCTAGGTTTTGATTGGTCAGTGGCTTCATAGGTTGTGCTGCTCCACGTGCTTATTGGGCAGTTGTTCCATAGGTTAGTGCTGCTCTGGGTGCTGATTGGTCAGTGGTTCCACACGTTGTTTTGCTCTAGGTTTTGACTGGTCAGTGGCTCCATAGATTGTGCTGCTCCACATGCTGATTGGCCAGCAAGTCCACAGGTTGTGGTGCTCTGGGTTCTGATTGGCCAGCGGCTCCACAGGTTGTGCTGCTCTGGGTTCTGATTGGCCAGGAGCTTCACAAGTTGCGCTGCCCTGATCGCCCATTGGCTGGTGTGCTCTCAGGGGTGTGCTCAGGCTAACTGACCACCAGCTCAGGAGGGCAGGAGGTCCTGACT
Organism: Tricholaema leucomelas; assembly: GCA_013400475.1. NCBI lineage: Eukaryota > Metazoa > Chordata > Aves > Piciformes > Lybiidae > Tricholaema lacrymosa > Tricholaema leucomelas. Next base: position 84,876 of record WAAF01001058.1, read on the forward strand.
GCTCTGACTGCTGATTGGCCGATACCCCTGGGGTGGTGGCCGCTGTGGGATCTGATTGGCCGGCAGTTGCAACCCCCCCCCTCACCCTTGCAGAAGGACCTCTCGTACCTGCAGCAGTGGCTGGAAGCCTTTGTGATGAACTTTGAGAAGATCATCACCCTGCCTTCGCTGGAGCCCCGGAGGTGAGGAGCACCCTCGGGTGACACACAGGTGACAGCCGCTGCTCAGCGCGGGGGTTGCCACCGTGCTTCGCCTGTTCCTGCTTGCTTGAAGCCCTCTGCTCAGAAGCTTCAGGAGGGGTTGGGTGGTGGCAGGGTGGGGGGAATGGGGTTAGGGTTGGGGAGATCACTTCCTGTCCCCTTCGCAGGCCAGAGGAGTCAGTGTCGGAGATCCCAGTGCTGCCACGGGAGGTTCTGCAGGTGCTGAGCCAACGGCTGGGGCAGTGTGTGGCACAGATCCCAAGGGAGGAAGGTGCTGGGACCAGCCTGGGCCAGGCCCTCCTGCTCCTCAAGTTCTTCATCATCATCTGCAGGTGGGTCACAGCAGCCAGCAATTCTTGGAAGTCACAGTCACCCTCTGGCCCCTCTCACCCGTGGAGGTTCCTGGTTTAGGTCCTCTTGGTGCTACAGGATCAGCCCCAGGTGCTGGGGTGGGGGCACTGAGGGCACTACCCAGAGTGGTGAGGAATGGAGCTGACTGCAGTTGGTGGCTGGGCACTAGTGCTGCTCCCCAGGGCTCAGGTCTCTCCAGTCCCTTTATCCATGATCTGGATGAGGGGATTGAGGCTCCCTCAGTCAGCTTGCAGATGACACCACGTTGGGTGGCAGTGGGGGTCTGCTGGAGGGTCAGGAGGGATGTACAGAGGATCTGAGGCTAGAGCAATGGGTGAGGCAATTGGGATGAGATTCAACAAGACCAAGGGCTGCATCCTGCCCTTGGGTCACATCACCCCCATGAAGGCTCCAGGCTGGGGATAGAGTGGCTGGAACTGCCCCATGGGAAAGGACTTGGTGGGAGTTAGTGACAGCAGGTGGAGATGAGGCAGTGAGTGTCCAGGTGGCCAAGAAGGCCACCAGTATCCTGACCTGGATCAGCAGTGGTGTGGCCAGCAGGACAAGGTGGGAATGGCCCCTCTGGACTGGGCATTGGTGAGGCCACCCCTGGAATCCTGGGGCCAGTTTTGGTCCCCTTACTCCAAGAAAGACATTGAGGGGCCAGAGCAGGTCCAGAGAAGGAAGTGCAACAAAGCTGCTGAAAGGTCTAGAGCAGAAGACTTGTGAGGAGCAGCTGAGACACCTGGAGAAAAAGGAGCCTGAGGGGAGACCTTGTGGCCCTCTGCAGCTCCTTGAAAGGAGGCTGGAGCCAGGTAGAGATTGCTTCTCCAAAGCAACGAGTGACAGGACAAGAGGAAATGGCCTCAAGTTGCCCCAGGGAAGGTTTAGTTGGACACTAAAAGCAACTTCATCCCTGAAAGGGTTCTCAGAGACCGGCCCAGGCTGCCCAGGGAGGTGGCTGAACACCCTGAAGGTGTTTAAAAGCCACAGAGATGTGGTGCTGAGGGACATGGTTTAGCTCCAGCATTGGCAGAGTTAGAACTCGGTTGGACTCGATGAACTTGAGGATGATGATGCAGTGACCCCCTGGCATGCCATGACAGCCCAACATGTTCTTCACCTCCCAGGAACCCAGAGAACATCCAGGCAGACAAAACCCCTGGCTTCATCCCGGAGGTGCTGAAGTTCCTGCGGACCTGTGCCACCAAGGTGAGGGAACAGCCCCAACTGATTTTTCTGGAGGTGGGAGCTCGACTGCAGGAGGATTTGTCTTGGGGAGGGGTCTTAATCCCACCTTTTCCACCAGCTGAGGAGCATCCATGAGTTGGAAGGAGGTGGGGTGCAGCTGGAGAGTGGGATGCTCCATGCCCTGCACCTCTGCGAGTGCCTCTTTGACCCCTACCAGACGTGGAGACGGCAGCTGAGTGGGTGAGTGTGGAACCCCCCCCAACCCTGCACCCCAAAATCTGGGTGTCTTCCCCAACCCTGGAACACCCCCAGCTCCAAGGGTCTCCTTAACCTCACCCTGGCTCCTTCCAGGGAAGTCATCAGCTCCAAGGAGAAAAGCAAATACAAGTTTGCCCCAGCCCCTCTGCCCCCTGAGTTCAACACCTTCTTCCAAGGTAAAGGAATCTGGGATCCATGGTGGTGGAGAGGGACAGGGTGGGATCTGTGGGGCATGGAGAGGGTGAGGATGAGATTCATGGGGCTGTGGAGGGTCAGGGTGGGATCCATGGTGGTGGAGAGGGACAGGGTGGGATCTGTGGGGCATGGAGAGGGTGAGGATGAGATTCATGGGGGGTGGAGAGGGTCAGAGTGGGATCCACATGGATGTGGAGAGGGACAGGGTGGGACTTGTGGGGCATGGAGAGGGTGAGGATGAGATTCATGGGGGGTGGAGAAGGTCAGGGTGGGATCCACATGGACGTGGAGAGGTTCCGGATGAGATTCATGCGGTCGGAGAGGGTCAGGTTGGGATCTGTGGGGGTGGAGAGGGTCAGGATGAGATCCAGGGTGACAGGTACAGGATCCTCAGGCAGGAATCAAGCCCTGCCCAATCCGAGGACCCTGCAGAACTCAACCCAGAGGGGATTTCTCTCTGGGAAAGCCCCCAAAACCCCCATTCTGTGGCAAAAACGTTGACCAAAAATCCCCTAAACCTCCCAACCACCTGCAACCCTTCAACTGACCCTTATTTTAGCTCCAAAACCCACACTGTAGGAGCATCAAAACCTCCCAGAGCTCAAATCTTTGAGCATCTTCATCCTCTCTGTCATCAGCAGGGTCTAGCACCCACGAGGGATGGATTTTGGGATGAATTTGGGTAGGAAAGGGGTTTTTTTTCCCCTGCTTGCTCCTTGAAATAAATCTTTCCCTCCTCATCCTCTCAGAGTCTTTCCAAGCTGGAGGGCAGCTCCCTGGAATGCTCCAGCTCCGTCTCATCCATCTTTTTGGAGCCATCCTCTCTGGATCTAAGGTAGACAGTGGGGGGATGACTTGGGATCATCATCCAAGCGATGGAACCCCGAAATCTGGTTGATTCCAACTGCTCCATGTTCCAACATCCACCCATGGGATCATGGAATTGTTTTGGTTGGCAAAGATAGAATAGAATAGAATAGAATAGAATAGAATCAACCAGATTGGAAGAGACCTCCAAGATCATCCAGTCCAACCTAGCACCCAGCCCTGGCCAATCAACCAGACCATGGCACTAAGTGCCTCATCCAGGCTTTGCTTCAACACCTCCAGGGATGGTGACTCCAGCACCTCCCTGGGCAGCCCAAGTGTCAACCTAAGACCACCATAGCCATCATGTCAAATCCCAACCCCAAATTCCACCTCAAAAAGCCAGAGATGAGCCAGCACTGAGAGCTGCCAGCCCAGCCCCAGCTGTGTCCTGGGCTGATCCCCAGCAGCATGGGCAGCAGGGGCAGGGAGGGGATTCTGCCTCTCTGCTGTGCTCTGCTGAGACCTCACCTGCAGTGCTGGGGCTAGCTTTGGAGTCCTCAGCACAGCAGGGACAGGGACCTGTTGGAGCAGGGCCAGAGGACGCTGGAAGCTGAGTTGAGCTTGTTCAGCCTGGAGAAGAGACAATAGAATCATGGAATGATTTAGTTTGGAAAACATCTTTAAGATCATTCAGTCCATCCAGTCCTGAAGCTAAACCATGTCCCTCAGAACCACATCTCTGTGGCTTTTAAACACCTGCAGGGATGAGGCTTCAGCCACCTCCCTGGGCTGCCTGGGCCAGTCTTTGAGAACCCTTACAGAGAAGAAGTTGCTTTTAATGTCCAGCTGGTGGCAACTTGAGGTCATTTCCTCTTGTCCTGTCACTTGTTCCTTGAGAGAAGAGACCAACCCCCACCTGGCTCCAATCTCCTTTTCAGGGAGTTGAAGAGAGGCTCAAGGTCTCCCTTCAGCCTCCTTTTCTCCAGGCTCAACAAGCTGCTCCTCACAAGCCTTGCACTCTAGACCCCTCACCAGCTTTCTTGACCTTCTCCAGTCAGGTTATCTGGAGCTCTGAGCAACCTGCTCTAGTTGCAGATGTCCCTGCTGACTGCAGGGGGGTTGGACTGGATGACTTTCAAAGGTCCCTTCCTACCCAAACCATTCCATGACTCCATGAAATCAAGGAGTCTGTATCAGATGGAGAACCTAAAGCCTGTCTGCTCCCAACAGCCCAACGCCCTGCGAGCCATCACGCCGGCAGCAGTGGAGCTTCTGCTGAGTGTCCTACAGCGGGGAGGTGGAGAGACCCAGCCCGTCCCTGGGCTGCTGGAGCTGACACTGCGAGTGGTGGTGGCTGTGGTCCACATCCTGCACGGCAGCAGCCCCGGCACCGGCCCCGTGCCCTTGCGTCTCCTCCTGGATGGTTACTTCAGGGTCCTCAATTCCAACCTGCCCATCGCTTCCTTGGCGCCGGAGGCAGCCGCTGGCCTCATCGCTCTGCGTGTCCTCATGCTGGGTAGGTGGCTGGGGATGGGGAAGGGGGATCCCAGGCTCACAGGGTGTCAGGGGTTGGAAGGCACCCAGAGAGATCATTGAGTCCAACTCCCCTGCCAGAGCAGGACCACACAATCTAGCGCAGGTCACACAGGAACACATCCAGACAGGCCCTGAAAGGCTCCAGAGAAGGAGACTCCACAACCTCTCTGGGGAGCCTGTGCCAGGGCTCTGGGACCCTTACAGTAAAGAAGTTCCTCCTTGTGTTGATCTGGAGCCTCCTGTGCTGCAGCTTGCATCCTTTGTCCTTGTCCTATCCCAGGGAGCAGTGAGCAGAGCCTGCCCCCCATCTCCTGACCCCCAGCCCTCAGATATTGATAAACATTGATTAAATCCCCTCTCAGTCTTCTCCAGACTAAGCAGCCCCAGGTCCCTCAGCCTCTCCTCAGCAGGCAGTGCTGCAGTCCCCTCATCATCCCCATATCCCTCTGCTGGACTCTCTCCAGCAGATCTCTGTCCCTCTGAAACTGGCGAGCCCAAAACTGAAGGCAGTACTCAAGATGAGGTCTCAGCAGGTCAGAGCAGAGGGGAAGGAGAACCTCCCTTGATCTGCTAAGCCCTCTCCTCCTTCTGGTAGATGCCATCCCTGCCATGCTGAGCTGTGAGGACCGGCCAGTCCTTCAGGCTGTGTTCCTCAGCAACAACTGCTTCGAGCACATCATCCGGCTGCTGCAGAACAGCAAGGTACCAGGGTGGCCCTCTTGGTGTCTCCACTTTGGTGACACCAGGCGTGGGCACCTTCATCTGCATCCTCAGCCTTGTCTCTAACACCCTTCCTGCTCAGACATGGTAGCATTCATGGGATGGGGACCTTCTATAACCTCCTCTCCCTCTTCCCCCTACACCACGCTGGGTGTCGCTCATGTCCCCATGTCCCACAGCTCTACCTTGGTGGCTCACAGGAGGTGGAGGAAGCCGAAGATGGGGTACCCACACCAGACAGGGATGCTCCCCAGCAGGTATCATGATGTGGGGCCACCCTGAAAGCAATCCTCCAGGTGTGGTGGGCTGTGTCCCCTCAACCCCATGGCTCAGCAGACCCACCACCCTCGTGTCCCCACAGGGCTCTGATGGCAGCTCCGACACCATCGCCGTCCACGCCCTTGGGGTGCTCACTGCCATCATGAGCAACTCACCTTCAGCCAAGGTAGGCAGAGGACCAGAGGTGGAGGAGACCTCGAAAGCAGATAGGTTTGGGCACTGTCACCCTGCAAGGTAGGCCAGGGTGACAGCAGCAGGTGGTGGGGCTCAGCACAGAGTCCCACCTGCCCGGGTCCTTGCAGGAGGTGTTCAAGGAACGCATCGGCTATTCCCACCTCTACGAGGTCCTCAGGAGCCAAGGTCAGCCCACCCAACGTCTTCTCCAAGAGCTTCTCAACATGGTGAGCATGTCCACTTCTCTACACTGAATACAGCCCTCTGCACAGGTGGTTCATGGTAGATCTTGACCCTCAGCAGCCCCATTCCTTGCCTCCCAATCTTATCTACCCAGGTAGTTTCCTCCCAATGCTCTTGGGACCATCTTTGACTTGGAGTCCTGCTCAGCTGTGAGGGGGTTTTGGACCCTTCCTGATGTTGGTACTGCCAGCTCTGGTTCTGCTGGTCATGGCAGGGTCTCCAAGATGCTTGGGATGGACAGGGGTGTCTGATGTACTTGGTGGCATACTTGACGGACCAAGACTTTGGTGTGTGGAGGTCACCAAGATGCTTGATGCTCAAGGATACATCAGAGACCCTTGATGCACAGGGGTCTCCAAAATGCTTGATGCTCAAGGGCACATCAGAGACCCTTGATGCACAGGGGTCTCCAAAATGCTTGATGCTCAAGGATACATCAGAGACCCTTGATGCACAGGGGTCTCCAGAATGCTTGATGCACAAGGCCTCCAAGACTACTGCTGCACAAGGGGCTCCAGGACCCTTGATATATGAGTGCCCAAGACTTTGGACACGTGGAGGCCTCTGCTGCCAACTAGGGGTGGCCAAGGGGAGGATCCATCCTTCTCCACCAAGTCAGAGCCACGCCAACCATCTCTTGTCTTCCAACAGGCAGTAGAGGGTGACCACAGCTCCTTCCCGGTGCGCCCCATCCGCAATGAGCAACCTCTGCTGATCCTGCTGGCCTGGTTGCCGGCGCTGGCGTGCCGAGAGCTGCAGGTCTTCCTCTCCGGCTGGCTGCGGCGGCTCTGCAAAGCCTCCCTGCCCAGCCGCCTCACCTGCGTCAAGGCAGGCATGGTGGGTTGTCTGCTGGGTGCCTTGGCCACGGAGCCAGCGCTGCCAGCCGCCTGCTCCGAAAATCTGCTGGAGCTGCTGCGGGCGCTGGGCAGCCTCTCCATCCGCCCCGGAGAGCTGCGGCAGCTCCTGCGGCTGCTGCGGCAGGAGCGGGGACAGGGGCCTCACCCCTACGTGGCACCTGTCATCCGGGCTCTCTCGGGCATGGCGCGGCTGGAGGGCCCTCCCCGGGCGCTGCAGTGCTTCGACTTGACGCCGGGCATGGCGGGGATCATGGTGCCCACCATCCAGAAGTGGCCTGGCGGCGCCTTCGCTTTCCACGCCTGGGTGTGCCTGAGCGAGGAGGAACCTGAGCCGCCGGTGAGGCCGAAGAGGAGGCAGCTCTACAGGTGATGCTCGATGGAAGGGCTGGGAGGGGTTGAGGTGAGGATGAGGAGGAGCAGCACCATCATCCCCGGCGTGCTTCTCCTCCACCAGCTTCTTCACGTCCGGTGGGACAGGCTTTGAGGCGTTCTTCACCGCCGGCGGCGTGTTGGTGGTGGCAGTCTGCACCAAGAAGGACTACATGACGGTGGCCTTGCCGGAGTTCGCCTTCAACGACTCGGCTTGGGTGAGTATCATCCCCGCCCCTGCCGAGAGGGGACGACAAGGACACCAAGGCACCTGACCCCTGTTCCCTGTCCCCACCAGCACTGCGTTGACATTGTCCACGTGGCCGGGCGCCGGCCCTTTGGCCAGAATGTCCTCAGCATCTACAGCGACGGCCACCTGCGCAAGACGGCGCAGCTCCGCTTCCCCTCCCTCCACGAGGTGAGGGACATCCCCCACACACACCCACCCACCCACCCACCCGCCTGGGCCCCTGCCTACGAGGCTGGGGGCTGACTGTGTCTTCTTCTCCCTTCCAGTCCTTCACCTCCTGCTGCATCGGCTCTGCAGGCCACCGGACCACCACCACCACCGCCACCACCACCAGCCACCCACCGGTGTCCCATGGGCCGGAGTTGGTCTTCCCTTCACACCCAACCCTTGGCCGTTCCCAGTCTGTCCCAGCTGCCCTGGGCCCCCACTCTTGGACCCCCACTCAACCCCCCACGGAGGGGGTGGTGGCCACCACGGCAGCCGGAAGCCAGGACATGGAGTGGGGCAGCCCCACCTCCCTGGAGGGTCACCTTGGCTCTGTGGCCATCTTCTGCGAAGCTCTGCAGCAAGCCCAGGTCAAAGCCCTCTTCTGTGCAGGTGGGATGTCCACAGGGCGTGCTGGTGGCAGCTGGGGTCTCTCCCACCGTGTCCCAGCTCACCCCAACCCTCTTCCTTCAGGACCAAACGTCACATCACCGTTTACAGTGGAGGGTGACTTGGTGGAGCTCAACAGCAAGCTCTTGCTGTACTACACCCCACAGGTGAGGAATGCCACCCCACTGGGGACAGGCACGGCTCTGGTAGACCCTCTGCCATAAGTGGCATCTCCAGGAGTGTGAGGATCCTTCCATGGTGCTCTCTTCTAGGCCTACAGGAACAACATCTGTCTGGACCTCTCTCCCAGCCACGGTTTGGATGGGAGGCTGACGGGGCACAAGGTGGTCAACTGGGACATCAAGGTAGGCTGATGGGGCACCAGGTAGGCAACTGAGTGTAGGGTGGCCCATCCTGGCCAGTCCACCCCATGGCAGGGAGGCAGCTGGGTCTCTTCTGAGGTACAAGAGCAGGGCAGGACCTCCACAGGGTGCTGGGTGGCCATGGTGGTTTTCTGCATCCTGCAGGGACTCTGCAACATGGTACTGGGTCCACCAAGGACCTGCGTGACCCATGGATTCCCTGCTGCCCTGTTTGGCCCATAGGTCCTCAGCACCCTAGGTCAGAACCAAGGGTGGTTCAGGGGGACAGGTTCTTCATGGAGCCCTGGTTTTAGTTTGTGTTGATCTTTGCTAGACATGGGGGCTGGTTCTCCCCAACTTGGGCTGAGCCCACAAGCAAGATGGACCTAAATGTGTAGACAACCTCCTCCTCTACACTGCCATCACCACTCAGCACCCACCAAAGCCTCTCACTTCCTTCTGGCAGGACGTGGTCAACTGTGTGGGAGGAATGGGTGTGCTGCTGCCCTTGCTTGAGCAGGTGGTGTCCAAGAAGGAGGAGCCTGAGGATGAGCAGGAGACCAACAACCTGGTGGGCCCAGAGCTGACATCCTCCAGAAATGCCCAGGGCATGCTTATCCCACTGGGCAAGTCCTCAGGTGAGGGCCTCAGGGGACATGGAGCAGCAGTTGTCCTGCTTGAGTGCCTGAAGGTAGCTTCACTATCATGTGGGTGCTGCCAGGAGCAGATTGGTGTTGACCACACGCAGAAAAGGTCCTGCCCCAAGAGTCATGGAGAAACTATTGACACCTTCTGGCTGTACCCTCCATCAGTTTGCAGATGACACCAAGCTGGGTGGGAGTCTTGATCTGCTGGAGGGTTGGGAGGCTCTGCAGAGGGATCTGGACAGGCTGGAGCAATGGGTGAGGTCAATGGGATGAGCCCAAGGGATGGGCCCTGCCCTTGGGTCACATCAACCCCAGGAGCACTCCAGGCTGGGGGCAGAGTGACTGGAAACTGCTGTGTGAGAAAGGACCTGGGAGGGTTGGTGACAGCAGCTGGAGATGAGCCAGGGTGTGCCCAGGTGGCCAAGAAGGCCACCAGCATCCTGGCTTGGATCAGCAGTGGTGTGGTTAGCAGCAGGGCAGGGATTTTCCCCCTGGACACTGTGGGCACTGGTGAGGCCACACCTTGAATCCTGGGGTCAGTTTTGGGCCCCTGACTCCAAGAAGGACATTGAGGGGCTGGAGCAGGGCCAGGGAATGGCAACAAAGCTGCTGAAGGGTCTAGAGAAGAGGTCTGGTGAGGAGCAGCTGAGTAAACTGGGCTTGTTGAGCCTGGAGAAAAGGAGGCTTGGGGAAGACCTTCTGACTCTCTGCAACTCTATGAAAGGAGATTGGAGCCAGGTGGGAGTTGGTTTCTTCTCCCAAGGAAGAAGTGACAGGACAAGAGGAAATGGCCTCAGGTTGTCCCAGGGGAGTTTTAGGTTGGACCAGAAGAGCAATTTCTTCCCCTTGAAGGTTGTCCAGGCCTGTCCCAGGCTGCCCAGGGCAGTGGCATAATCCTCATCCCTGGAGGGGCTTCAGCACCATGGAGATGTGGTGCTGAGGGCCGTGGTTTAGTGGCAGCCTGGCAGTGCTGGGTTCGTGGTTGGACTCCATCATCTTACAGGTCTCTTCCAACCAAAACCATTCTGTGCTTTTCTGATCTTTTGACCCAGTCAGTCATAGTTAACCAGCTCTGGGTGTCTCCAGGCTGCTGACCTCCAGCTTGTCTTTGCATGGAGTCAGTTCTTCTCCTCCATAGACAAAAGAGGCTTTCTCCTGGTCCCCAGCTCCTTCTTTCCAAGCTCAGAGCACCAGAGGTTTCTGCTGAGATAAATCTGGGGGACGCCAGGGAACAGGCTGATAAGTTGGTGGAGAAGAGTTGACAGGAGGGTCTCCAGGTTGCCCTTCAAGAGGATCTCCAGGATGTCCTTGGCAGGCAGCTCTGTGGGGAGGTGTTTGGGTGGACACAGAGTTGACAGAAACCAGTGGGCTGTGCCTTGCAGAGAGCAGGCTGGAGAGGAACAGCGTGGCTGCCTTCCTGCTGCTGCTGAAGAACTTCATCCAGAACCACCCTGTGAACCAGGAGAGCCTGGTGCAGTGCCATGGACCTGCCATCGTCGGGGCACTGCTGCAGAAGGTGCGGAGGGCTACCGGAGGCTCCATCCCGTGCTCCTCGGGGCTGCTCCCCAGCGGGGACACCGAGGCTCTGAGCTCGTCCTCTCACCCACGGCAGGTCTCCAGCCCGCTGCTGGACATGAGCACGCTGATGGCCTCGCAGATCCTGATGGAGCAGGTGGCCTCGGAGGGCAGCGGGCTCCTGCTGCACCTCCTCTACCAGCATCTCCTCTTTGACTTCCGCATCTGGAGCAACAGCGACTTCGCCGTCCGCTTAGGTGGGGATTGGCAGCGCCTGGGGGCGTCCTCCCTGTGCCATCCACCCTCCGCGGCCGCTCACTCCTTCTCCCTGCAGGTCACATCCAGTATCTGGCCAACGTCGTCAAGGACCACAAGCAGCGCATCCGGAAGAAGTACGGGGTGCAGTACCTCCTGGACTCCATCAGGACGTACTATGGGTGAGCCACCACTTGTAGCCAGGACCTCCCAGCGCTGACGTGGTGGTGGGCTTCACTCCTCCCGTCTGCAGCTCGGGCGAGACAGCCTTCTCTTGGGGCCACATCCTCCTCGCAAGCACCTCATGATGTGCCCTTGTGGCCAAGAGGGCAAATGGCATCCTGGAGTGCATCAGGAAAAGTGTGGCCAGCAGGGCTAGGCAGGTTCTTCTGCCCCTCTGCTCTGCCCTGCCCTGGTGCGACCACACCTGCAATACTGTGTCCACTTTTGGGCTCCCCAGTTCAGGAGAGACAGGAGAGAGTTCAGCAGATAGCCACGAGGATGCCTTGGGGACTTGAGCATCTCCTCTGTGGAGAGAGTTGAGAGCCCTGGGGATGGTTAGCCTGAAGAAGAGAAGGCTGAGAGGAGATCTGAGCAATGTGTACAGATATCTGAGGGGTGGCTGTCAAGTGCCTGGGGGTCAATCTCTTCTGGGTGGTCAGCAGCAATAAGCCAAGGAGCAGCAGCTACAAACTGCAACGTAGAAGGTTCCACCTCAACATAAGGAGAGACTTCTTTACAGTGAGGGTGACAGAGCCCTGGAGCAGGCTGCCCAGAGAGGTTGTGGAGTCTCTGTCTCTGGAGACTTTCCAAACCCACCTGGATGCATTCCTGTGTGAACTACCCTGGGTGATCCTGCCTTGGCAGGCAGGTTGGACTCGATGATCTCTGGAGGTCCCTTCCAACCTCTAAGGCCCTGTGGTGGTTCTGTGGGAGCATGGTGGTGCGTGCAGGACCTTCCACTTTTCGTGGCCATGCCTCTTCCCCAAGCCTCCACCCAGAGCTGTGATTGGTCAGCCCCAAAGTTCACCCCCAGCATCTCTCCAGGAGCAGCTAAGAGCATGGTGACTTCTGCCACAAGCTGATGACCTTTTCTTGTCTGACCCAATGAGTTTCCCCACGTCCCTCATATTGGTGGTGCTGGCACCCTGCAGAGACCCAAAACTGCAGGGTGGACATTCCCCAGTGGGCAGTGTTGGCCAGGAGGGATGTCCCCAGCAGGCTGCCATGGAGCTTCTCAGGCTTCGTGGTGGGGTTTGGGATCATGCTGGTGATGGGTGACAGGACAGGATGGCTGTGAATGTCCCCAGAGGGAATCTCCATGTGTGTCTGTCCATCAGAACCTCCAGGGAGAAGACCACGGCCACTGACGACATCAAGACAGTGCAGACGTCCCTCTTCAGCTTGGTGAAGGATTTCTTCTGCAGGAGCTTCTCTGGGGAGGAGATGCAGAGCTTGCTGAGCTATGTGGCTGGGGCACAGGATGAGCAGCAGGTAGGACACCAAGCCCCCTGGACCCCAAACATCTCATGCCGTGGGCTGGTCCGGCGCTTGGTGGCAGCAGATGGGGAGAAGCAACTGAGGTCCTAGTGGGGCATGTGGAGGGCAGTGGACAACCAGTCCCATGTCCTGCAGGTCTGTGGGGCGCTGGAGGTGATCCACAGCCTGCTGAAGGGCTCACCAGCCCAGGAGCAGCTCTTCACCTTCCTCTTTGAGCCAGGCCACGTGGAGGTCCTCTTCTCGCTGCTGGTGCAGAAGAAGTTCTCAGATGAAGTGCGGGAGAGGGTCTTCAAGGTAAGACGAGTCCGCAGTGCCAACCTCTTGCCATCCCCGCTAGCTGGTGGCTTTGCCACAGCAGGGTGACCACCTCTCCCTGCCTCACCAGATCCTCTACAAGATGCTGAAGTACGAGAAGGTCCCTGAGCGCAGCAAGAACCGCCTGAAGCTGAAGGACATGGGGTACCAGGGGCTCATCGCCTGCCTTGGTGACATCCCCGGCTCCATGCTGCTCTTCCGCTGCCTCTCGGAGCAGATCCTGGGGGCAGGTACCACACGGTGGCCTGGGCCATGCATCCCAGACATATTCCATGGGCTCATCATGGGTGGCTTCCCATGAGGTTCTGCTGGCCTTGGGGCTGGGGGTCTTCTGGTGGCTTCTGGGGACAGGAGGAGGTGTCCCACCACCATATTGTCTTTCCTTGTCCACAGACCCTCCCAACTACAAGGACCTGGCGGCTGTGGTCTACCTGTCCCACCGTGCCGAGCTGACTGTGCGACTCGATATCTGCCGCAAGGTGAGCAGGGCCGTGGGCTCGAGGTGCTGTCACCATGTTGCCAGCCCGGGGAAAGCTCCTTGGCCATCCAACCATGCCCAAATGCAGGGGCCATGGGGGTGGTGGTAGCACCTCATGCACATGGCTACCAAGGCGTGTACCTGCCGGCGTGGAGGTGGTTGCAGCTGCTACCCGCCATGATGGTTATGGATGACCTGGGGTGCTCAGAAGCAAGCATCCTGCTACCTGGAAGGGCCAACCTCACCAAGAGGCTCCCAGGAGCTGTGGCGGCATCATCAGATGTTCCTCTTTGGCTTCATCCTGCAGCTCTTCCACTTGATCTACGCGCAGCAGGACCTGGTGAGGCAGCTGGCAAGGTTGGCTGGCTGGCAGGACACGCTCACCAAGCTCTACGTCAAGGAGTCCTACGAGTGCCGCCAGCACAGCCTGAGCCACCTGGGCAACGGCGCCTGCCTGGAGCTCCTGCGCTGCTCAGAGCCCTCCAGCAAGGAGGGACCCAGCCCACCACCAGCCGAGCTTCAGGAGCTGGACGTCTTCTTGCCACTGGGCTACGAGGCCTCAGACCAGGAGCTCTCTGAGGGCTTCTCCGACCACTCCATCTCCCCAAGTGGCCGCATCAAGTCCTTCCACTCCTACAACTTCAAGTCTTTTGACTCCTCTGACCGGGCCAGCCGCTCGTCATCCAACCCTGGCGATGGACCTCCCTTTGATGGTGTCTACCACCCACTCTCACCCTTCTCCACCTCGCCCTTTGACTTGGGGCTTGACCTGGCCAGCACCAGCTCCATCGCCACAGCTGAGAGCGGCACGCAGACCCCTGCCAGCGGCCCTGGCACCCCCTCACCCCTGGAGAGCTTCAAGCCCTTCCCTGGGATGCGAGCACGCAAGAGCTCCAGCCTCTCCAACGTCCTGGATGAGAGCAGCTACCAGGACACGCTGCCCAGTGACAATGTCTCCAACACCAGCAACCCCCAGGTGAGCCCCAAACCTTTGTGTCCACCATCCCGGACCATGCTGGACACCAAACCTCTCACCCTTCTTCTCCATTGACAGCAAACGCCTGAGGAGGAGCTGTGCAACCTCTTGACCAACATCATCTTCTCAGTCACCTGGCGTGGGGTGGAGGGCTGGGACGATGTGGCGTGGAGGGAGCGTGGGCAGGTCTTCTCTGTCCTCACCAAGCTGGGGACAGCCTGCGAGCTGGTGCGGCCCCCCGATGAGATCAAGCGTAGGTAAGTCCTACCCAGGTCCAGGCTGGTCCACCCCAAGGGTGGTAGGACCACTTTATGGTGCCACCCACTCTCCCACAGCTTACTGGAGATGATGCTTGAGTCGGCATTGACGGACCTGAAGGAGTCAGGACCATCCACCCTGCCTGGTCTCACCCACAACGCCCTCAAGCTGCTGCGGTTGCTGCAGGACTTCTTGTTCTCTGAGGGACACAACAACCGGGCACTGTGGAGTGAGAAGGTGGCTGGGCCCTGGGAGAACTTCCTGAACTGTACCTCCTAATCTCTAACCCAAAGCTTTAGCCCTGACCTCACCCCAAACCCTCCACCTCACCATAAACCCCAAGCCCCAAACCATCACCCTCATCTCCAGCCCTAACGAGTCTCTCGATAGGGTCATGAGTTGGAGCTCTACCCCAGCCCCCAACCCTAACCCATTATACCCAAACCCACATGGAGCAAAGCTGAGGGTGGTTGGATGATGGGGGCAGACCTGGTGGCTTTGCTGGAGGACGGGGGTGGTGAGGTATGACTGAGCAGAGGTCTCTCTGTGCCCCCCCAGATCTACGAGGGGGTGAGCAGTCTGCTGGACAGGCTGGGAGTCTGGTACCACCTGGCCAACGGCACCTCCGACCTCAAGGAGATGGCCCAGACCGGGCTACGCATCCTTGTAGGCTACATCATGCTGCAGGACCCTCAGGTGAGTCACCCTGCTCTCCTGGGGCTCGAGGTGAGACTCCAGGTGCCCCCATCTGACATCTGTCCCACGTCCTCCTGCAGCTGCACTCACTGGCGTACGTCAAGCTGCACAGCCTGCTGCAGACCTCCTCGGTCCCCAAGAAGGATGAAGCTTGCTACCTCCTGGGCAAGCTGGAGACCTCCCTGAGGCGCTCGCTGGATGCCAAGTCTGAGACCTTCTCCTGGCTGGTGCCCATCATCCGTACACTCATGGACCAGTGCTATGAGACCTTGCAGCTGCAGCTCTTCCTGCCCTCGCTGCCGCCCACTAACGGCAGCCCCACTTTCTACGAGGACTTCCAGCTCTTCTGCACCACCCCGGAGTGGAGGAGCTTCATCGAAAAGCATGTGGGTGCCGCGGTGGCCTTGACACTGGGGGGACATCTCGTAGGCTCCTAGCCTGGGTGATGGCTGGTGAGTTCCAGCTCTCTTCTCATGGTGGCTCTCTCGGTAGGTGCAGCCCACCATGGCCCAGTTTGAGATGGACACCTTTGGCAAGAGTCACGACCACATGTCCAACTTCTGGAACGCCTGTTACGATGCCATGATGAGCAGCTCCCAGCGGCGGGAGCAAGAGAAGGCAACCAGCCGCAAGATGTTCCAGGTACTGCCTGCTCCTCACCCCTGCCACGTCGCCCTGGAGGTGTGCTCCTCGTCATGGGCACCTGTTCTGCACCCCAAGGATATAGTCCTTACCCTGCCGACATTGCCCTCAGGAAGTGCTTCTCCTCTTGGGGTCATTGTTCTGGGGATGTGCTCCTCAGCCCAGGAACATCATCTCAAGGATGTGTTCATCGTCCTGGGCATGTGCTGCTCACCCCAAACACATCATCCTGGAGATGTGCTGCTCGGATGTGTTCATCGTCCTGGGCATGTGCTGCTCACCCCAAACACATCATCCTGGAGATGTGCTGCTCACCCAGGGCCATCGTCCCGGGGATGTGCTGCTCACCCCAAACACATCATCCTGGGGATGTGCTGCTCACCCAGGGCCATCGTCCCGGGGATGTGCTGCTCACCCCAAACACAGCATCCTGGAGATGTGCTGCTCACCCCAAACACAGCATCCTGGGGATGTGCTGCTCACCCCAAACACAGCATCCTAGAGATGTGCTGTTTACCCCAAACACATCATCCTGGGCATGTGCTTACCCAGTGGCATCGTCCTGGAGATGTGCTGCTCACCCCAAACACATCATCCTGGGGCTGTTCACCTTACCCTGAGGATGTCACTCCATGGAATGCTCCTCACCTGAGGGATGTCCCCAAGCCCTAGCCCTGCTGCCACTTTACTCTCCTGCTCCCCTGGCAGGAGCTGGTGCTGGAGCCGGCGGCGAAGCGCTGCAAGGCGGAGAACTCCCGGCATGCCAACGTGCTCAAGCAGGCCAACAACCACCACAGCACCGTGCTCAAGCAGTGGAGGTCCCTCTGCCGCCTCCTCACCTCACCTCGTTCTGCCTGGGCTGACCGGTGAGCTCCCACCTCGGTCCTCGGGGAAGGGTGGCATGACTGGGGTGGTCCTCAGAGTGCCTCAACCCTGCCTGCCCCCTAGGAACCCACCAGAGGTTCGGTGGAAGCTGTCAAGTGCTGAGACCTACTCCCGGATGAGGTTGAAGCTGGTGCCCAACCTGAATTTTGACCAACACTTGGAGGCCAGTGCCCTGCGGGACAACCTGGGTGAGGGTGATGGGAGTGGGGCAACCAGAGGTTCCCCATCATGGCCCCACAGGACAACCTGGGTGAGGGTGATGGGAGTGGGGCAACCAGAGGTTCCCCATCATGGCCCCACAGGACAACCTGGGTGAGGGTGATGGGAGTGGGGCAACCAGAGGTTCCCCATCATGGCCCCACAGGACAACCTGGGTGAGGGTGATGGGAGTGGGGCAACCAGAGGTTCCCCATCATGGCCCCACAGGACAACCTGGGTGAGGGTGATGGGAGTGGGGCAACCAGAGGTTCCCCATCATGGCCCCACAGGACAACCTGGGTGAAGGTGATGGCAGTAAGACTCCCAGGAGTCTCCCCATGCCATGGGCAAGGGTGTGCCACTGTTTGGATGCACGTGGTGAGATTGAGCTGGGAGCTGTCATGGACCCCGTTGGGGTTGAGTGGTGGGATGGGGGTGCTTCACAGGACTTGTCCTCCAGCTGTGATGGGCCACAGGTGCCTGCTGACCCTGTCCTCGTTTCAGGAGCTGACCACCTCCACAACCCTGCCGAGTCCCTCCCACTTGCCATGGCCAAGGAGGCCAAGGTCAGTGAGCTGGAAGACGATCAACTAGCTGAGGAGGACCTTCCTGTCCTGGACAACCAGTGAGTATCCCCATTCCCTGTCACAGCACTGGCCCACCCAGGCTGAGAGTGTCATCAAGGTCTCCACACCAACCTGTGTCACCCAGGGCTGAGCCCAAGGAGCAGAACCAGCGGGAGAAGCTGGTGGTCTCAGAGGACTGTGAGCTCATCACCACAGTGGCCGTTGTCCCTGGCCGGCTGGAGGTGACAACCCAGCACATCTACTTCTACGATGGCAGCAGCGAGAAGGAGGAGACAGAGGGAGGTAACAGCCTGTGCTCCTCGGGGGGTCCCTGCAGCCAGGTGGGGCGGGCGACACCCTCACCCATCCCACTGCCCCCAGAAGCCCATCGTGCCAGGCGCTGGTGGCTTTGGGGGTGGCCTCCTCCCATCTCCAGGGTGATCCCCGCCTCAGGAACGGAGGTCTGGGTGGATGGTGATGGCCACGGGGCTCTGTGGCCCCCACATCTCAGCAGGGATCGGCTACGACTTCAAGCGTCCCTTGTCCCACCTGCGTGAGGTCCACCTGCGCCGCTACAACCTGCGCCGCTCCGCGCTCGAGCTCTTCTTCATCGACCAGGCCAACTACTTCCTCAACTTCAGAAAAAAGGTGGTGGCACCCTCCCAACCCCAGCAACCCCCTCCTGGCTCCATCTCCTCCAACCACATCCTCCTCCTTCTGTGACCCCCCACCAGGTGAGGAACAAGGTCTACTCCTGCATCCTTGGCCTGCGTCCTCCCAACCAGATCTACTTCGGCAGCAGGTCGCCCCAGGAGCTGCTGAAAGCCTCAGGGCTCACACAGGTACCAGTCCCCCCTTGCCCACCTCCACCCCATGGCTCCCCTTCCCCAAAGGCAGAGGGCAAAATGCAAGTGTGGAATGGGAGTGGTCATGGGATCAGGGATGGCCATGGATTGGAGATGACTGTGGGACCAAGGATGACCATGAGATGGAGATGGCCGTGGGACTAAGGGTGGTCCAGGGACCAGAGATGGTTGTGGGACCAGGGATGGCCGTGGGATGGAGATGATTGTGAGACTGAGAATGGTCCTGGGACCAGAGATGGTTGTGGGACCAGAGATGGCCGTGGGATGGAGATGATTGTGAGACTGAGAATGGTCCTGGGACCAGAGATGGCTGTGGGACCAGAGATGGCCGTGGGGTGGAGATGATTGTGAGATTGAGAATGGTCCTGAGACCAGTGATGGTTGTGAGATGGGGATGACCGTGGGGTGGTGACAGCCACGGAACTGAGAGTGGTCACAAAACCAATGATGGTGTGAGGGCATACTTGGGACCAGGGATGTCCCTGAAATGAGGACGACTTTAAGAACAGGATTGGCTGTGGGATGGAGGTGGCCAAGGGACCAGGGATGGCCACAGAATGGAGACAGCTGTGGGACCAGGGATGGCTATGAGACCAGAGATGATCATGGGGTGGAGATGACCGTGACACCAGGGATGGCTGTGGTACCAAGGATGGTCTGGGACCAGAGATGGCCACAGGACAGGCACAGCCATGGGGTAGAAGTATCTGCCCCATCTTCTGTGCTCCTCAGCCCTTCTCCCTTTGCTCCAGAAATGGGTCCTGCGGGAGATCTCCAACTTCGAGTACCTCATGCAGCTGAACACGATTGCAGGGCGCACCTACAACGACCTCTCCCAGTACCCCGTGGTGAGCTCTGTGTCCACCCCACCACCCACCCCTCCAGTGACCCCGTGCCCGCCTCCAACCTCACCCACCTCCCACTCCCACCCAGTTCCCCTGGATCCTGCGGGATTACGTCTCAGAGACCCTCGACCTCACCAACCCAGCCGTGTTTCGGGACCTGTCCAAGCCCATCGGGGTGGCCAACGAGCGGCACGCCCGGGACGTGAAGGAGAAGTGAGTAGGTCAACAATGAGGGAGGAGGCAAGTGAGGAACGTTTGGTTGGCTCCTGGTGGACCTCCTTCACCTCATCATAGAAAGAAATTCTTTCTGGTGAGGGTGGGGAGACACTGGACCAGGTTGCCCAGAAGGGTTGTGGATGCTCCCTCCCCAGAGATGTTCAAGTCCAGGTTGGATGAGGCCTTGAGCAACCTGCTCTAGTGGGAGATATCCCTGCCTGGTGCTGGGGGGCTTGGATTTAGATGATCTTTGAGGTCCCTTGCAACCCAACCCATGCTGTGATTCCCTGATCTGCAAGGTATGAGAGCTTTGAAGACCCCACAGGCACAGTGGACAAGTTCCACTACGGCACACACTACTCCAACGCGGCAGGCGTCATGCACTACCTGATCCGCACCGAGCCCTTCACCACCCTCCACATCCAGCTGCAGAGCGGCAGGTGGGCACCCAGCGGGGGGACCTCAGGCAAGGGGACATCAGGGCGGGCACTAAGAAGCTCCAACCCGGGTGTCCTGCCCCACCAGGTTTGACTGCTCGGACCGGCAGTTCCACTCGGTGCCAGCAGCGTGGCAAGCCCGCATGGAGAACCCGGTGGACGTCAAGGAGCTCATCCCTGAGTTCTTCTACTTCCCTGAGTTCCTGGAGAACCAGAACGGTGAGAGGCACACATCTAGGGGCACCATCGAGTGGAAGATGTCCCTCTCCATGGCTGGGGGGGTTGAAACTAGATACATCTTTAAGGTTCTTTCCCCCCCGCAAGCCGTTCTATGATTGTGTGTCCCCATGGGAGCGTGGTGGAGGTTGGTGTCCTTCATTCTGAAGGGAGCCTACAGGAAGGCTGGGGAGGGACTATTGACAAGGTCTGGGAATGTCAGGACGAGGGGGAATGGGTTTAAGCTGGCAGAGGGGAGATTTAGACTGGATGTTAGGAGGAAGTTCTTTACAGTGAGGGTGGTGAGACACTGGCACAGGTTGCCCAGGGAGGTTGTGGATGCTTCCTCCCTGGAGGCGTTTAAAGCCAGGCTGGATGAGGCCTTGAGCAGCCTGCTCTAGTGGGAGGTGTCCCTGCCTATGGCAGGGGGTTGGAGCTGGATGATCCTTGAGGTCCCTTCCAACCTAAACCATTCTATGATTCTATGGTTCTATGATTCACCCTTTGCCTGCTGTGCCTCCAGGCTTTGACCTGGGCTGCCTGCAGCTCTCCAACGAGAAGGTGGGCGACGTGGTGCTGCCCCGGTGGGCCAGCTCTCGAGAGGACTTCATCTACCAGCACCGCAAAGCCCTGGTGAGATGCTGCAGTTCGGCCCAGCCGCACTTCCACCCCTGGGAGGGTCATTGCCGGGGGCGGTGGACATTCCCAGCCCGCCCTGATGTCCCGTCCTTGGCCAGGAGTCGGAGTATGTCTCAGCCCACCTCCACGAGTGGATCGACCTCATCTTTGGGTACAAGCAACGAGGCCCAGCCGCCGTGGAGGCCCTCAATGTCTTCTACTACTGCACCTATGAGGGTGAGCCATGAGGAAGGGAGGTGGGGGGGGACACCTACCAGGTTGCCCCCTCTGTGACCATCCCCATCCCCAGGAGCCGTGGACCTGGATGCCATCGCCGACGAGACGCAAAGGAAGGCTCTGGAGGGCATCATCAGCAACTTTGGGCAGACACCTTGCCAGCTGCTCAAGGTAGCTCATACCTCCACTCCCTCCAAAACCACCCCTTTTGGAGGGCCCCACCCTTCTCAAGGGTTCCCTCACCCCCTCCAGGAGCCCCACCCTGCCCGGCTGTCGGCAGAAAGCGCAGCCCGGAGGCTGGCCCGCCTCGACACCCGCTCGCCCAACGTCTTCGAGAACCTGGACCAGCTCAAGTCCTTCTTTGTGGAGGTAAGGACAACCTCAGGAGGTCCTCCGTGACCAGGACTGGGAAGGTTGGTGGAGATCAGGATGATGCCCACTGGCTGTTGTCTCCCCACAGGGCATCAGTGATGGGGTGGCCTTGGTGCAAGCCGTGGTCCCCAAGAACCAGGCACACTCCTTCATCACTCAGGGATCTCCAGATGTCCTGGTGAGTGTGGGGAAACTGAGGCACAGGTGGATTCTGGTGACCTAGGAGGTCCAGGACCAAACCTGAGGATGGCTGCAGTGGTGGGAGCTGGGTCACCCCTATCTACACAGGTCACCGTGAGTGCCAACGGCTTGCTGGGAACCCACAACTGGTTACCCTACGACAAGAACATCTCCAACTACTTCAGCTTCACCAAAGACCCTACTGTCTCCAACACAAAGTGAGTTGGGCAACACCGTCCTTAGGGATGAGCCCCAGTGGTGCCACCAAGCCCACTCATGGCTCTGCCACCGTCCCATGTCCCTCCCCACTAGGACCCAGCGCTTCCTGCAGGGCCCTTTTGCCCCCGGCGCGGACCTCTGCTCCCGCACGCTGGCCGTGTCCCCTGACGGGAAGCTGCTCTTCAGTGGAGGGCACTGGGACAACAGCCTCCGTGTCACCTCGCTGGCCAAAGGCAAGGTGGTTGGGCACATCACCCGGCACATAGGTATGTCCTTTTCCAAAGATGAGCCTCCCATGGTGCCCTGACGGGTTTGTACGGTCATGGGGGTTGGCACAGGACACACGAGCTTGCAAAGGACATCTCCCGGCACCTGCCATCTCCTGGAGACAGTCCAGACCCCATCTCAGAGCTGGGGTGGGCTTAGTTAGTAGCATCTCCAAAACACACCTCTAGGTGGCACTGGTGCCATCCCGAGGGGCCAAGGTGCTGAGCCAGCACCTCATGATGTCTCTCTGGATGTCCCAGATGTTGTCACCTGCCTGGCGCTTGACCTCTGCGGCATCTACCTCATTTCTGGGTCCCGGGACACCACCTGCATGGTGTGGCAGGTCCTACAGCAGGTAGGAGGTTAACCCTTACGCCATGCTCCAGGCAGGAGGAGCTCCTGGTGGCCACTGCCACCAAGTCACCTCGTGTCTCCAACGTCAGGGTGGGTTTTCCAGCGGCTTGGCTCCCAAACCCGCCCAGGTCCTGTACGGCCACGACGCCGAGGTGACCTGCGTGGCTATCAGCACCGAGCTGGACATGGCTGTGTCAGGCTCCAAGGTGAGCTGAGGCGGTGGGGTGGGCAGCAAGATGGACAACGGCCACCATCATCACCCTGTGACCCCTTCGTCCCACAGGACGGCACCATCATCATCCACACCATCCGCCGGGGGCTCTTCATCCGCTCCCTGCGGCCACCCGGCGAGAGCTCACCCCCGGCTGCCCTCTCCCACCTGGCCGTGGGGCCAGAGGGGCAGGTGGTCGCCCAAACCAGCATGGGCCAACGAGCCTGCTTGAAGGTATGGCCAGGTGCCCCCGTGTCCTCCTCCTTGTCATCCTCAGCGCGTGGGTCCCCCTTCCATGCTCTGCCTTTCAGGACAGGTTTGGGTTGCACCTCTACTCGGTCAACGGGAAGCACCTCTCCTCCGTGCCCCTGGACGAGGAGGTGACAGCCATGTGCCTCACCGAGGACTTCGTGGTGCTGGGGACCGTGCAGTGTGGGCTGGAGATCCGTGACCTCCAGAGGTGAGGGCTACCACCCGCCCCTCTGTCACCCCCCCACCCCCAACGACCGACCCTTGAGAGGGTTCCAGAAGTCTCATTCCACCACTCATCTTCTGACAGCCTCAGGGCAGCCGTGCCCCCCGTGCCCATGAGGGTGCCCATCCACAGCGTGTCCGTCACCAAGGAGAAGAGTCACATCTTGGTGGGCTTGGAGGATGGCAAGCTCATCGTGGTGGGGGCTGGGCAGCCCGCTGAGGTGAGTGTGGACCTTCACCTCAGGTGGGGAGCGGGACTGGGGGGGGTCATGTCTTGGTGTCCACTGGGTGCTGATGGACTGAGGACCTCTGCTTGTCCTCCTCTTGGCTCTCCAGGGTGGAGGGAGGCAGAGATGGGGTGGGATGGGGAGATAGAGGAAAGGGAGGGAATGGAGGTGGAGATGAAGATGAAGGTGGAGATGGAAGTGGCAGTGAAGATAAGGGTGGAGGTGGAGATAGAGAAGGGGTTGGAGGTGGAGATGAAGATAGGGAAGAGAAGGTGGAAGATGAAGATAGAAAAGGGAACAGGTGGAGGTGAAGATGGAGGTGGAGCAAAGGATGGTGTTTGGAAGGGGATGAGTGATGGGAAAGGGGCTGGGGATGGTGGATGTTTGGAAGAGGATGGGGATGAGGATGAAGATTTGGAAGGGAATGGGAATGAGGAATGGGGATAGAGAAGCGGATGGAAGCAATGGAGGTGGAGAAGAGGATGAGGAATGTGGATAAACAGATGGACTTGTGGGGGTGGTGGGTATGAAGAAGGGTATGGGGAAGGTGGATGGAGAAGCAGATGGACATTTGGGAGGAAGGGGAATGAGGAAGGGGATGAGGATAGGGATGGAGAAGCAGATTTTAGGAGGTGATGGAGATGGACAAGGGGATGGGGATTCAGAAGGGGATAGAGATAAGAAAGGGGATGGAGATGGAGAAAGGGGTGAGGACAGAAATGGAGAAGGGGATGAGGATCTGGAAGGCATTGGAGAAGATGATGATGGGCAAAGAAATGAAGATCTGGAAGGGGATGGAAGAAAGGGATGAGGACAGAGATGGAGAAGGGGATGAGGATCAGGAAGGAGCTGGCAGACAGGACCATCAGGAGGGTTCTCCTCTGCCTCCCCCAGGTGCGGCCAGGCCAGTTCCACCGGCGGCTGTGGCGTTCCACGCGCCGAATCTCCCAGGTCTCAGCTGGTGAGACAGAGTACAACACTGCGGAGGGCACCCGAGGGACACCCACCCGGGGTCCACCAACCACCCAGGGACCTTCAGCGAGTCCGTCGCCCGTGGCCTTATCCAGCCCTACCCCCATTTTAGGGGGTCCCTTCCCTGGGGAGTGAGGGACAGGGGTGAGGAGTTGGGGGACCCCTCGCTGCGCAGGGGGGTGACACGGACCTGTCCCACCCCATCCCACCCTGCTGGCAGGGTCTCAGCAGCTCCACACACATGTCATGTGCTGGGTTCAGGTTCAACAGTTCCACACTGCTGTCACGAGTTGGGACGTGCATCAGCAGCTCTATACACTGCTGTCACAAGTTGGGTCAGGTCTCAGCAGCTCCACACTCTGGTGTCACAAGTTGGGTCAGGTCTCAGCACACCCAGACACTTGTGTCATGACTTTTCTTGGGTCTCAGCAGTTCCACACACTCAGATCATGAATTGGGTTGGGTCTCAGCAGTTCTGCACTTATGTCATGAGCTGGCTCAGGTCTCAGCAGCTCCACACACTGCTGTCGCGGGTTGGGTCAGGTCTCAGCAGCTCCACTCACTTGTGTTATGAGTTTGGTGAGGCCTCAGCAGTTCCACACACTCAGACCATGAACTGGGCTGGGTCTCAGCAGTCCTGCACTCCTGTCATGAGTTGGCTCGGGGCTCAGCGGCTCCGCACTCTGGTGTGACGAGGCGCATTGGGTCTCAGCAGCTCCACACCTTGCTGTCATGAGTTGGGTCAGGTCTCAGCAGCTCCACACACTGCTGTCGCGGGTTGGGTCAGGTCTCAGCAGCTCCACACACTGGTGTCACAACTTGGCTCAGGTCTCAGCAGCTCCACACTCTGGTGTCACAAGTTGCATTGGGTCTCAGCAGCTCCACACATTGCTGTCATGAGTTGGGTCAGGTCTCAGCAGCTCCACACACTTGTGTTATGAGTTTGGTGAGGCCTCAGCAGTTCCACACACTCAGATCATGAATTGGGTTGGGTCTCAGCAGTTCTGCACTCTTGTCATGAGTTGGGTCAGGTCTCAGCAGCTCCACACACTGGTGTCACAACTTGGCTCAGGTCTCAGCAGCTCCACACTCTGGTGTCACAAGTTGGGTCAGGTCTCAGCACACCCAGACACTTGTGTCATGACTTTTCTTGGGTCTCAGCAGTTCCACACACTCAGATCATGAATTGGGTTGGGTCTCAGCAGTTCTGCACTTATGTCATGAGTTGGCTCAGGTCTCAGCAGCTCCACACACATGTCATGTGCTGGGTTCAGGTTCAACAGTTCCACACTGCTGTCACGAGTTGGGACATGCCTCAGCAGCTCTACACACTGCTGTCAGGAGTTGTGTTAGGGCTCAGCATCTCTGCACTCTGGTGTCACATGTATATTGTGTCTCAGCAGCTCCAGACATTGGTGTCAAAAGTGGGGTCAGGTCTCAGCAGCTCCACACATTGCTGTCACAAGTTGGGTCAGCTCTCAGCACCTCCACACGTTGATGTCATGAGTTGGGCTGGGGCTCAGCAGCTCTGCACTCTGATATCACAAGCTATATGGAGTCTCAGCATCTCCACACGTTGATGTCATGAGTTGGGTCTGGTCTCAGCTGACTCAGACACTGGTGTCAGGATTTGGGTCAGGTCTCAGCAGCTCCACACACTGCTGTCACAAGTTAGTTCAGGTCTCGACAACTCCACACACTGATATCTCATGTTGGGTCAGGTCTCGGCACCTCCACACTCTGGTGTCACAAGTTGCATTAGGTCTCAGCACATCCACACACTGGTGTCACAAGTTGGGTCAGGGCTCAGCAGCTCCACACACTGGTGTCATGAGTTGGGTCAGGTCTCAGCATCTCTGCACTCTGGTGTCACCAGTTATATTGGGTCTTAACAGCTCCACGCATTGATGTCATGAGTTTGGTGAGGTCTCAGCACCTCTGCACACCGCTGTCATGAGTTGGGTTAGGTCTCAGCAGCTCCACACCCATATAATGAGCTGATTTCGGTTTCAGCAGTTCCACACTCGTGTCACAAATTGAGTCAGGGCTCAGCAGCTTCAACCACTCGTGTCACAAGTTGGGAGTTGGGCCAGGTCTCAGCACATCCAGACGCTTGCATCATGACTTGTCTTGGGTCTTAGCAGCTCTGTGCACTCATGTCATGAGTTGGGTTGGGTCTCAGCAGTTCTGCATTCATGTCACAAGCTGGCTCGGGTCTCAGCCACTCCATGCACTAGTGTCATGAGTTGGGCTTAGGGTGGATATTAGGGCGAAGCCCTTCACAGGGAAGTGATTGGCATTGGAATGGGCTGCTTGGGGAGGTGGCAGAGTCCCTGTCCCTGAAGGTCTTTAAGGACAGCCTGGATGTGGCCCTCGGTGCCATGGTTTAGTTGCTTAGATGGTGCTGATAGGTAGGAGCTGATGATCCCAAAGGTCTTTTCCAGCTGGCTTAGCTCTGTGATTCTCTATCTCCCCGCACCCAGGCGCCGACTTGGCTTGGATCTCTGCAGCTCCACACCGGTGTCACAGATGGGTTTGGTCCCAGCAGTGCCACCAGGGCTGAGTGGCTCAGTCCCCCTCTGCACACGCGGGATGCAGGCTGAAATTGTCGCCCTCCTTGTTCCCCCCACCATGAGCGTGAGGTCCCCAGGGAGCTGGCTGCTGTTCCCAGCCACAGTGTCCATGTCCTCCCCTGGTCCTGCCACCCCCGGGAGGGCCCCTCAGCCAGCAGTGACCTCTGTCCCCAGCCAAGGCTGGCAGTGAGTGCCTACGGTGTCACGTGGAGCTGGCACTAGTGAGGCCACCAGAGCCAGCGGAGCCGAGCTGGGAGCAGCTGCGGGGCCGGACGCGGGGATGGCAGGACAGACGGACAGGTGGGGCAAGGGGGCAGTGGGTGCTCAGGGTGGCACTGGGGCCTTCACCCCAGACAGCCTTGGGGTGGGTGTGCCAGAGCTGGTGGGGTCAGTGAGGTGACCCAACTGGAGAGTTTGGGTGTCCCTGTCCCAGTCACATGGATCCCAGTCCTAGGTGTCCATGCTCCCATTATCCTTATCCCAGGTCCTCCACATGTCCCAGTCCCAGGCTTCCCATTCCTGTATGTCCCAAGTGCCTTCGTTCCCAGGGCCCCACTCCCAGTTGTCCCTGTTTCCCAGACCTCTATCCCAGGTCACTCACATGTCCCAGTCCCAGATGTCTGTCTCACATGCTCCAGTCCCAGGTTTCCCACTTCCACTTTCCCTGCTCCCAGTGTCCCTGTCTGAAGTGACCCAGTTTCCCAGTCCCAGATTTCCCAGTCCCATATATCCATTCATGTGGGATCTCAGATGTCCCTCTCCCAGATATCCAATTCCAGATGACCTAGACCAGGTGTCCCTGTCCCAGCCTCTTTATCCCAGGTAACCCAGATGTCCCAGTCCCAAGTGCCTCTATCCCAGATGCTCTAATCCCAGGTGTCCATGTTCCCAGTGTCCCTGTACCTGGTGCCCCAGATGTCTCAGTCCCTTGTATCCCTCTCTACTTCCCAGTCTTAAACGACCCCCTCCCAAGCACCCAATGCCAGGTGACCCCGTCCCAGGTTTCCCAGTCCCACTTGTCTCCGTTCCCACTTTCCCAGCCTGAGGTGATCCACGTGTCCCAGTCCCAGATGCCCCAATTCCAAGTGTCCCTGTCTCACATGTCTCAGTCCCGGCTTTCCCAGTCCCACTCCTCCCTCTCCCCAGCGTCCCTGTCCGAGGTGACCCGGATGCCACCTCCCCAGCTTCCCAGGCGCAGGTGTCGCAGTGCCAGTGTCCAGCTAAGACCAAGGGAACCCCCCGGGTTGTGCCCACGCACAACAGCACCCCCTGCGTGCACTGGCATGGAGTGGGTGCGGGTTTGGGTACGGACCAATGCCCCCTCCACTTGCCCTCCCTGCCCGCTCCCAGTAACCCCAGTAAGTGGCTGGGAGCCCCACTGGAGCAGTTGCCCACGCCGGCGCTGGCGCTGGACCAGGTGAAGGTTCGGCGCAACGCGGAGCGGATGCGGAAGCAGTGCCAGGCCCTGGGGCTGCGCCTGCGCCCCCACGTCAAGACACACAAGACGCTGTGAGTGCCCCTCCCAGTATCCCCCTGTACCCTCCCAGTATGCTCCACAGTGCTTCCAGCCTCTCACCTGTCTCCTCCTTAGCATCCCCCAAGTATCCTCTCAGTATCTCCCAACGTCCTCATCCTCAGTATGCCCCTAGCCCCGTTCCAGTATCCTCCCAGTATGCTCCCCATTTACTCCATACCATCCTCCTCCAGCATCCTTTCAGTATCCCTCCAGCATCCTCCCCAGCATCCTCCCAGTATCCCCTCAGCATGCTCCCCAGCCCTTCCAGCTCCTCACCCTCCTCCTACCCAACATCTTCCCAGTATCCTCCCAGCAATACCCGCAGCATCCCTCTGGCACCTTCCCAACATCCCTCCAGTAACCCCCCAGATTCCTCCCAGTAGCCTCCCCCAGCATCCTCCCAATATGCTCCCCAGTCCTTCCAGCCCCTCAGTCTCCGGGGGTCCTCATTCCCAACATCCTCCCCAGCATCCTCTCTAGCATCCCCCCAGTGTCCCTCCAGCATCCTCCCAGTGTGCCTCCGTCATCCTCCCCTGCATCTTCCCAGTACCCCCCAGTATGCTCCCCAGCCCTTGCAGCCCCTGCGGCTGCTCCTCCCCAGCATGCCCCCAGCCTGCCGCAGTGCCCCCAGCACGGCCTGCCCGGCAGGGAGGGCGCGGAGCTGGCGACGGGCGGCGGGCGCGGTGGCATCGTGGTGTCCACGCTGGCCGAGGCGTGGTTCTTCGCGGCGGGGGGCTTCCAGGACATCCTTTACGCCTACCCACTGCCGGCGGGGAGGATGCAGGACTGCGTCGCCTTGGCCCAGCGTCTCCAGAACTTCCAGGTCCTCCTGGACAGCCCCGAGGCTTTGGCTCTTCTCCGCCAGCACCCGCTGCCCTCCGGCAAGCGGTGGCACGTCTGGCTCAAGCTGGACTGCGGCAATGGAAGGGGTAGGTGACACCCCCCCCACACACACACACACACCTCCCCCCCTCTAAATGCCACCACCACCACCTGGGATGGAGCATCAAGTGTGCTCTCCAAGGTGCTCAGTGGGGGTAGGATGTTCCATGTCTTCCCCCCACACCATTCACCGTCTCAGCCAGGATGGGGCAGCTAAGACCCTACCCAAAGAGTACTGCTTCAGGGATAGTCCATTGAGGAAGGCTGGTCCACACTCCACTGACCTCCAGCCCCCACAGACACCTTCTCAACCAAGATGGACCCTCCCCAAAAGTCATTCTTCAAGGGTGGTCCATGAGAAGGGATGTCCCATGTGCCCCCCAAGCCCCCAAAACCACCAGCTCAACCAGGATGGAGCATTTAAGACCCTCCCCAAAAGTCATTCTTCAACGGTGGTCCACTGGGGAAGGATGGTCCATGGCCCCCCAGCCCCACCAGCCATTTAAGACACCCTTAAAGCCATTCTTCAAGGATGCTCCATGTGGCAGAGGTGGCCTGAAGCCCCCCACATACACACACCCATGGCAGGACATTTAAACCCCAGCACCTCCCCAAACCCTATTTTCACCCAACCACCCTCAGGATGCTCCCTGGAGGTTGATGCTCCACATCTCCCTCAACCCCAAACTTCCATCCCCACCGTGGAGCATCCAAGTCCTCACCCACACCCCCCACACCCCCCGCACTGAGCCATACTTGCATCCTTCTGCCGACCTACAGCTGGCGTCAGACCCACGGACCCCAACGCCCTGCCCCTCGCCCTGGCCATCGCCGAGGAGGCGCCGGAGGAGGTGACCCTGGTGGGGATCTACGCTCACTGCGGGAACACCTACGGCTGCTGCGATGTCGCAGCTGTCCAAGACACTGCCCGGGCCACCACCATGGCCGTGGTTGACTTTGTCACCGAGTGAGTGTCCCAAAACAGCAGGGCCGGGCAGAGTTCAGGAGATTCTTTGGAGAGGAGGTGGGGAGGTCCAAGGTGGTCACCGGGAGGTGTCACCAGCCGTAAAACGTTGGTTGTAAATGGAAATGACCCCCCCCATAAAATGGGACCTACAAAGGGACACTTCCCCCTCCTCCCCCCACCCTGCCCCGGGGACCTGGAGGAGGATGTTAATGGCTCCAGGTCGCCTTTGATGTGGTTTTGGTGCTAGATTGTGACTCTGTGACTTTGCCCTTCCCCCCCTCCCACTGCCACCATCGTTGTCACCTCGGGGTTTGGCATCCTGGAGGGAAGCTGCTGCCGGATGGGTCCTGATGGACTGAGATAAGGAGGAGTGGGGTGGTCAGTGAGGCCCTCAGAGACCTCCATCCTCCCCCACCCAGGGGGACACCCTCCCCTGGGGACATGTCCTGGGAGGCTGCAGTCCCACCCCAGCTGGTCGTGGCACCAGTTTGTGGTGGGGAAACTGAGGCACGGGAGGAAAACTCCTCCCCTAGAAAAACATCTGGCAAGACCTTGGGCACATCTGTCACAACCTTGGGCACATCTGTCACCGGCACATCTGGGCATGCTCTGGCACATCTAGAGGGGGGATGAGAACATCCACGAGGGGTCTCAGATGGACCTGGGGGTGCTTTGGTATATTTGGAGGTGTGCTCAAGCACATCTGGGGGGACTTGGACACAGGTAGAGGTTCCCTGAAGTGTCTGGGGATGTTTTAACACATCTGGGCAACAGACACATCTGGAGGGTCCCAAGCACACCTGGGGGTGCCCTGGAACATCTGGAGGGAGCTCTATCATACAGTGGGTGAGAATTCCAGACACATCTTTAGGGACATTTACAGCACATCTAGGGATGTCCTGGTACATGAGAGGTGGATCCAAAGCACATCTGGGGGGTGCTAAGGCAGGTTTGGAGGGGTCCCAGGCACATCTGGATGGATCTCTAGCACATTTGAGTCCTCCTGAGCACATCTGGTGACACTTGATGAGTCTCCAGCACATGCAGAGGAATTCCTCATGCAGCTAGGGGCTCCCAGAACTATCCAGGAGATGTTGGGGGAGCACATCTGGGTGGCTCCTTCAAACATCTGGGGGCTCCATTGCACATCTGGGACTCCCTGAGACAACACCACCTCCAATCCCCCTCCCATGGTACCCGAGGATGATGGACCTGCTTCTGCTCCTCATGGTTCCCAGGGGTGATGGACTCACTTCTGCTCCTGTGGCACCCAAGAGGAATGAACCCATCCCTGATCCCCACTCCCATGGTGCCCAGGAGTGATGGGGTCTGCTTCCCATGGTACCTGCAGGGCATGTTCCCCCTTGGCACTCAGAGAGTGCTCATGTCCTGACAGGCTGCGTGCAGCAGGGGTCTCGTGTCCCCAGGCCAGCATTGGCTCCACTCCATCCTGCAGCCACCCGGTGCCAGAGATGTCCCTGCTGACCGAGGTCCACCCAGGCAACTACCTCTTCTACGGTGAGTAGGTTGAGCTCCCTACTCTGGCGTGCACCCATCTGAGGTGGGACACAGCCTGACCTGAGCTGGGCACCTTCTTCTCCCAGACCTCCAGCAGACCCAGCTGGGGTCCTGTCAGCTGGAGGATGTGGCCATCCGTGTCCTCACCAGGGTCATCGGGCACTACCCCCACCGCAACCAGCTGCTGGTGGACTGTGGGTGGACTGGCCTCAGCCTCCACGGCCGTGACCAAGGTCCTTCCGGCTGCGCTGCCATCGAGGGACATCCTGAGCTCAGGTGAGCATTGTGGTGGGCCATGGGTGGGATGTGGGTCGGGGGGACACCCACAGGGGAGTACCTCATGGCACGTCTCTGCAGGCTGGTGGGGATGACACAGGAGCACGGGCAGGTGGAAGCCATAGATGGACCGTTGGACTTTGACAGCTTCCCAGTGGGCAGCATCTTGGCTCTCATCCCCTACCATGTGAGTATCCATCGCACCCCACCAAAGCCTACCACACCCCACCACATCTAGCTGAGCATCCTTACCCACCATAGGCCTGTGCCACTGCTGCCATGCACCCTGTCTACTATGTCCATGCCAAGGGGAAGGTGGTGGAACTCTGGCACCCAGTTCGTGGCTGGTAGGGAGAAGCTGCTTGGGTGCTGCACCAGTCCAAGAACCTACACCCACACTGGCATCCTGTGCCCATATCAAGACCTTGCGTCCATGCTGAGATCCTGCACCCGCATGGAGATCCTTCAGTGCATGCTGAGACCTTGCACCCATGATGAAGCTCTGTGCCAATACTGAGGTCCTGCAGCCACACCGAGGCCCTGCACGAACCCCATGAACATCTGCACCCACTCCATGACTACCTGCGCCCACCCCAGGGTGCTGCACCCTCCCCATACCAGCCTCAATAAAGCTGCTTCTCCCACTTCCAGATACTTCCTCCCGTGGGGCCGGGAGGAAACGCAGAATGTGAAGACGGTAAGGGTGGGTCATCATTTGGCGGGTCCCAGTTCGGACCAGTGCGGTTCCAGCCGAGCCAGTCGGCCGCGGGACTCGAACCGGGCGCTCACCGAAGCAGATGAGCCGAGGGGCGGAGCCCCGTGCTAATCCCCACCCCGCCTCTCCGCTCTCAGCCAATGGGGAAGCGCCCCGCCCTGCCCAGCCCGAGGCGAGCCACGCCCTCCAGCGCTTCGGGGCCGCGCCGAGCCCAGCCGCTTGGAACCGAACCGCAGCGGAGCGAGCCGAGCCGAGCCCAGTCCAGTGAAAGCGAAGCGGAGCGAGCCGAGCCTAGTCCAGTGAAACCGAACCGAAGCGGAGCGAGCCGAGCCCAGCCGAGTAGAACCGAACCGGACCGAGAGGAGCCGGACGGGACCGAAGCGGCTAAGAGAGGCTTGGCTGTGCTTGGTGCTGCTGCTGCTTCTCGGCCCGGTGCGGGGGGAACCGAGAATGAGACCGGGAATGGGAATGGGACCGGGACAGGAACGAGCTCCCTGCTGCCCCCCGGGACCCACTGGGCCACAGAGGGCCCCGGAGAACCTCCGGTCGCTCCATTGCGGGGAGGGGGTCGGTGTGATCGTTCTGGAGTCGGTTTGGGTTATTTGGGGCTGGTTTGGATTATTCGGGGTTGGTTTGGGTAATTTTGTTTTATTTTGGCTGATTTTGCTTTCTTTTGGTTTATTTTCTTTGGGGTTTGGTTTATTTTCTTTCCTTTTATTTTTAATTTAGATGAGTTCCTTCCATTCGGTTTTTGTTTTCCTTGACTTGGGCTCTTCATGTCCCTTTACTTTTCTTTAGTTCCCTTTATTTATCTTTATTTCACTCTCCTTTTCTCACTTCTCCCTTGTCCTACCCTTTTCCCCCTCCTTCCTTTTCTCCTCCCCCCCTCCTGTTTTCCTTCTTTTCTTCCCCCTTTTTCCTCCCCTTCTTCCTCGCCTTTTTCCTCCTTTTTCCTCCCCTTTTCCCTACTTTCTCCCTTTATTTCGTTTCCTTTTCTCATCCTTTTCCACCCTTCCCTCTTTTTTCCTTCTTTCTCTCCCTTTTCCCCCTTTTTCCTCCTTTTTCTTACTTTTCCTCTTCATTTCCCTTTATTTCTCGTTTTTCCCCCTTCCCCCTTTTCCCCTTTTCCCCCTTTTTTCCTCCCCTTTTCCCTCTTTCCCCCCTCTTTTCCCTTTTCCTTTCCCTTTAGATTTCCCTTTATTTCCTTCAGTTCCATTATATTCCCTTTTCACTTCGTTTCACCTCATTTTATTCCAGTTTCTTCCCCTCTCTCCGCCTCTCTCTCCCCAATCTCTTTTATTTCCCCTTTAGTTTCATTTCCTCCCTGCCCCCCCCCCCCCTCCCCCCCCCCCCCCCCACTACTTTTGTTTCCTTTTCCATCTCCATTTCTTTCCCTTTGTTCTTCCTTCAGGACTTTTTACTCCCCACTCTCTTCCCTCTCCCTGCCTCAGTGTCCCCTTGAGGTGCGTGCAGGAAATTGGGGTGATGCACAACTCTCAATGTCTTTAGGGTGCTCCAGCACCATGGTGCACACATGGGTGCTGGTTCTTCTGCAAGGGGAGCACCCATGGGTACTGATTCCCCTCAACAGGACCACCCATGGGTGCTGGTTCTTCTGCAAGGTGGTCACCCATGAGTACTGATTCCCCTCAGTAGGACCACCCATGGGTGCTGGTTCTCCTGCAATGAGACCTCTCATGGGTACTGATTCCCCTCCAATAGGACCACTCATGGGTGCTGGTTCTTCTGCAAGGACAGCACCCATGGGTACTGATTCCCCTCCAATAGGACCACTCATGGGTGCTGGTTCTTCTGCAAGGGGACCACCCATGGGTGCCTTCAAAAGGCAAGTGAGACAGAGGTGGTGGTGGGAGAGACTGAGCCTCCCTTAACCTTTTGGTATCACCACCTAGGCAAGGACCTGGCACACATGGATGAGCAGCTGGTGACAGGGGACCCCTCGTCTGTCACCCCGCAGTTCGTGCCACCTCCCGAGGCCACCGGCAAGGACATCATCCCTGTGTACTGCTCTCTGCTGGCCGCCGTGGTGGTGGGACTGCTCGCCTACGTGGCCTTCAAGTGGTAGGTCCTGGGAGGGCAGAGCCTGGGCCGCAGGGAGGTGTGATGTGACATGCTGGGTGACGAGCCCCTTGTCTCCGTGGGCAGCTGGCACACCTGCAGGCAGAAGAAGCAGCTGGCCAAAGCCCGGGCGGGGGACATGGGGACGTCGGCAGAAGGGGAGAAGCTGCACAGTGACAGCGGAGTCTTCCTGGACACCCACAGCCTGCAGGAGCCTCACCAGCCCGGCAGGGGTGAGCACCCAGCGCCTAGGGGTGAGGTCTGGGGAGGAGGGCACCCATCGTGGGGTGGCATCTGGGTGTGAGGGAGCGTTGTCCCTTGATGCCATCAGGATGTGGCCACTGCCTCTGTCCTCAGGGAGCAGCTGTACCTTGAGGAGCACCTGGATGGGGTTGGGGTGCTCTAGGGAGCACTCAGATGGGTTGGAGGTGCCACCTTGGCCTGTAAGGCACAGAGATGGTCTTGAGGGGCTCCTACATCCCAGGGAGCACCCAAATGGGGTTGGTCCACACCTAAAGGTGGTCAGGAAGCACCCAAACAGGGCTGAGGAGCACCTGAATGGGACTGAGGAGCATCCGTGCCATGGGAAGCACCCAAATGGTGCACAGGGAGCACCCAAACAGGGCTGAGTGCCCCAGTGAGCAGCCCAAGGGGAGCAGGAAGCACCTGGATGGGGTTGGGGAGCAGCCATGCCACAAACAGCACCCAAAAGGGGTTCAGGAAGGACCTGGATGGGGTCGGGGAGCAGTCATGTCCCAGATAGCACCCAAAAGGGTTTAGAAAAGACCTGCATGGGGTCAGAGAAGATCTGGATGGAGATGGGGAGAACTCATGCCACAAATAGAACCCAAAAGGGGTTCAGGAAGGCCCTGGATGGGGTCAGGGAGGACCTAGATGGGGTTGGGGAGCACCCATGCCCCAGATAGCACCCAAAAGGGGGTTAGGAAGGACCTAGAGGGGGTCAGGGAGGACCTAGATGGGGTTGGGGAGCACCCATGCCCCAGATAGCACCCAAAAGGGGGTTAGGAAGGACCTAGAGGGGGTCAGGGAGGACCTAGATGGGGTTGGGGAGCACCCATGCCCCAGATAGCACCCAAAAGGGTTTCAGGAAGGACCTGGATGGGGTCAGGGAGGATCTAGATGGGGATGGGGAGCAGCCATGCCACAAACAGCACTCAAAAGGGGTTCAGGAAGGACCTGGATGGGGTCAGGGAGGATCTAGATGGGGATGGGGAGCAGCCATGCCCCAGATAGCACCCAAAAGGGGGTTAGAAAGGACCTGGATAGGGTCAGAGAGGACCTAGATGGGGTTGGGGAGCAGCCATAGCCTAGGTAGCACCCAAAAGGGAGTCCAGGAGCACCCAAAGTGGGGTCGAGGAGCACCAACAGCAGAGGTGGAGTTGGGTGACAGCTGCAGCACAGAGATGCCAGCGGGTGCTGGGTGGTGATTTTGGGTGCCACCACTGACCTCCGTCCTCCCCCCGCCCTGCAGCGCCCCGTCCCGAGGGACACCCTCTGAGTGGGCTGTCCCCACAGCGGCAGGAGGAGCTGGAGCAGCTGCTGGAGGCTGGGGGCACTGGCGCGGACTGGCGCTCGCTGGCCGCCAGCCTGGGCTTCAGCCCCGACGCCATCGGCACCTTCGGCCGCGGCCGCGCCCCCGCCCGCACCCTGCTCAGCGCCTGGGCGGCCACCGAGGGCGCCACCATGGACACCCTCTGCCAGGCCCTGGCTGCCATCGGCCGGCAGGACGTGGCCCAGCGCTTGGTGGCACCTGGGGATGCCACCTCTGTGGTGTGACCGCGGGTCACCGCGGCACGGACCTGGGGGGGCTCAATGGCCAGGGGACACCATGTCTAGAGACTGGGACCTGGGGTCCCCCGAGGGCCACGACTGGGGTGACTTGGGGTCTCCAGTGCTAGAGGACACCGTGTCCATGGTGTGACCTGGGGTGCCCAAGGCCCATGACCAGGAGTTGCTGCATCTACAGTGTGACTCAAGGTCTCCAGGCTCAGGGGACACCATGTTCAGTGTGACCTGGGGTGCCCGAGGTCTCCATGCCCAGGGGACACCATGTTCAGTGTGACCTGGGGTGCCCGAGGTCTCCATGCCCAGGGGACACCATGTTCAGTGTGACCTGGGGTGCCCGAGGTCTCCATGCCCAGGGGACACCATGTTCAGTGTGACCTGGGGTGCCCGAGGTCTCCATGCCCAGGGGACACCATGTTCAGTGTGACCTGGGGTGCCCGAGGTCTCCATGCCCAGGGGACACCATGTTCAGTGTGACCTGGGGTGCCCGAGGTCTCCATGCCCAGGGGACACCATGTTCAGTGTGACCTGGGGTGCCCGAGGTCTCCATGCCCAGGGGACACCATGTTCAGTGTGACCTGGGGTGCCCGAGGTCTCCATGCCCAGGGGACACCATGTTCAGTGTGACCTGGGGTGCCCGAGGTCTCCATGCCCAGGGGACACCATGTTCAGTGTGACCTGGGGTGCCCGAGGTCTCCATGCCCAGGGGACACCATGTTCAGTGTGACCTGGGGTGCCCGAGGTCTCCATGCCCAGGGGACACCATGTTCAGTGTGACCTGGGGTGCCCGAGGTCTCCATGCCCAGGGGACACCATGTTCAGTGTGACCTGGGGTGCCCGAGGTCTCCATGCCCAGGGGACACCATGTTCAGTGTGACCTGGGGTGCCCGAGGTCTCCATGCCCAGGGGACACCATGTTCAGTGTGACCTGGGGTGCCCAAGGTCTCCATGCCAGTGGACTTGGTGTATGTGCACAGTGTGACCTGAGGTGCCCAAGGTCTCCATGCCCAGGGGACACCTTGTCCACAGTGTGCCAGTGTCCCCAGGCCCAGAGGACACCACGTCCACAGTGTGCCAGTGTCCCCAGCAGGGAGTCCCTGGCATTGTCCTGCCAAATATTGGGATTTTGTAAGTGGGTTTTGTACTTTTGTAGGGGTGCTGGGGGGGGTGTGTGGTGGAACTGACAAGTTTGGTGGCCCCAGCATGGGGACAGTGGCAGAGCTTCAGGGAGATGGTTGGTCCCTGAGTGGATTGCATTAAACTGTCACTCGAGTGTCACCAGCATTTGAGTCCTTGGGTGTCTGTGTCCCTGCAGGCGTTGTGGCACCAGGAGGTGTGTCCTTGGGTGTCCCCAGAAGTGTCCCTGTGTCTCTGGGATGTGTCCCCATGTCTGTGGCACCAGAACACGCATCCTCAAGCACCCCTGTGTCCCCATGTGTCACCCTTGGACATTAGTCCTCAGGAGTGTCCCACCCCCACATCCACAAGGAGAGCAGGGAGGTGGTGGCACCCCCAGAGACCCCAAGGTGGCTCCATGCCAGGAAAGAGCTTTTTTAACCCCAGGTGCGCAGGGGCTATGAGCTGGGTCACCCCAAAATCCTCCCCTGGAGGTCTGGGCATCATGAAGACACTCAGGGTGGGGATACCTGTGAGGGAGAGAGAATCACACAACAGCCTGGGTTGGAAGAGACCTGCAAAGGTCACCCAGTCCAAACCCCACTGTGGCCAGCAGGGACATCCTCAGCTAGATCAGGTTGCCCAGAACCCTGCCCAGCCTCACCTGGAATATCTCCAGGGATGGGCCCCAACCACCTCCCTGGGCAACCTGTTTCAGTGTTCCACCATCCTCATGGTAAAGAACCTTGCACCACCAAGAGCCAGGCCAGCACCAGGTCCA
>WAAF01001060.1:3748-55198 GCA_013400475.1 Tricholaema leucomelas
CTGAGAGAGTCATTGGCTACTGGAATGGGCTGCCCAGGGAGGTGGTGGAGTCGCCGTCCCTGGAGCTGTTCAAGGCAGGATTGGACGTGGCACTTGGTGCCATGGTCTAGCCTTGAGCTCTGTGGTAACGGCTTGGACTGGATGATCTGTGAGGTCTCTTCCAACCTTGGTGATGCTGTGAGACTGTGAGACTGTGATTTTTTTTATCTCATGTTGGTGTAATTTCATGAAGTTTACAAGACTGTTTTTGTTCATAGTATTTCTAGAGAGGGAAGAAACAGGTCCTTTATTCAGGAGTTTTTCCTGAACTTAGAGCTCACTGTCTGCTATTTGTGCCAGTCTATCTGACAACCTTTTTTGGATACAATGATTATATTATTTATGAACCCATTTTGTCCTCCTTTCCCATAACAGGTTAAACTGTAGATATTTCAGTGACTTAATGAGGTCTTTCCTAACCTACTGAGCAGAGTTTGCAAATGCCTATGTATGAAACAAAAGATGATCACAGAAAGTAAGATATTCTTCTCTCTCTTCTGATGTGAATAATGTTTTAATAAAACTGTTGAGAAGTTGCCCATACCTGTGGAGAATAAAGGCAACTGAGTCATCCCCTTTATAGCCATGTCTCTGAAAGCCATTCAGAAATCCATGGGAGCTGCAAGTCCTTCAGGGCCAGAAGATCAATCCTTTCTTAAGTATGAAAACCTTAGAAAATATTTCAATTGCCCAGAACATCCTACTTTTGCCTCAAACCATTGCTTGGCATATTGATGTGTGTGTTCTCTGTACACTCCCTTAAAGGCACTGAGGAGTTGGATGATGCAGGCTCCTCTTTGAGTGTCAGGATAAATAGTTTCCAAACCCCCCTACATTACTTAGGAGGTGAGATGATGCCCCTAGAGCTGTGGATACCAGAAATCTCTCTGTGGGAATTACCTTTCTCTTGCCACCTTGATATCTTACAGAGTCTGGAGTTTGTCTTGTCTTCTGCCTGTCAACAATGAGTCCAGAAGAGGTATCAGCAGAATGAGGGAGGTGATTTCCCCCCCCCTGCTTTGCTCTTGTGAGACCCCACCTGGAACATTGTGTCCAGTTCTGGTGCCCCCAGCACAAGAAGGACATGGAGTTGCTGGAGCAGGTACAGAGGAAGCCACAAAGATGACCAGAGGGATGGAGAACCTCCCCTATGGGGACAAACTGAGAGAGCTGGGATTGTCTGAGGCATAGGAGGTTCCATGTGAACCTGAGGAGGAATTTTTTTCCCTGTGAGGGTGACAGAGTACTGGAACAGGCTGCCCAGGGAGGTTGTGGAGTCTACCTCTCTGCAGATATTCAAGAACTGTCTGGATGTGTTCCAGTGTGATCTGCTCTAGGTGATCCTGCTCTGGCAGGGGGCTAGACCAAGTGATCCTTCGAAGTCCCTTCCAGCCCCTGACATTCTGTGATTCAACAATCAGCCTGGAGAAGAAAAGGCTTTGGGAAGGCCTTAGAGCAGCCTTCCAGTGCTTGAAGAAAGGGCTAAAAAAAGGCTAGGAAGGGACTTTTCACAAGGGCTTGTAGTGATAAGATGGGAGGTCATGGGAAGGGGAGATTTAGGATGGAGATTTGGAAGAAACTCCTTGCAGTGAGGACAGTGAGGCACTGGCACAGGTTGCCTAGGGAGGTTGTGGATGCTGTCTCCCTGAAGGCATTCAAGGCCAGGTTGGATGAAGCCTTGAGTAAGCTGGGCTAGTGGCAGGTGTCCCTGCCCACGGTGGGAAGGGCTGGAACTAGATGATCTTTAAGGTCCCTTCCAGCCCAACCCATTCCATAAGTCTATGAATCCGTAAGTAGGGCCTTCTGCCATTTACATCCCAGATGAGCCCATAAGGCCACTTAAACACTGATCTGCCTTTGATTTGTGTGGAATGCTGGCTCCTGAATGCTTTTTGTAGATGTAGCAAGCCGTGTGTGACTGTTATCCACTGCTCTTCTTTCTCATGAGCACCAGGGATATAGCCAGGAGCAGTCTGAGGAATGTCAAGAAGGGTTCCAGGGCCCTGGGAGTGGTGGTAAGGGACTCTGGAGCACAGGTGCTTTTTTCATCAACCTTCTCTGTCAAAGAAAAGGGTTTGAAGTGACCTCCTGAATCAATAAATGGTTATGGGACTGGTGACACAGCCAGGGGTTGGCTACTTGAACCGCAGGACTTGCTGTGAGAAATCTGCTTTGCTGGGGGATGATGAGGTCCACCCAGCAAAGCATCTTTGCTCACAGGCTTGCTCAGCTGGTGAAGAGACTTTAAACTAAAGTTGCTAGGGGAGAGGAATTTTCACTCCTACTAGTTTGATGCTTCTGCCAGCAACAGATGCCCAGGGCCTGGAGGGGAATCAGCATGAGAGCACCTGAAGAGCAGCATGAAGAATTCCAAGCACTCCATCCAGTGAGTCAGATTCACTGGAGCCCAACATAAATGGCTGTGTGCAAGCTCACAGAGTATGGAGAATAAACAAGAGGAGCTGGAGACTGGAAAGGAAGAACCAGAACCCCCATTTTTAAAAAGGGAAGAAAGGGAGGACCTAGAGACCTATAGACCAGTCAGTCTTCTCTGTGCCTGGCAGGATCATGGTGTGGATCCACCTGGAAAATGTGCACATGGGAAACAAGAAGGTGATTGGTGCAGCCAATGTGTCCAGCTCCAGAGCCCCCAGCACAGGTGGGACAACGATCTGGAGCAAGTCCAGCAGAGATCACAAAACTGATCAGGAGGCTGGAGCACCTTTTGTACAGGTTAAGAGAGTCAGAGTTGTTCATCCTGGAGAAGTGAAGATTCAGGACAGACCTTAGAGTAGCCTTCTAGTACCTGAAAGGGAGCATATAGGAAAGAATGACACAGACTTTTCACAAAGGCTTCTAGTGATAGGACAAGGGACAACAGCTTTATACTGAAATAAGGGAGATTTAGATTAGATGTATGGTAGAAGTCCTTCATTATTAGAGTGATGAGACACTGCAACAGGTTGCCCCATCCCTGGAAGTGCCCAAGGCCAGGTTGGATGGGGCTTTGAGCAGCATGATCTAGTAGGATGTACCCCTGCCCATGGCATTGGGGTTGGGAGCAGGTGATCCTTAATGTCCCTCCCAACCCAAGCCATTCTATGATTCTATTATATTTTCCTTTTCTTTATTGAACTGAAGGCAATTATATGGCCACATTGCTTCAAACCCCAAGAGCAGTGCTGCCAATCTAAGGCATGATTTTGATCAGTACTTGAGAACTTGTCATTGTATTTTACTGCTGTGCTCAGAAACACAATTACATGCTTTATAAAGCATAATCAATATTAGCACACTAAGGCAGGGAACAATCTAGATCTCTTAATTTGCCTGCTTTCCATATTAATACCTTTTTCAGTACGTTTGGAAATGTTAGCAGCTAAAAACCACCGTGACTTAGGGAAGTGGGAACAGCCTCGTCAGGTGTTCCAGCTTCTCTTGTGCTTCCTTAGAAATAGGAAGCAAACTCAAGTGGTGTTCATCTGACCCATCAGACTAGTTTTACATCTCCTTTCTGTAGCTGAGGCAGTGCAGAATAGGGTATGCTAGTGAGTGGCTCTGGCTCACTAATTTTAACTAGAGACTGGGTCTGAAGATTGTTTGACACCTCTGGGCTGCAGCTTTCTCTGTCTCTTCAGAGGTATGGTCCCGGTGGGAAGCAAGTTCTGCATGGGCCAGCAATGTGCCCTTGTGGCCAAGAGAGCCAATGGCATCCTGGGGGGCATCAGGAGAAGTGTGGCCAGCAGGGCTAGAGAGGTTCTTCTCCTGCCTCTACTCTACTCTAGTGAGACCACATCTGGAATATTGTGTCCAATTATGGGCTCCCCAGTTCAAGAGAGACAGGGACCTGCTGGAAGAGTCCAGCAGAGAGCCATGAGGGTGACTGGGGGATTTGAGCATCTCCCCTATAGAGATAAACTGAGAGCCCTGGGGC
Organism: Tricholaema leucomelas; assembly: GCA_013400475.1. Classification (NCBI taxonomy): domain Eukaryota; kingdom Metazoa; phylum Chordata; class Aves; order Piciformes; family Lybiidae; genus Tricholaema lacrymosa; species Tricholaema leucomelas. The sequence goes on from WAAF01001060.1 coordinate 7,722, forward strand.
TGTTTAGTCTGGAGAAGAGAAGACTGAGAGGAGATCTGATCAATGTATACAAGTATCTGAGGGGTGGGTGTCAAGTGGCTGAGGCCAATCTCTTTATGGTGGTCAACAGCAATAAGTCAAGGAGCAACAGCTACAAACTGGAACAGAGAAGGTTTCAGCTCAATGTGAGGAGAAACTTCTTTACAGTGAGGGTGACAGAGCCCTGGAGCAGGCTGCCCAGAGAGGCTGTGGAGTATCCTTCCCTGGAGACTTTCCAGACCCACCTGGATGCATTCCTGTGTGAACTACCCTAGGTGATCCTGCCTGGCAGGGGAATTGGACTGGATGATCTCTGAAGGCCCCTCCAGCCTCTAAAGTTCTGTGATTCTGTATGATTATCACAATTGGCAGCACAGTATCTAGAGGACCACTGCTCTGGCTAACACTGCTTGTAACCCCACTCAAACCCAGCAATGGATGCAGCTGTCCAACAAGCTAAAAAACACAGCCTAGCTCCCTTTTATTTCCTTGCTGCACTTTATGGCCACTTTGGTTTCACAGATGAAATGCTCCAGTTTTAGGAGGCACAGGGGAAATCAGACCCTCTGGGCCATGGTGGAAGAGCAAGGCTGCTCTGCTCTGCCAACTTGCAGTAGACCCCTGGGGGCAGTTACCACATGTATGAATCACTGAAATAAGCTGCTCTATTAGCCTCACCTTTACTACACAAGAGCAGTGCATGGAAGAACTTGCATGGAGATCCTCAGCTGCTGTTGCAAGGCTTTTTTAAGTATCTTATAATGTCAAGAGTCTGTCTGGCCCTAGTATGCCTTTAACTTTGTACTTAAGATCCTTGGGGCAACCCTAACATGAAAGTGAGGAATGAAGAGTGCTGTTCATCAAAAAAAAGGGCTGCATTTTATGACAGATTACCTCAAATGTGTTGTCCACTGGTATCAAAGTTAATACAAAAAACATAGCATGCAGGTAGCTTAGTCTGTGAAATAAGGTTTATGTCTAGAGGTGTCCTGGTTGTTGCTGGAACACCATCAAACACTCTTCTACCCATAAATAGGAGCCTCTGTAATGATCTAAGGCAAGGCCAGCTATAAAAAAAGTGCTGTTTGCTATTAACAGACTCAGTGCACTATCAAACCAGATTAGAGAACTCGGCCATGAATACCCAATTCTATGAGTTCAGCAGAGGCAATATATACTCCAGTATTAAGATGGCACCATGGGATTCAAAGTCCTCTCCTACTCAAAAAGAAAATCAGATTTCAAATGCATCAGGCTCAGGGTAAACCGAAGACAGCTGCTACCACATTCATCTGCATTGCTGAGATAGAAACCAAACTCACACCTTACACACCTCATGGAAAACATCTGAGTTATTGAAAAACCTAATAATTCCCAAATCAAAACAAACTGCTAGAAAGTTTTGTTATTGTAAAAAATTTCTAGTCCTGGGCAGTCCTGGGGTGCCATAGGGTGTAAGAACTCCGACTCTGCACCAGGACCACTTGTTTCAAAATCATACAAAGATTGCACTGCTCAAGAACCACTTGTTTCAAAATCATACAAAGATTGCACTGCTCAAATCCTCTCTCATGACTAAAGCTTCACATTGCCTTGTCAAACTTTTCTGTTCCTCCCCTCTCATCTGTTCTTACTAACTGAAAATTATCACAAGTGCCAAACAGTCTATACATGTGCCAAACAGTCTATACTGCTGCCACTTCAAAGGTGGCAGCAGACCTCACCAGCCTTGTTTACCTCCCCAAAAGCCTACAGGAGACATTCATGTGGCACAGAATCACAGAATTAACCTGGTTGGAAAAGACCTCTAGGATCATAGAGTCCAATCTATCACCTAACCCTTCTAATTAACTAAACTATGACACTAAGTGCCTCATCCAGCCTCCTCTTAAACACCTCCAAGGATGATGACTCCACCACAGTCCTGGGCAGCCCACTCAAATTCCAATCACTCTGTCCATGAAGAATTTCTTCCTAACATCCAGCCTGAACCTGCCCTGGCACAAACTGAGGCTGTGTCCTCTTGTTCTGTCCCAGGGTGCCTGGGAGAAAAGCCCAACCCCACCTGGCTACAGCCTCCCTTCAGGGAGCTGTAGAGAGCAATGAGCTCTGTCCTGACCCTCCTCTTCTCCAGGCTGCACACCCCCAGCTTCCTCAGCCTCTCCTCACAAGGCTGTGCTCCAGGCCCCTCATCAGCCTTGGTGCCCTTCTCAGGATACATTCTCTGAACCTCAACATCTTTCTTAAATTGAGGGGCCCAGAACTGGACACCATACTCAAGGTGTGGCCTAACCAGTGCTGGGTACAGGGCAGAATGACCTCCCTTGTCCTGCTGGTCACACTATTCCTGATCCAGGCCAGGATGCCATTGGCCTTTTTGACTACCTGTGAACACTGCTGGCTCATGTGCAGCTTTGACCAGCACCTCCAGGTCCCTCTCTGCCTGATTGCTCTCCAGCCACTCTGTCCCCAGCCTGTAACGCTGCATGGGGCTGTTATGGCCAAAGTGCACAACCTGACACTTGGACTTGTTAAAACTCATGGCATCAGCCCTGCTCATCCCAACATCACCCTTGTGATAACTGCTGAGGAGCATGCAGCAGAGAAAGAGATGCTGGGCCTGCAGGGAGCTGCTTGGAGTAATGAGCATTTAAACTGGTGCTCTTCTTCTGCTCCTCACTCACTGTGCTGCTCCTGCATGTTCCTCTTCCTTTAAGCTAAAACTGTAGGTGCCTGCAGCAGTTGGCTGTCCATATACATTCATTAAGAGAGAAGGTAAGCCTGTAGATTCTCCCTTTGTGTCCAAGGAAAGAAAATGGGCAAATCGATGAGCACAGAAGTCAGCATAGCATTAAACCTTGTGAAGCACACAATCCTACATTTATTTACACTCATTTAAAACATGTTAAGTAGTCTATTAGCAGGCCATAACTTTTCCAGATGTCTTTGCACAGATCAGCACAGTGGCACCTCCTTAACACCCCTAGAAAAAGACAGCAAAGAGGTGGAAGCTTGTTTGGTAACTGGGCTGAGTGAGCAGCAGTGTGCTGAGTGTTTAGCAATGTGCTTTGCAGCCTTGGAAGTACAAAGGTGGATGTTTTCTTTTTGCCACTTTCCCGTTAAAAGCTGTCTTGGAGTGCCTCAACAGCTACAGGCTGAAAAGTGGAGTCAAACAGGAACAGAAAACAGTGGTGGACAACTGCAAAGCAGCACGAATCTGCCTGTTCCTTTGGAGACCCTGCACCTTGGTACCTTTCTGTGGTGACTGGCCATGAAAGAAAATGAGGAACACATTTGGAGGAACACTTGAAACACCAGAGGTAAGAAGAGTAAAGTTAACAGCAAGACAACTTACTAAGCAGTTACACGCTGGAGAGACTCTCCATGTACTCCAGGCAGTTTCACTCGGTGTTTGCACAAGACATAGTCCCATTCTCTCCCTAGACATTTACGTCTCTGTTGTCCTTACCTACCCCAGCTTAGCAGCTTTGTCTAGTTTTCTAAGGAAAAAATGAAATGAAAACCTAAAGCAGAAGAAAGGAGAACTTCTATCAGTACATAAAATGCTTTGGGGAGATTTTCACCTGGAAAAATGTTAAGGAATGAAAGGGAATGCATAAGCAAGCTTCTATGAACAACAATAAAATGCAGTGATAAGAAAGTACAAGAAAAATAGAGTTGAGCCATCAGCACAAAGCCCACAGGTTGCTCCTGCAGCACCCAAATCTTCAGCTTGACGTCTGAATGCCCAAAGACAGATGTATTTTTGTCTCCCTCGGTGCACTGCGGGCAGCATTCTTTGTGTTACCCTAGCGAATGGTTTGAGGAAAATGCCCTCATGTTTTCCATTGATATGCAAAACGTATCCTTAGAGAAAATAAATAAAACAAGAACGAGTAAGTTTGGGCTCTGAAATTGTGACATTCCTCACAAAGGAAAATCTGGGCCAAGAGTCAGCTAAATGCAATAACTCTTGAAACAAAAAAACAACAACAACAACTCAGACAAAAATCTCCCCCAAATCCCTCAACAATCAAACCCTAGCAACTCTGATACAGAAAATAATGGTTTATTATTTCATTCCATAACTGCTTCCTTAAGGGATCCACCAACATCACAGCTGAACACTTCCAGTGTATCAAGCGCCTGGCTGCTTCTCCAAATGACCCTCCAGGTTGGTGTTGGTGATTCTGTTTCACGAATGCAGTTTAAGGTGATAAGGCAGGTCTGTTTCTCCTTTGTCTTGCTTATCAGGAGCAACAATCCTTTTAAAGTATTAGTAGGGAGAGAGAGGGGAAAAAAAGCAGAAAGAGCAGACTATAACTAAAAACTTTAAACCTGTCAAAGGTGAGAAACAGGTCAGGAGGCAACAGTGTCAAAGGTAAAAAGAAAGCCTTGCTGTGATTACTTGCTTCGAGGAGATAAAAAAAGATCAGTCTGGGGCATTTAAGACTCTTCATAGCCCTGGGCGAGCAATTTGCTCCATGACTGTGCTGGTTGCAGGGTTAAGCCAGGCTTCAGCCCTCCTGGCCCTGACTTCTGCCTGTGGAAAAGCTGCAAGCAGACTTGTGTTTCTCTGCTCTGCACTTGCTAGCCTACACATGCAACTGAAGGCTGTCTGCAGCTATTGCTGACATGATCCTTCCTTCCTTCTTTCCTTCTGTGGCCCTTCTTTTGTGGTGAGATTTTGGCAGAGCAGCCCTAACTTGGCACTAGATGCTTTGGGAATCCACTTTGTGCATTGGACTCACCTTCACAGAATCACAGGATGCTGGAGGCTGAAAAGGACCTCTGGAGATGGTCCAGTCCAACTCCCCTGCCAGAGCAGAATCACTCAGAGCAAACCACACAGGAACATGTCCAGAGTTTGAATGCCTCCAGAGACACCACAACATCTCCAGGCAGCCTGGTCCCTTGCTCTGCCGCTCCCACAGTGAAGAATTTTGATCTTACCTTTCCATGGAACTTTCTGTGTTCCAGTTCCACTAACTCACAGCACATTCATGTTTCTGGGTATGGCATTAGCTGCACTTTGCTGAGCCCTTGCTCTCCTGTTGCTGAGGCGTTGGATCCCCTTCTCTGGGCTGTGAGGGCTTTGTGGAGTTTGTTCTCTGATTCTTCAAGGACCAAGTGTCATCTACAGAGAAGATGTTGTGGAGGACTACCTGTGCACACTGCTGGCTCATGTGCAGCTCTTGACCAGCACCCCCAGGTCCCTCTCTGCCTGATTGCTCTCCAGCCACTCTGTCCCCAGCCTGTAACGCTGCTTGGGGCTGTTATGGCCAAAGTGCACAATCTGACACTTGGACTTGTTAAAACTCATGGCATCAGCCCTGCTCGTCCCAACATCACCCTTCTGATAACTGCTGAGGAGCATGCAGCAGAGAAAGAGATGCTGGGCCTGCAGGGAGCTGCTTGGAGTAATGAGCATTTAAACTGGTGCTCTTCTTCTGCTCCTCACTCACTGTGCTGCTCCTGCATGTTCCTCTTCCTTTAAGCTAAAACTGTAGGTGCCTGCAGCAGTTGGCTGTCCATATACATTCATTAAGAGAGAAGAAGGTAAGCCTGTAGATTTGTAGATTCTCCCTTTGTGTCCAAGGAAAGAAAATGGGCAAATCGATGAGCACAGAAGTCAGCATAGCATTAAACCTTGTGAAGCACACAATCCTACATTTATTTATGCTCATTTAAAACATGTTAAGTAGCCTATTAGCAGGCCATAACCAAGTGTCATCTACAGAGAAGATGCTGTGGAGGACTGGACCCAGTGATGTCAGTGTAGTCCTCCACGGTACCCTTGGAGAAATGAGGAAAATCATATCCCTCCTATCAAGAATCAATCTTGCTCCTATCAAGGTTAATGGCAAAGCTGCAATTTATGTGAATGGAAACGAGATCAGGTCCCGAGTGGTTGGAATTAGAGCCTGGAGCAGGAAAAGACATTGAAAATTAAGAAGGTGGTTGTAGTTATGTGGACATTTTTCCATTGCCATGCTGGCTAAAACAGCCCTGCAGCCACTTCTTCCGGCCCTCTCTGTTACACTGCCCTCAGAGCTTGTACACAGAGCTGAATGACTTTGCTGGGTGGAAGCCAAATATTTGGGGTTAATTCTCCAATATATGAAATCCCTCAGGTAGCCCCACATATGCTTTGCAGACAACAGTGGGGAGTGTAACAGAGAGCAAGGACAAGCAGCCAGGAAGGTTGGGAGTTGCTCAAGCTACTTTTAACAACACTTCAATTCTGCTCCTGCTGTTCTTTCTGCTGTTCTTTCCAAGCACCAAGTGTAAGAAGCAAATGACATTTCATCTCTTCTTGTCATTGTGGTCCTCATGACTCTGCCATCCTCTGTCTTTCAGAGACCTTGGCTTGCTCAGAGTGCTGAGGGCAAGTTCAGGTAGCAGAGGTGACAAAACTCTTACCCTAACTGGAGATCAGAAAGTTGATTAACGCCTTCACAAGTTTTCAGACTCTGTGTGCACTGGACACTTGTGTGAATTACTGTCACTTAACAACCCACAGCTTTGTCACTTGAAGTACAATAGCTGCCAGCCTGCATGTCCTCAGACAAATAAGAGTGAGGTGGCTTGCTGGAGTCTCTCTTGTCGAAAGCTGAACTAGGGCAGATTGCTTCGAATGTCCTGGGGCAGAGCACTGGGCTGATGTGTTCCTGCATCAGGAATGGTGTGGCCAGCAGGAGCAGGGAGGTCATTCTGCCCCTGTACTCTGCACTGGTTAGACCACACCTTGAGTGCTGTGTCCAGTTCTGGGCCCCCCAGTTTAGAAGGGACATTGAGATGCTTGAATGTGTCCAGAGAAGGGCAACGAGGCTGGGGAGAGGCCTCGAGCACAGCCCTATGAGGAGAGGCTGAGGGAGCTGGGATTGTTTAGCCTGGAGAAGAGGAGGCTCAGGGCAGACCTTATTGCTGTCTGCAGCTACCTGAGGGGTGGTTGTAGCCAGGAGGAGGTTGCTCTCTTCTCTCAGGCAGCCAGCACCAGAACAAGAGGACACAGCCTCAGGCTGCGCCGGGGGAAGTTTAGGCTTGAGGTGAGGAGAAAGTTCTTCACTGAGAGAGTCATTGGCTACTGGAATGGGCTGCCCAGGGAGGTGGTGGAGTCGCTGTCCCTGGAGCTGTTCAAGGCAGGATTGGACGTGGCACTTGGTGCCATGGTCTAGCCTTGAGCTCTGTGGTGAAGGGTTGGACTTGATGATCTGTGAGGTCTCTTCCAAACTTGTGAGACTGTGATACTGTGATATCTGACCCCTCAGTCCAATAGGAAGCACATCAATATTCTAAAAAGCCTGCTTTTGAATTTTAGGGCATTATTCTGTATGTCATCAAAGCACTATAGCACAATGCTCCCTTCTGGGAAATCTTACCCTGTAACTTACCCTGCCTTACAGTCTATTTGCCTTTCAGTATTTCTCCTTTTGGCCAAACCCATTCTTGGTTTTTTGGGTTTTTTTATTCAGTCTCCTTTTCAAAGTGCCATTAATTTTATGGGTGCACTGCCAGCTGCTGCTGCTGTTGGTCCCTCCTCCCAGCTCCTCTGACTCAGCGTTTTGTGAAACCACACTTGGCAGCAAAGGCACTTTTAGAGGAACCAACTGTAATTTAGACAAAAAGACCATTAGCTGCACTCAGCAGCAACGGCAAGACTGCTTTTGTGCTGCTGTGTTAAAGCGGACTGAGGCCAGGAAGGAATACATTATTGATGGTGACTAAGTTTTGGACAGGCAGCTTTTCAAAGCTTGCCCTGCTTCTCGAACAGTGTTTCGGTTCAAAACCACTCACAGGCTGTGAAGACATTAAGCAGTTAATGTTTGAGAGGACCCAACCCAGAGCCCCGCAGACGTTTCTGTGGGCACTTAGAAGGAATGTGGCTTTTTCTAAAGGGGGAAGGCCATAGCATGTGGCAGTCAATATCAGCATGGGCTTGGGTTCTGATTTCTGCTCCCTGGAGAGCGGATTCCCTCCAGATCCGCCTGTTTTCCTCGCTAGGACAGAATTCCTGTTTTCTCTACGGCCAACCAGCCACACACTCTGGTTTGTATCTCCTCTTTTGGATGTCAAGCAGAGGAGAGCAGTGGCAGTTATGGGCAATACATCTCCTTCTTGTCAAACAGGGATATTTCTATTAAAAGAGCAGAAGTCTCTGCTGACACAGTCAAGGTCTCTCGGAGTTGTCAGGGCAGATACTCTTTTAAAAGATATGGCTTCTGACAAAACCCCAAAGTTTTCAGTGGGAACAGAGGAGTCAGAAAGACTCTTCAGCTTTATTCAGGCAGTCTGTGCAGTGCTAAGGACAGGTCAAGGATTGTATGGGTCATGTACTCCAGAAAGATGCAGCAATGTGTCATTTCAATCAAGGGAGAGAATGCTGGAGGACTATTTGTCTTCTGCCTCATCAGGTAGAAATCTGTTTCCTCCAGCAGCACCATCAATGCCTCACAGCAGATATTGGTCTGAACTGGCAGGTTTTGCTCTGATTTCTGCACCTCTTTGAGCAGAGGAAAAGCCCACTGTGGTTTCTGGTCTGCTGCAAAGCCCAACTGCTGAACCACAAGACTGGGTGGTGAAGTAAAAGCCATCAGCAATTAAACAGAATATTCATGACAGTGATTAAAGATGACTTTACATTCTTGCTGCTTCTGTTTAAAGAATGTCCTTTCCCCATACTCATAATGTATAAGACAAATGACTACATAGCTTGGGGTGGGGGTGGGGGGGGGAGGAAATGCATAATGCTCTCTGTCTGCAACCCAAGATTGATCATCACACGATTAACGCTTAGCTGTTTAAGGTTGTTCTCAACGTGGACCTGTTAACTTCTTTGTTATCAGTGTTCATTTGGGCAGTTATGCCCAAATACTTTAGGTATGCAAAAGAGAAAATCTTGTTTAACATAGAATCTGAATTCATACATGCATGTACATATAAAATTATCTGTGTATAAACAGTATTTTACATGTCTGTCTGACCAGGAAATGAGTATGGAAATTAGCACGAGCAAATGTAAATGAGCATGCACTTTTGGCAGCGACAACACACGCTCTCTCACTGGAACATTTGAACCTAGTGGCTAAACACATTCTGAGAAACCTTTACTTCTCTGATCTTCCTCTTCAGGGAAGGAAGGAAGCACCAGCAGGTGTGATATCGCAGCACAGATCAAAAAATTAAGTAACAAAACTACCCCAATGCAGCAAGTAAGAACATCTTGGTCTCAGTGGAATAAATCATAGAGTCACAGAATGACCCACCTGAACACGAGGCAGCAGTGTGCCCAGGTGGCCAGGAGAGCCAATGGCATCCTGGCCTGCATCAGGAATGGTGTGGCCAGCAAGAGCAGGGAGGTCATTCTGCCCCTGTACTCTGCACTGGTTAGACCACACCTTGAGTGCTGTGTCCAGTTCTGGGCCCCCCAGTTTAAGAGGGACATTGAGATGCTTGAACGTGTCCAGAGAAGGGCAACGAGGCTGGGGAGAGGCCTCGAGCGCAGCCCTACGAGGAAAGGCTGAGGGAGCTGGGATTGTTTAGCCTGGAGAAGAGGAGGCTCAGGGCAGACCTTATTGCTGTCTACAGCTACCTGAGGGGTGGTTGTAGCCAGGAGGAGGTTGCTCTCTTCTCTCAGGCAGCCAGCACCAGAACAAGAGGACACAGCCTCAAGCTGTGCCAGGGGAAGTTTAGGCTTGAGGTGAGGAGAAAGTTCTTCACTGAGAGAGTCATTGGCTACTGGAATGGGCTGCCCAGGGAGGTGGTGGAGTCGCCGTCCCTGGAGCTGTTCAAGGCAGGATTGGACGTGGCACTTGGTGCCATGGTCTAGCCTTGAGCTCTGTGGTGAAGGGTTGGACTTGATGATCTGTGAGGTCTCTTCCAACCTTGGTGATACTGTGAGACTGTGAGACTGTGTGACTTGGATTGGATGAAGCCTTAAAGGTCATCTAGTTCCAATCTTCCTGCCATGGGCAGGGACACTTGCTCAAGGCCTCATCCAACTTGGCCTTGAACACATCCAGGGAGAGGACAACCATGACCTTCCTGGGCAACCTGTGGCAGTGTTGCACCACCCTCATTAGAAAGAATTTCTTGTTAATCTCCAGTCTAAATCTGCTCTCTTCCAGTTTCAATCCATTCCCTCTCATCTTATCGCTTGTAAAACGTCCCTCCCCAGCTCTCCCATAAGCTTCTTCAGGTACTGGAAGGCTGCTCTAAGATCTCCCTGGAGCCTTCTCTTCTCCAGGCTGAACAGCCCCAGCTCTCTCAGCCTGTACCCACAGGGCAGGTGCTCCAGCCTCTGACCCTTTTTGCTGTGGACTCATTCCAACAGTGTGATGCTCACTGGTTGTTCCCAGGACTACTCCCCTTCCACAGAACCTATGGATTTTGTAATTGATTACTTTGAATGTGATTTTTTAGGAATTATCGAGTCTGACAATGCAAGAACTCAGCTTTTTAAAACAGCTTTTCAGGGTTTCTAACCTGCTGGTGATTTATGCTGTCTTCTCAAGTAAAATCCCAGTTATTTTAACCCACAGCAGAACTAAAAGGACTATGGACAATCAACAGATCTGACTACAGATTTAATGGCCTGGTTCACCCCTGTTCTGCTTCAATTTTAGAGCAGTGTGAATCCAGTGGTTTTTATCTTCTCTTCCCAGGCACAATCTGGCCTAGCACAGCAGGGAACAGGTTTCTGGGAGCTTAAACTTGGTCACCTTTATTAGGTTTTCTGCTTTGCAGAGTATCTGTATTTGAGATTGTTTTGATCTTTTGTACAGGTATGACCATAGTGATCATAAGGGCCTGGAGAATCTATTAACCCTACTTGATTAAATCCTCCTTCAACTTCATTTTGCAAGAATTAGGTCAGGAATACAGATTTAGATCTTCTCTACTGTGTACTTGACAGATGTAGGGTGAACTTTGGAAGCATTTTATTCCTGCTTTGGACTCAAACAAGAAATATCAAAATATGCAATGTAGAGCAGAACAGAAAACCTCATTGAGATTTCTTATTCCAGGTCCTTTTTAAAATGGATCATCTAATGGCACCCAGCTTCCCTTGCAGCCCAGGAAGAAATGTGTGAGCCTGACTTGACAGGTAAGTGATATTTTTTGAGGGAGCCAAAAGCAGTTACCTGTTACCTGTGAACAATGATTTCCTGATCCCCTCATCATCCTCCTAGCAGACTATCTTAGTTATAACATCAGATGTTTCAGAGGAGAGATGATGGTTATGAGATCTCCAATGCAAAGGCATTTAAAGGCTGAAAATTCATCTCAAAACGAACTCAACCTGAACTGAAACTGTAAGCTGTGGAAATTAACTTTTCATTGCATATGCTTAGCTATTAACAATGATTTATTTGGTTTAAATACAACCAAAATCCTCCTTTCCTTCTCTCTTGCCTCTTTTGGGAGGGTTTTGTTTTCTACAGAAATCATTTAGTTAATCCTTGATAATGTAAGGCAAAAAAAAAAAAAAAAGAAGAGGTAATAAGAGGTAATAGTTCAAAACTTTTTGAACTATTGTGCTTAGAAAAATGTGATAAAACTTCACCATTAGAACACTTGGTTTGCTACTCAAATTCTAGGAAACACTATTTGATGTATAGCTTAAAGACGTTCCAAGCACACAAATGGGCTGCCCCTGGACGTGGCATGGCTTGAGGACAGCATAAACTTGGGACTGTAACATGATTAAATGCAAAGGAAAGGCAAAAATTTATGATAACACATCCAAGCTTCTTACATCACAGTACCTTCATCTGTAACTGCCAGCCAAGATCACAGGGTCACAGGATGTCAGAGGTTGGAAGGGACCCAAGGAGATCATTGAGTCCATCCCCACTGCCAGAACAGGACAATCCTATCTAACACAGATCACACAGGAACACAGCCAGACAGGCCTTGAAAGGCTACAGAGAAGGAGACCACAACCTCTCTGGGGAACCTGTGTCAGTGCTCTGGGACCCTTATGGTCAAGAAGTTCCCCTTTGTGTTGAGGCAGAACCTCTTTTGCTGCAGTTTACACCCACTGCTCCTTGTCCTATCCCAGGGAGCAGTGAGCAGAGCCTGTCCCCCGGCTCCTGGCAGCCCTCAGATACTTATAAACATTTATCAAATCCCCTCTCAGTCTTCTCTTCTCAGACTGAAAAGCCCCAGCTCTCTCAGCTTCTCCTCATCAGCCATGTCCTTCAGTCCCCTCATCATCCTCCTAGCCCTCTGCTGGACCCTCTCCAGCAGGTCCCTGTCCCTCTTAAACTGGGGAGCCCAAAGCTGATCACAGTTACAAGATGTTACTACAGGGTTCATGGGTTGCTATTTAAAAGGCTTACAAAGTTTTTTTCTTCCCTAAAAATAATGATGACAATAAACATTGATATTGAAAAGCTTTTACAAACAGGGTCCTTATCTTCTCCCATTCAGCAGCAGTGCCTGGCTTAGGAAGAAGGATGTGCATGATGAGCTAATGTCCAATGATATCTCAAATAGCACTGTGTAGAGCTGAAGACATTTGGGTTTTTCTAAATGTGCATTTTAATGCTACATAGAGGTGCTAAGATGACAGCTCTGAAGGCTAAAGTCTCCTTTTTTCACTCAGCAGTGGACAGAGGATGGAATCATTTAGTCTTTGCTTCGTTCAGCCTTTTCTTCAGGTCCCCTGCAGTTTGAATCATAGAATCAACCAGCTTGAAAGAGCCCTCCAAGCTCATCCAGTCCAACCTATCATCCAGCCCTTTCCAATCAACTAGATCATGGCACTAAGTTTCCAATCAGCCAAAGTTTGTAGGAAAGATTTCCTGGGACACTTTAAAAATTAAAGGTGGAAGAGCACTGATATCTTTCACCTAAGGCACCCCCTACCAGCAGCTCTTCTTGTTTGAATCTGTGACCAAGTAAACTAGAGGTCTAGACTCATTGTCTGATCATCAGCTACATCTTTTAAATGAGCTTCACTGTTTATCTGCTTTCTACACAAGGAAAAAGGGAAAAAAAGAAGTGCCTTATGGCCTACAAAGCCTTGAAGACAGGTTTTAGTGTGAAAGTGGATTCGAGAAGAAAGTGGAAACAATTTCCAGAAGTGAAGAAGCTGATTTACATTTAAACAGACTCTTTCTTCAGCAAGGAAGTTTACCTAGGGTAAAGCGCTGGGTGGGAATGTCCTTTGAAAGGACGTTAATTGTACCTTGGTTCAAAGCAGTCTTTGAAATTCCTGTAATGCAATTATGCTAAGTTGGAGGAAGCTGAAGGGTTGTGTATTGGCAGGAACGCGGTTAGAACCCCCGCCGCAGTCCTGTGTCAGAAGTGCTATTGATGATAACATTGACACCTGCCTCTGATAGCTTCAAAGTCTGTGCTCTCTGTATGAAGGTAAGTTCACTGAGCTCAGGCAGCAAAAGGACAAACCAAGACACAGACACCCGGCCAGACCTTCGAGAAGTGTAAATGGAGCTATGGCACTCAACAACAGCACATCAAAACTGAGATCACCACCTTTTAACGCAGAGGATACAATGACTGTGCTCTACCAAATGAAGCTCAACAGCTGTAGACCCGCAGCTGGTAGTAGCAGGCAGAAAGGGATCTCTGCCTATCTGCTCTCTCGGTGCTGGTGGAAAACATGAAAACTGCTCTGTGTGAGTTTTTGAGGGAAGATGAAGTGTAAAAGACAGCTTCCGTGTTGGTTTCTGAAGACACTGAGGTTCTAAGTGTTTTTGATGTCTTCTGGGCATGAGTTCCACCCTTGTGGGGGGCAATGTTCAGGCAGAGAGACGGCAGGTTTTTCATCTGCCCTGCAAAGTGCTTCAGGAATGATGAATAAAGGTTCAACAGAGGAATGCACCCAGAACATAACCTCTGGGAACAACACTCACGACTCTGTGGGTCACCTTGGCTTTTGTAAGGTGCTGTTGAACAAAACTATTTGTGTGGTTTGAGTCTTCTTGGAAAAAAAAATATATCTACAAATCTGATACTTCATCCAATTGCTGCTTTGTTCTGCCCAGCCCTGTGAAACAACAAACTAGAGCTGGAGAAGCTCAGGTATCTCCTAAGATCAGACTCACTGTTTGGATTTGGCCGTGTGTATGGAATAGAAGTGACTGAACAGAAGTCCAGAGAATGAGAATATGAATCAAGGCTCTGTTAGTTTTTGTGGAGGGTTCTAGATTCTAAAAACAAGGCTAGAAAGAGATAGACTTTTCTGCCCAAACGCTTGTAATCATTTGGGTTAAAGTTTGCCTCATCACAGAGGATCTGACTTTGGGTCCTTTTGATTTCCTCTCTGGGCACCAACCGGACCATGCAATGGCTTCCCCTCAGTCACAGGCATATTTCCTGGGGTTTGAGAAAATCAGGGAGTAGGAAAGGTTCAGAGCAGTCTGGAGAGATGCAGAATAGTCTGAGACCTCCTCAATTTGGAGTTCCCATTCAAGTGAAGCACACACAACATAATCCAGGAAATAAAGAGCTCTTCTGGCTTTCTTAGTGTGCTAGTTTGAAGCTAGCTAGAATGGTTTGATGAGAAGAATTAGATTACAGGCTGTGAAAAGGAAACAGTGGTGATGGCTACAGCACCCATAGGCTTGCTGAGATGTATAAGAACAAGACCGCAAACAGATAACAGAGTTGTTTGCTCTCTGTCTTTGGGGCTGCACTTTCTAACCTGCTGTATGTGTAACTAATCCCTCTGCTTCCTGACCCCAAACTCACCTTGAGCATAAGGCATGGTCTGGGGTAAGGTAGAGGGGTGGGAGGAAGGTGGAAAGGTGGTTGGGAGCCCCTCTGGGGACTAAGGTTTCTGGGAAGGCTGCTGTGCTTCTGTATTACCTTTTTTTACCTTGTATATTTGTGTCTCTAGCTGTATAGACTGTAAATACCTGCTTGTATCTTGTGCTAAGTGGTAGGCATAAAGCTTCATTCAATTTTCCAGAGCTGCTGAGTCTAGTCTGGGTGATTTTTCTTAAGTGTGAGGGGGCAGGGAACACCCAAACCATCACACTTAGGAAAGATGCAGCCAGCCTGAGCCCCCAGATGTTATGGCAGCCAGGTCCTTGCTCACCGGTTTCGGCCTCTCCCTGCTAATCTCTTCAGTGTTGAATTCTGTCCACAGAATAACTGAAGAGTAAGAGCTGTGGGCTTCACATCAGGAAACAAGAGTGCATGTCAGGACTTCAGAGTTTTCCAAGGGAAAGGCCCATCCTGGTCACACACTGTCGCAGTTTGAGGCCATGAGCTACCCAGGATGGGACCACAGAAGTAACTCTGAGTCCTTTTGAAGAGCAAGAGTAAAGACACTGCACACTGGTTGGAAGTTTAAATAGAGATTCTATTTATCAGTGCATATATGCAAAAGGCAATGTGTGGAATGGATACATCCATAACCTAGGCCCAGTCTAGGACTAACACCTTGCAGAAATCCTCCACCCTTTGCACCCTGGGCAGGCCTGAGAGAAGGCCACAACTGCCCCGTGCCCACCTGAGGACTACAAGGCCTCAGCAGGCTGCATGATGCAGCTCAAAATTCCCTGCCAGCTAGAAACCACCTCCCCACAGACCATGAGGTAGGTAGGGATGTGTGCTCTTCCCAGAGAGGGATGTGAAGGGGGGGACAGGAGAAAGGAAACAGAATGATATCAACCAGGCACTGGCTTAGTAACAGTGTGGCCAGCAGGGCAAGGGATGTTAGTCTGCCCCTGTGCTCAGCACTGCTCAGGCTACACTTTGAGTGCTGTGTCCAGTTCTGGGCTCCTCAATTCAAGAGAGATGTTGAGGTGCTGGAAGGTGTCCAGAGAAGGGCAGCAAGGCTGGTGAGAGGCCTGGAGCACAGCCCTGTGAGGAGAGGCTGAGGGAGCTGGGGGTGTGCAGCCTGCAGAAGAGGAGGCTCAGGGCAGAGCTCATTGCTGTCTGCAGCTACCTGAAGGGAGGCTGTAGCCAGGTGGGGTTGGGCTCTTCTGCCAGGCAAGCAGCAACAGAACAAGGGGACACAGCCTCAAGTTGTGCCTGGGCAGGTTCAGGATGGATGTTAGGAGGAAGCTGTTGGCAGAGAGAGTGATTGGCATTGGAATGGGCTGCCCAGGGAGGTGGTGGAGTCACCGTGCCTGGAGGTGTTGAAGCCAAGCCTGGCTGGGGCACTCAGTGCCATGGTCTGGTTGATTGGCCAGGGCTGGGTGCTAGGTTGGGCTGGATGAGCTTGGAGGTCTCTTCCAACCTGGTTGCTTCTATGATTCTACAAGCCGTGATACCAGAACACAGAATAGAATAGCAATATTACAGCATCCTGGGATGACCAGATCCATCCCCTGGAACAGGTCTTGGTCTCTGTGGTTTGCTTAAGGGAACCTGGGACCCCCACAAACTACCACACAGACTCTCGTTGTGTACATACTCCGGAGGAGCTTTTGATCTGTTGTTCAAACGAATTCTCAGTGAAAAACCATATAAAAGTGTGGTGAACAGCAGGAAAAAACATCTCCAAAGCCATTCTAGGGGGACTGAAAAATATGGAGTCATAGACTCCAGATGACAAAAATAGATGAATTTTTCATGTCGTGCGCCGCGGTTAATCCTTGTGCTCACAGTATACTTTATTTAGAATCACTGCAGAATTCCACCCCTGATTTTCCTCCCTGAAATTAGCCTGTAGAACTATGCTTCAGACTGCACAGGAGCCTAAAGGTATTTGATTTAATTTGTATCTGTGAGCTTTGTTCTTTGTTCTCTTGTTTTAATCACCGCTGGTTTTTCTCTCCCTCTGACTGTCTTCAGATTTTCCTTCTGATACATCATGGCTTATTATTATCTCCGCTCCTCACATCTGAATTTGAATTCCCTAAAATTTCAAGTGCAGCAATTTCATTTGAGAATGAGTGTCATTATTAAATGAAACTGCTGGGTGAAACCGTATCAGAAGCAGAATGTGGAGTTGCAATTTTTGTATAATGTTTATAATGGCAATTCCAGTTCGTCGTGCTGACACGCGGAGATCTTCTGAGACTTTTCAATTCAGCTTTTTGGAGTGGTAATTATTATTTTAATCATTCTGTAAATGTCCTAAAACTGTAAAATATTTATTATAATAATGTGTAAGTTGGGGGGTTTTATTTGGGGAGGGTGGGGGGGTGGCAAACGTTAGAAATGAACTATGCCATAATGTGTGCAAAGCTAATCTGAAATATTTCACTGGAGTATGTAAAAAAAAATATTTGGATGTCAAATCTTTGAAAATTAAGATGATCAAGGGAAGGAAAAATAGAGCAGCTTATTCTCCAAGTTGAATCTGACTTTCTGACTTCACAGAATCACAGAATGTTAAGGGTTGGAAGGGACCTCTAGAGATTGTCAAGTCCAAATCAGGATCACCCAGAGCAAGTCACATAGGAACACATCCAGGTGGGATTTGAAAGTCTCCAAAGAAGGAGACTCCACAACCTCTCTGGGCAGCCTACTCCAGGGCTCCAGCACCCTCATAGCAAAGAAGTGTCTCCTCACGTTGAGTTGGACCCTCATGGGTTCCAGTTTGTACCCACCTGATCTCCTTTTATGATCAGGTTACCTGCTTGTTGAATGTGGGGCAGGCTGTGGATGTAGTCTACCTGGACCTCAGCAAAGCTTTTGACACCATCTGCCACAACAAGCTCCTGGCACAGCTGGCAGCTCATGGCTTGGACAGATTTAATCTGAAATGGATCAAGCACTTGCTGGAGGGCCAATCCCAGAGAGTGATGGTGAATGGTGTCACATCCAGCTGGCAGCTGTCACTAGTGGTGTTCCCCAAGGATCAGTGCTGGGCCCAGTCCTGTTCAATATCTTTATTGATGATCTGGACCAGGGGATTGAGTCCAGCATCAGTAAGTTTGCAGATGACACCAAGCTAGGAGCAGCTGTGGAGCTGTTGGAGGGTAGGAGAGCCCTGCAGAGGGATCTTGCCAGGATGGATGGGTGGGCAGAGGCCATTGGGATGAGACTGAAGAAGGCCAAGTGTAGAGTTCTACACTTTGGCCACAACAACCCCACGCAGTGCTACAGGCTGGGGACAGAGTGGCTGGAGAGCAGAAAGACAGAGAGGGAGCTGGGGGTGCTGGTAGATAGTAGCTGAAGATGAGGCAACAGTGTGCCCAGGTGGGCAGCAGAGCCAATGGCATCCTGGGCTGGCTCAGGAGCAGTGTGGCCAGCAGGACAAGGGAGGTTCTTCTGCCCCTGTGCTCAGCAATGCTCAGGCCACACCTTGAGTGCTGTGTCCAGTTCTGGGCTCCTCAATTCAAGAGAGATGTTGAGGTGCTGGAAGGTGTCCAGAGAAGGGCAGCAAGGCTGGGGAGGGGCCTGGAGCACAGCCCTGTGAGGAGAGGCTGAGGGAGCTGGGGGTGTGCAGCCTGCAGAAGAGGAGGCTCAGGGCAGAGCTCATTGCTGTCTGCAGCTACCTGAAGGGAGGCTGTAGCCAGGTGGTCTCTTCTCCCAGGCAAGCAGCAACAGAAGAAGGGGACACAGTCTCAAGTTGTGCCAGGGCAGGTTCAGGCTGGATGTTAGGAGGAAGTTGTTGCCAGGGAGAGTGATTTGCATTGGAATGGGCTGCCCAGGGAGGTGGTGGAGTCACTGTCCCTGGAGGTGTTCAAGAAAAGACTGAATGAGGCACTTAGTGCCACGGTCTGGTTGATTGGCTAGGGCTGGGTGCTAGGTTGTCCTGGATGAGCTTGGAGGTCTCTTCCAACCTGGTTGATTCACTTAGTCACTGCCCCTTGTCCTATCACAGGACACCACTGAACATATCCTGGCACCTTCATCTTGACACCCACTCCTCAGCTATTTATAGACATTGATGAGATTCCCTCTCAGCCTTCTCTTCCCAAGACTGAACAGCCCCAGGTCTCTCAGCCTTTCTTCTCCATTTATGTTTACTTAAGTATTTTGTATTTACTTACTCTTTTTGCATTTACTTACATGGTCATCACTTTCCTGAGTGCAATTACACTAGTATTTTTGGATATTGTTTGGTTTAACATTTTGGTTCCTAGCATAGACAGGCAACTATGCCTTCAGAAGGATCTCTGCCAGCTGAAAATATGGTCCTAGATAAATACATACAACCTCCACACTGGTATTAGGCACACCCAGAAATAGACTGCAGCATTGAGTTAACTGAACTTCAAAGAGTTCTGTAGCTCATCTGTTATTAGAATCATAAATTGTTTAGATTGGAAAAGACCTCTAAGATTGTCAAGTCCAACTATTAAGCTAACACCACCACAGCCATTAAACCACATCCCAAAGTGCCATGCCCATACACTTCTTGAACACATCCACAGATGATGACTCCACCACCTCCCTGGGCTGAACACTCTTGCAGCAAAATTTTTCCTAATACCCAATCTAAACCTCCCCTGCTGCAACTTAAGGCCATTTCCTTTCTTTTAATCACCTGATACTAGGGGGAAGAGACTGATCCCCACCTTACTCCAACCTCCTTTCAAGAAGTTGTAGGGAGTAATAAGTTCTCCCCTCAGCCTTCCTGTCTGCAGACTAAACAACCCCAGCTCCCTCAGCTGCTCTTCGTAAGACAAAATCTTATCTGAGCAGCATACATATCCAAAGGGTTAATGGCTGCTTCCATTAGAGAATTGGTCTCTGGTACCATGCTGCGGCTGTTAGCAATTTAGGAGCATAGAACACAGGTGCAAAAGGAGTCTCTGGGTCACAGAAAAAAGGTCCTCACACCATGCTGCTCTTCCTGCACATCACACAATATCTTTCACAAACTAAGTTGCAGCTTAGAATTGATAATGTGCTTGATGCTTACACTATCAGAAGGCTGTTCCAGACTGTGACTCCTCCAAAGTTAGAAAACTTGTCATTTAAAATTTAATCTATCAGCAGTGAGTCACAGCTTTGTCTCAAACTCTCTGCTGGCATGTCTGGCATTGCAACGGATTTTGATTCACCTCTTCCCACAGAAACACAGTGGAGGCTTCCCAAGCAGATGGGATAAAACCTCCACGGTCTTACTAGTACAGAGTGAACACAAAAACTTCTGGTCACAGCAGACAATCAGTTTAACCCAGCTATTTGGTCTCACTCTGTATGAAATGTCTCAGATCTTTGATGGCTGTACCAGACTTTAAATATGCTACAGCATTCCAGGTACCTTCCTGTTTAAGAGTTCATACTGTAAAGGATGTGGCTGCTTTACAGAAAGGAGGTTTAGAAAAGCAAAGGTTAAGATTGTAAGTTCCAGTTTGTGTCCATTGCTCCTAGTACTGTCACTGGGCACCCCTGAGAAGGGTCTGCCCCAATCCTCCTGATGCTCACCCTTCAGCTGTTGATCAGCATTACTGAGATCTGCTCTCAGGCTGCTCTTCTCCAGGCTAAACAACTTGTCAGGTCTCTCAGCTTGTCCTCATAAGAGATGTTCCAGTCCCCTCAGCATCTTTGTGGCTCTCTGCTGAACTCCCTCCAGTGGTTCCTTGTCCTTCTTGACCTGTGGAGCCTGCAACTGGACACAATACTTCAGATGTGACCTCACTAGGGCAGAACACAGTGGGAGCAGAACATCACTCATCCTGTTGGTCACACTCTCTTAATGCACCCTAGATACCATTGGCCTTCTTGGTCACGAGGGCACATTGCTGGTTCACAGTCAGCCTGTTTTCCACCCAGGTAAGCCATAAAATCATATGAGCACATTTTAGCCACAACAGATTACTTGATGGAGGCTTTTTTCTCTCCCTCCACCCCTACTTAAACTACTGCTCCTGAGACAGGTCAGCCTGTGTTTGTGGTGTCAGTGTTAGTGACCCAGCATTGCCAGTATTTTGGTACTCTGGACACAGAGAGCAATGTTCTGCAAGCAGAAGATGCACTGTGAGCCCTGGCAGTCAAAGGTTCCACCAACATGGGTTCACTGAGGACAGAAATTCAGCTGACTTGCAGGGCTTTCAAAAAGTTATTATGAAAACTTTTGCTATTAAACCACTGTGGCAGATAGTTTTTACCCAAGATGGTATAAAAGCAGCATTTACTTATCTGGATTCCTTGGATTTCTTTGCCACTGTTTATAATGAGATAATCCAGTGCTCAAAAAAATGTGAGAAAGCCTTTTGCAGAAAGCAGCAGAAAGACATTTTATGTTCCTTTTTGCTGATTACTTTTGCTTGATGCTAGGAAACAATTATTTTAAGTGGATTACTTACAAAGAATAACTTAATTTGATAATAAAACAAAGACTACTTTCCCATTTATTGATGAATCAAGCAAGGTAATTGGATTTATTACTTCTGAATCTATGAGTAATCCTGTTTCCAAATCACATATGTGTTTCCTCCTCTGCTTTTATGTTCATCAGGAGATGACACTTATTTATTCCTTCTCTTTCTGGCAGAAATTTGCTTTTTTGAATCAGGACAGCAATGGTTTTATGCTCTGCTTTCGAGCTCCAAGTAGAGCTAATTTTACTTGCACAATATACATCCTTGCTGGGGAAAAGAGAACTTCAGTCATTTCCAAGAGCTAAAACTGCTAGTTAATTGAAAATCTTGCATCAATATCTGTAATATGCATGGAAACAGTAAAATAGGTGCAACAATGTTATGATGTTGTTTTGTACAACTTCAAAGCAGGGGGTTAGAAGCTGAGGGGTTGCCAGAATGTATATCCCAGGTTGATATGCAGGAGGATGCTTCTGATGGGCACATGTGGCTTGTCTGGACGGTGGCCATGCCAAGTCTTATTGACACTTCCTTCCCTCTGCTTTTTAGCTTGAAGCCATAAATCCATGCTGAGTCTTTAGAAGATTATAGCTGATCTAAGAGATAATCACAGAAGATTTTCAACTAACAGAATTAGCAAAATATTCTCTTTCAGCAGTAATGAATCTTTTAGCAGTTTGCACTCCTAAAGCATCTTTCACCTGGAGATTTCATATTGGTTTACAAATACTAGTTAAACTTAGAGACTGTACTTCATTCTTTCCACAGGGATAGTCTTCACCTGCAATGGTCTTCCAGTATAGCTATATCCTCTCACATCAGCCAATCTCTGAAGCAGCAATGTGACTTCTTGTGCTAGTTTGAGCCTAGCTAGCATGTTTTGGTGAGAAGAACTAGATGATAGGCTGTAAAATGAAAACAATGGTGAGGTCTACTTCCCTCACAGTCTTGCTGGATGTGTAAAGAAGAAAGGCAAAACAAAGATTACTGCACTTGCTTCTTCTCTCCGCTGGGGAGCTTTGCCTGCTGGGGAGAAGCTGAGGCTGCTGGCTGGACTCCATCTTGCTTTCTAACCTCACCCTCCCTTTGCTTTTGTGGCTGCTTCACCTTGCTTTTTAATCCCTCTGGCCGAGCCTCCGTTCTTCCTTGGGACTGGGGTAAGGTTGAGAGGGGTAGGGGGAAGGTGAGGGGTGGTTGAGAGCCCCTCCTGGGGACTCAGGTTTCTGGGAGGGGAACTGTGTCTGTATTACCTTTTTTCCCTTGTCTATTTCTGTCTATAACTGTATATACTGTAAATATCTGCTTGTAAATTGTGCCAGCTGTAAATATAAGCTTCATTCAAATTTCCAGAGCTGTCTGAGTCTAGTCTGGGTGATTTCTAAAAGTGTGGGGGGGCAGGGGATACCCAAACCATCACAGTTGTGTTAGAAAAACAGTTCTTCTTTTCCTTCAGCATAAAGCTGGTTTGTTGAGGAGCTATGTTTGCATATTCTGTTTTAAAGTGTGATTTCTTTTCATACCTCTGCCCAGCTCAGGTATGTTAGCAAAACTTTCAAGAGTAGATCAAATCAGGAGCTGCAAGTGCTAAAAATCCTTGTTCAAACTGGGATTGTTTTCTTGCCTAAAGGGCAAATGACCTTTGTGCTCAGAATACATTGAGTTATTGATGAGTTTCATTGATCAGCATATGCCCTTGATCCCACTGATAATGATGAAAATGTGTTATGTTCTCCAGCTTCACCACCTTCACTTTGCATCAGCCTTGTCCTCTTGCCAGTGCTTTATCAAAGTGCTGATGAAAAATGGACTTCCAGAGCTGAAAGGACACATCTGTAGAGGCTGAATTGAACAGCCACCATGAATTCTGTTGTTCAGAACTGTAACAACAAGGCACCTGGTGAAAATCACACCCTTCTGCTAGCTCTTGTGGTTTTACCAGGGATCAGATAATATTTGGATGTTTTTCCTGGTCTGCCAACATCAGCCATGTTCTTGAATCATAGAATCATAGAGTGGTTTGGGTTGGAAGGAACCTTAAAGACTGTTTAGCTCCAAGCCACCCACCACAGGCAGGTGTGCTAGTTTGAGCCTAGCTAGCATGTTTTGGTGAGAAGAACTAGATGATAGGCTGNTGTGCCAGCTGTAAATATAAGCTTCATTCAAATTTCCAGAGCTGACTGAGTCTAGTTTGGGTAATTTCTAAAAGTGTGGGGGGGGTGGGGGACACCCAAACCATCACAGCAGGGACACCTTCCACTAGAGCAGGTTGTTCGAGGCCTCTTCCAGCCTGGCCTTAAATTCCTCCAGGAAGGGAGCATCCATGACCTCCCTAGACAACCTGTTCCAGTGTAAGCACTGGTGGTCAGCAGTGAATGATCATGATTCATTTGAGAGCTTACACAGTTTCCAAGGTACCAAGTCCTACGGTGATTTCCAGATGAAACATTTCCATTTGGAGATGTCATTTAAATCCAGTGCTGCACTTCCATATTTTTTTAGACAAGAGCAGAATGTGGTATTTGAATTGAACTTGCATTCTGGGATATAATAGAAGAGAGGAGAAGAAAAGATGCTGCCTGTTAGGAAGAGCCTGGTGTGGGCTTTGTGGTACTGTGGGAAAGAGCTCTTGCTGAATCTACACAGAGTCCTAAATCCTCATGAAGTCCAACAAGGGCAAGGGTAGTGTCCTGCACCTGGGCAGGAATAACCTCTGCACCAGTACAGGTGAAGGGTTGACCTGCTGGGAAGCAGCTTTGCAGAAGAAGGACCTGGGAGTGCTGGTGGACAAGAAGTTCACCATGAGCCAGCAATGTATCTCTGTGGACAAGAAGGCCAATGGTTTCTGGGGCGCATTAAGAAGAATGTGGCCAGCAGGTCAAAGGAGGTTCTCTTTCTCCTCTTGTCTGCCCTGGTGAGGCCTCATCTGCAGTATTGTGCAAAGTTCTGGGCTCCCCAGTTTAAGAGGGACAGGGAACAACTGGAGAGAGTCCAGCAGAGGTTACAAAGATGATTAGGGGACTGGAGCATCTCTCTTATAAAGCAAGGATGATAGTCTTGAAGCTTTTTTTATCCTGGAGAAGAGCAGATTGAAAAGGGTTCTCCTCAATTCACATACATATCTTAATGATGGAGGACATGAGGATGAGGCCAGACTTTTTTTCAGTACTGCCCAGCGATATGACAAGGGGCAATGGGTACAAACCAGAACACAGGAGGTTTCATTTGAATTTAAGCAAAAAACTTTCCTGTAAGGGTGGCAGAGCACTGGACCAGGCTGCCCAGAGAAGTTGTGTCAAAACCTGCCTGGACACTGCTACTGTGCAGCCTGGTTTAGGTGAACTGGCTTTATCAGGGAGCTTGGACTAGAGGATCTCCTGGGGTCCTTTCCAACCCCCACCCTTCTGAGATTCTGTGATCCCACATCCACATTTCCCTGATTCCTAACATGGATTTCTGTGCATCCTTCCACTCCATGACAGAAAAAGCCAGATCTCATGGCCTTATCTAATAGTCATTTTGCTCCTTGGTCTCTTCTGTCTCCCCTCATTGCTCCCAGGAAGGGAGGAATTCTCTTTGGCCACCACAGGGTATTACAGGGTTTTCTCACATCACTCCCAATGCATTCCTCACCTCCGCTCACCCAGGAAGAATCTGCAGCGTTTGATTTCTGTCTCAGGTCAGTCGGCTCACAGCTATGTGCCAGGTCGGTGCCAGTGAGCTGTCTTGCAAGGCAGAGCTTTGTTCTGGGGGCTGGTGGCTCAGGTTTCACACGTTCAAAAGGAGCTGGTGTAAAGACAAAGACAAACAACACACGCTTCAGTGCCTGCAATGCATAAAGCACCACATCAGCTGCACAGCAGGAATATTTGTGTCCAGCTGTGTTCAGATATTATTTTCATTAATTATGGGTGTTCCCAACACTTGGCACAAACAAGGACTTCTTTTTGTTCTGTTAGGTTGCCTGTTTATTAATCCATTGTTCTTCCAGAGAAGAATATTGCCTCCCATTAACTGGCCAGAGATGCATCACTTTCAAATATAAACATCAGAATGCAGCCCTGCAGATGAATTTTCTTTGGGTCAACACTCATGAAACACTCCTGTGCCCCTCAATACAAGAGAGATGTTGAGGTACTGGAAGGTGTCCAGAGAAGGGCAACAAAGCTGGTGAGGGGCCTGGAGCACAGCCCTGTGAGGAGAGGCTGCGGAGGCTGGGGGTGTGCAGCCTGCAGAAGAGGAGGCTCAGAGGTGATCTCATTACCATCTACAACTACCTGAAGGGAGGCTGTAGCCAGGTGGGGTTGGGCTTTGCTGCCAGGCAACCAGCAGCAGAACAAGGGGACACAGTCTCAAGTTGTGCCTGGGCAGGTTCAGGCTGGATGTTAGGAGGAAGCTGTTGGCAGAGAGAGTGATTGGCATTGGAATGGGCTGCCCAGGGAGGTGGTGGAGTTGCTGTCCCTGGAGGTGCTGAAGCAAAGCCTGGCTGGGGCACTTAGTGCCATGGTCTGGTTGATTGGCCAGGGCTGGGTGCTAGGTTGGACTGGATGATCTTGGAGGTCTCTTCCAACCTGGTTGATTCTATGATTCTATGAAAGATGACACCTGCAGGTTACAAGATTTGGGGCTCTGCAGCCTGGGGAAGGGATGGCTTCGAGACCTTATAGTGGCCTTCCAGTATCTGGAGGAAGCCTACAGGAAGGCTGAGGAGAGACTATTGACAAGGACTTGTAATGACAGGATGAGGAGTAATGGATTTAAACTGGCAGAGGGGAGATTCAAACTAGATGTTTGGAAAGACGCTGCTCCCTCCCTGGAGGTGTTCAAGGGCAGGCCAGACAAGGCCTTGAGCAACCTGTTCTAGTGGGAGGTGTCCCTGTCTATGGCAGGAGGTTGGAACTGTGTGATCTTTGAGGTCTCTTCAACCTAAACCATTCTATGCTTCCATGCTTCCTCCTCTTCCTCTTTTTCTCCTCACGTCCGCCATGCATTACAATAAAATTGCCTATAATCCATCCTTTAAAGCCCCACAGTCAAATTGATTCCTGGCATCACAATGCAGCAAAGAGCCTAATTGGACCATGGATGAACTTAGTCTCATGAGTTCAGTTGTGCTTTGAAAGCTTTTTGATGTATGTGTATTTTATTTATCATTTGTCCTTTTGTTTTGTTGTTTCTTTGCTTGTGTAGTTGTTGGGTTTTTTTGTAATACCAGAGTTGTTTGGGGACTGCATTAGCAAACTTTGTAACACTGACTGCAGCAGAACCTTAATAAAGCCCATGGCATTTTAGCCTTTGAGATGATAACACATAGTGTGTGGCCAGCAAAAAAAAAAATAGCTGTTTTCCAGAGGGATGGATTCTGAGAGACCAGGAGCTCCCATTCATGTATTGACTACAGGGAATCTGTTTGAATTCAGACAAATGCACTTCACGCAATTCATTTCGGGGCTGATTCATTTTATCTGTGTGTCTCTTGTGCCAAGTGGGAACATTAGGCCTCTTTAAAAAATGATGGGGGATAATAAATGCTCCAGGCATTTGTTTTGCTGAAATGAAGTAATGGCAGAGAAGCATATGGTGAAATATATTTTTAATTACTTTTCAACAATGTTAAATGGTTTTTTTTTTCCCCCCTTATTTTCATATTTAATGCTTTTGATCAAGCTTGCTAAATAGGCAGCTCTTATGGAACACACCACTTTGTGCAATAACACATGACTAATTTTATGGACAATATTATACAGTGCTGTGTATCAGCAACATATTAGCTGTAGAACTTTGTTTATAATTCTTTGTGCCATCCAAGGAAGCTGGAGGAGCTGTTTTGTTCCTTTTGTATTGTTTCTTTACCCCTTTGAGCCCACAGCTCCCTAGATCTTTGATTTTGTTTCCTTATATGTTTGTTTGTGCATGTAAAGCAGGAAATATTCTGCTCTTCTGGTAGACTAAACAAAAGGAAATCCACCTGAGACCGAGAGGAGACACTAGGCTTCCTTTTAACAACTTCACTTCTAAATCACTCCTCCATCCCCTGCCTTCATCTCCTTCCCTGTAGCACAAGCTCCACACCAAAGCAAAGTGAACACAAACAAAGGACACCTGTTCCCAGACCTGCTAAAGAGAGAAAAGCTGCTGGTGCCTAAAGGCTGAAGCTGAGCTGAATGGATGATGGATACAGAAGTTAGCTAAGGCTTCAGATATATCTGTTGAAGAGAAAAAAACAAGCCTGTTGCATGATGCCAGCAAACAACAACCGAAAAGTCACTTACATCACAGGAGGGTGGCGGGGGGAGATCAAGGTACAATAATCACCACTTGTCTGTGCCCATGTATCATCTCATTGGGGTGCACATAAGACTTCAATACAAATTATTTTTTAAAAGGTAAAAAAATAAATATGGTAATTTGCTGTCAGCACTTCCAGCAGGTGACCACACTCTCCCCTCACTTGTCAGAGAGCTCACACAGATTATTCTTCCTCTGCAGAGATCATAGTGCTGACCAGAGAGAGCAGAAGGATGCTGCTTGTAGCTTGCCCTGAAGATAACAGAACCAGCCTATTTCAGACCAAATGAGTCTTTTCCAGAGATGAGAGCTCCTTACAGAGACTGCTCTGTCACCATCACCTTCTTTTTCGCTCCTCACAGAGACTGCTCTGTCACCATCACCTTCTTTTCCGACTTGAGTGGCTTTTCTCCTTGTAGCCACGGCAGTATGGCAGGAAGGAGCTGGGATAGCTCTCTCACGTGTCCAGTGCTTGTTTTCTCACTGCTAGTGATTCAGAGGATTAAAGCAGTGGGATGTACAGCAACAGATGGGGATTTCATTCATTCCCCATGCTTTGAAAACAGACTCTGAGATATATATCCATTGTTATTGTTGTGACCTCGAGTACAGCGAATGCAGACCTCAGTTTGAGAAGACAGAAGGATGTCGCTGGGCCTGGGGAAGTGGGTACCACAGGGGAGACAAACATTGGTCATGTTTTATCCCCATTATTTAAGCAAAAGGCCAGTTTGTAGCAAAGCTCAGTGCATTGCAGATGAATTATAGAATCACAGAATGATAGTGGTTGGAAGGGACCTCTAGAGATCATCGAGCCCAACCCTGCTGCTAAAGAAAGTTCACCTAGATCAGGTTTCACAGGAACACGTCCAGGTGGATTCTGAGTCTCCAGAGAAGACTTTACTACCTCTCTGGGCAGCCTGCACCAGTGCTTCAGCACCCTCATAGGAAAGAAGATTTTTACTTGAATTCAGGTCAAACCTCCTGCGTTCTAATTTGTACCTGTTGTCTTTTACTCTGTCACTGGGCACCAGTGAGAAGAGTCCAGTCCCATCTTCATGACCTCCATCTTTAAGACATTTATATGTGCTGACAAGATCACCCTCAGTCTAAATGGCCTCATCTCTTTCAGCCTCCTCTTGTCAGACAGATGTTGCAGTTCCCTAATCATCGCCCTGGCCCTCCACTGGACTCTCTCTGGTTGTCCTCTGTCTTTCTTGAACTGGAAAACCCAGAATTGGACAAAATACTCCAAGTATGGCCTCACCAGGCTAAGCAGAAGGGTAGCAGAACCTCCCTTGACCTGATAGCCACATGTCTTCATGCACCCAAGAAATACTTCTGCTCCCCGTCTCTTTTCCCCGTCTCCCAGGGATCTAACAGAGAGGAATAGAAGCCAGAGGGAGTGGTAGTGGGAGAGGTGAACCCAAGAACAGCTCCTATGGCAAAGTGCTGGCACCTCAGTTCTGCCCCTGGTACTGAATAAAAACTCCATAAATAAACAGAGAAGCAAGAAGTTGCTTTTGGGGGAGAAGAAACAGCCTGGCAAGTGCTGGCCTGGCTCCCATGCTGCCTGAAGCTGCTGAGGGGGACTCAGCCAGTTCTGATGTTGCTCTCACAATTTTTTTGTGACTCACTTTTATGGCAGAAGAGGGAACTGTAACCTCTCCACTCCTTATCAGTGAGGCAGCCTTGTTCCTCGCTGATGGTCTGTGGAGAGGGAGAAGAGAATTTCCCTTAGTTTCCTTTCTTCAAGGTTGCTCCTTGTAGGGTTCCCAGGGAGAACCCAGGGCTTCAGCCTCAGGGCAATGGATACAGAAAAGAACCTCTTGTTTTATCCCATACCAAAGGAAAGATTAGTCCTAGGGAAGAGGCTTTTGCTTCTGGGGTTCATAACCTGGGAGTGCTGTGGAGCTTCCAGAACCCAGATGTGACAGAGGATGTTAGATTTGCCAGAGTCTTCACTTCTAATCCCCACAAGTGAAGAACTGGGTCAGTTGTGCATGGCCAGAGCCAGTGCAGCTCCCTTTGCACTGCAGCTTTGCCTACTGGTGATAACACTTGCTATAAATCAAAACAGGCTGTGAAAAGTGACAAGGGAGCTGTTATCATGTGTGTGTATCTTTTTTTTTTCCTTTTTAATAGGAAAAATCCCCACTTAATATCCACATCTTATTTTGTCAATCTCTCAAAACCCCTGACAGGGCTGGGAACGTTGCTCAAGAGCTATTACCTGTCGTGATTGTAATTTGTTCTTTTTGAAGAGGGTGATGTCTAAGTCGGTTTTGATGATTACATTTCCTTGGTCTATATTTATTCAAAAGGCACTTTTCAAACCTGAGAATTGTTTCCAAACAGTATGCATAAATGATTAGTGCTGCTATCAGATGTGCAGTTTGATCCCCGTTCCCTTCAGGTGTTGGTTTGGATGTAGAGGCAATGCTCTACTTGTGCAGAAAGAATAGGGCTTAACCTCTGCAGAGGCTGGAGCTGAAAGATTTAGAGGCAGAATCAAGCACTTTCTGTAGTGTGATGGTTTGGGTGTTCCCTGCCTCCCCCCCCACTTTGGAAAATCACCCAGACAAGACTCAGTGGCTCTGGAACTTGAATGAAGCTTTATATTTGCAGCTTAGCACAACAGACAAGCAGATAGTTACAGTCTATACAGAAATATACAAGTTAAAAGGTAATATAGAAACACAGCAGCCCTCCCAGAAACCTGAGTCCCCAGGAGGGGCTCCCAACCACCATTCCACCTTCCCCCACCCCTCTACCTTACCCAAGATCTTATCTTATGTTTAAAGGTAGTTTTGAGGGTTGGCCAGGGGAGTTAGGAAGCAGGTGGATTAGTCACACAGAGGGCAGGTTAAGTTAAAGAGAAAGAGAAGTTCAGCCCAAAGCTCAGACAGAGACTGTGTTATCTATGTTTGTGTTCTTGTTCTTATACATCTCAGCAAGCCTTTGAGTGCAGTAGCCATCACCATTGTTTCCTTTGCACAGCCTGTAATCTAGTTCTCCTCACCAAAACATTCTAGCTAGGCTCAAACTAGCACATATAGGATCAGTCAGGGCTCTGGGTTGGAAAACGAAGTGCTAAGGGCATGGTGCTTACTACTGGAATGCTGTGTAAGTGATTAGTGGACACCATAGCTTCAAATAATATTAACATTAAAATTAATATTATCACTAACATAGTATCACAGTATCATAGTATCATCAGGGTTGGAAGAGACCTCACAGATCATCAAATCCAACCCTTCACCACAGAGCTCAAGGCTAGACCATGGCACCAAGTGCCACGTCCAATCCTGCCTTGAACAGCCCCAGGGACAGCGACTCCACCACCTCCCTGGGCAGCCCATTCCAGTAGCCAATGACTCTCTCAGTGAAGAACTTTCTCCTCACCTCAAGCCTAAATTTCCCCTGTTGTAGCTTGAGGCTGTGTCCTCTTGTTCTGGTGCTGGCTGCCTGAGAGAAGAGAGCAACCTCCTCCTGGCCACAACCACCCCTCAGGTAGCTGTAGACAGCAATAAGGTCTGCCCTGAGCCTCCTCTTCTCCAGGCTAAACAATCCCAGCTCCCTCAGCCTCTCCTCGTAGGGCTGTGCTCGAGGCCTCTCCCCAGCCTCGTTGCCCTTCTCTGGACACGTTCAAGCATCTCAATGTCCCTTCTAAACTGGGGGGCCCAGAACTGAACACAGTAAATAACATAAATAGCAGTAGTAATATAATAAGCAATAACACAATAATAGCAATGATAATAAATACAGAGCATATGAAATATCCTCTTTTGAGGGTTATTCTATCACTTACAAACATCTTAGTCTTAGTTTCTGACTGCTATTCCACAAGGCAGAATTTTTTTGACTTTTTATCTCAATTTCCAAAGAAATTCCATCCATTTATTTGTTTAATGCCTCTCTAAAGGGACATTTTACACTGGGATCGCCGCCACAGAATCATAGAATGGCTCAGGTTGGAAGGGACCTTAGAGATTATCTACTCCAACCTCCTTGCCGTGGGCAGGGATGCCTCTTATCTAGACTTGGCCTCATCCAACATGACCTTGAACATGTACAGGAAGGGGATAGCCACAACCTCCCTTGGCAAGCTGTTCCCTAGTCTCACCACCCTTGTACTGAAGAATTTCTTACTAAATTCAATCTAGCCCTACTCTCTCTCTGCTTCAAACCATTCCCCCTTGTCCTGTCGCTAGACACCCTTATGGTAAGCTTCTCTCCAACCTTCCTGTAAGATCACTTCAAGTACTGGAAGGCAGCTATGAGGTCCTAGAATGAATTCTTATCCCACACATCTGCCTTAGAAAAGAAAGTTCTTTGTCACATCAGTATGGACAATATTTTTATGAGTGCTGGAATATCTCTTCCAGTCTAGTGACAAGGAACATCCAATTCAAGATCAGATAAACCAGGTGCAGGTATTTGTTTCCTTGTAATTTGCTTGTTTGAATACTCTGTTATTAGTGTCTCTCACCATTTGAAAGCCAGGAAGGAACCAATTTTGAAGAGAAGACACCTAGTGAAAGGTCCAACCCCAAAAGTCCTTGAGTTTCACTAGCATGTGTTCTGTTGAAGCTTGTGTAGTCCTCTGTACACTCTGATACATTATAGAGTTGTATGTACTAAAAAAACAGATAAATTAAAAAAAGGGGTCAGCTGCTTCCAAAATTACCATGTTTAAGAAGAAGTGTGAGAGTAGAGAGACTGAATTTTAAGGGTGCCACCACAAAACTTGAGTAAAAGGAGCAGAAACTAATTTTGCTCTCATCAGCACTATCAGCATTGTGGACTGAGAGCTTTTATTCCCTTTGCTGGCTTTTGAACAGTTGCTCTCTCTGCAAATCCTGGTTTTGGAGCTGTTCTTTCTCCTCTCCCATCTGACCTAACACCTGTTTCCAAATGTAATGTGTTTTCTAGCCTCTGGTTCTTGAATGATGGATCTTTCCTTTCTAACTCTCCTGCTAGTAAAGGGAGCAACATATATTAAATCCCACAGAACAGGCTCAATGCAAACCAAGCCCCAAACTGTGTGTAAAGCAGGCATGTGTGACTGGGAGCAATGGGACAGAGTTTCTCCACTGGACATGGAGATAAAAATCATTTCAAGAGAAGTTCTTATGCAATGCAGAAAAGGAACTGCTTTGTGTCTCTCTATTTGCTGACAGTGAGTCTTGAGGCAGACCTAATGCCTCAGCCCTTTTGCATGCCAACTCGTAGCTGCGAAGCTGGAGGGAAGAAGCACATCCTGTAATTTTACCACAAGGGAGAAAATCTGAGATGAGATAAATGTTAAAGGAAAATGCAAGACTGTCGTGCATGGAGATGGAGGATGGCAGAGTTAGAATCATTCATATGGTATCAGGTGGCTCTGAAGTGTTGATCTGGGCGTGCTGTGAGGGTGGAGGAAGGCACTGATGTGGCTCTTTTAGTCCCCCCGTAAATCCATTCTTAATCCTTCAATTTTCTCCTTCCTTTAAAGAAACCCCAAATATCTTTCAGACATCCAGTGTTGATCTATTTTTAATTATTTGTAAATCTTCTCCTGATTTGAGGTTTGCATCACAAGTGGGCTTGAAGAAACAATAAGCCAGATCTGTGACACAGACCAGATCCACTCTATATAATATGTACCCCCTTAAAAATAGTTACTGTCTCCTTCTAAAAGCAGCCACAGAATCTGAGCTGCAATCTTGATGTTCTTAGATTGGCAGTTTGGCTCTAACTGAAGCTACCATTTAGGGCTGGTTTGTCTGTGGGGTAGGACTGTTGAAGAAATAATAGCTGCTAGCTCCTTTCATCTGTCACTTTCCAGCAAATGGTTTTCTGTTTAATTCCTGCTAATGTTCGTCAGCAATTTTCTCTTGGATCTATTTCTTTTTTTTTCTTTCCTTTTCTTTTTTTTTTTTCCTTTCCTTTTTTTTTTTTTTTTTTTTTCCTTTCCTTCTAGATTTTGCTTTGTTGTGGTAAATTTGCCTGCTAAAGAGACTCTTTAATTGGCTGGACTGTGCTGGAAGAACGCCTGCGACTGCCCAGGTGAGGACTCGCTCTGAGTCAGAAACACTTATTTTTTTTTTTGTTTCCAGTCAGCTAAGAAGGAACAAAAGCACACCCCCAGAATTTCAACACCTCTCCTGGCAGCACATGTGAGGCAGCAGCATTTTGGAAAGCAAGATAGTATTTCTAAAATCCAATTAAAGATCTTCCTTCCAAGATGTCTTATTTTCTGTTCCAAATAAAGTGTAGTCTGCAGTATGACTTTGTCATCCAGAAGAAAGCCTGAAATTAAGAGAAACATTATATGATCCTAGCATCTATTATGCATCTTTTTATTTGTTGAAGGCCTGCTGCTGAATCTACTTGTTTCCAAGGAATGAAAATTGCTTATTATCCTGGATAATGAAAGAGAATGTCGTCATCTATAATTGTTAGTTTAGGATACTTACTCTACCCTTCTATTATAAATGGGTTTGCAGAAAAGAAAGTTCAGTGAAGGAAAACTTTAAAAGGTTTCCATTTAAAATAAAAGGAAAAAAAAAAAAAAAGAGGGATTTGTTTGCAAGTGAAATTGATGCTTTTTTAACTGCAAAATGTATTGGAGCAAGTTTCTTAATTGACAGATTGCGATTTGAATATGAATTCTAGTTGCTGAATGCAATCCATGAGTGTTAGAGCCTCTTTAATGCTCATAGAAGTGTGCTTCTATATATACTTAAGCATATAAATATACCCACCTGTCTATGCATGTCTGTGCATGTAGGTGTAATGTAGATGTGCTTAGTGCTTTTTTTAACACAGAGCTTTGCAATAGCTAAGCTTCATTTTCTGTTCCCCACCACCCAAGTCTTTCCCTTGTTTTATTTCCCCTGATTAATCTCTTGCAAGATAATCTTTACCGGGTAGGAAGGTTTGCATTAACACCCTTTGCCTGGATATGACAGCTCTGTAAACAGCAGCTGTATGGGGTCAGTCATGAGATCTAGAAATCAAAACTGTATGGGCTTTAGTCACAGCTCATGAGACAAACACTATGTGGTGCTGGAAATTGACTGCCAGACAGGCTGTGTTTGATAAGTTGCACTAGGCTGTGTGTCACACTTTCTGCAGCACACCAAAGCGCCTGTACGATAAAAAGGAGGTGGAGGGGGGGGAGCACAACAAAGGGAAAGGAGGTGGAGGAAGAAGAGAAATCCACTCCATACTCTAAGAAGAGAATATTTAAATCATTCAACTAGAAGAACATTCTCATAGGAACAAATGTTTGTGTCTAAAGGGTTAGAAAACCAGTTTAGACCTAAACCCCTGTGAACATCAGGCATTTGGAGTTGTTAGCTCTTCCCACAGCTGAGGAAGTGAGCTTAAAGCTGTGACTGCAGCCAGCCAGCAACAATTTATGCTTGCACGGAAGAAAAGCCACTCAGCACCGAAACAGTGAACCCAAAGAACCACAAGATTAAGAAAATGAGAACTTTCCAATAAGAGGGGAAAAAAAAGGCAAAGTAAAATACAGTGTTAGAATTGGTATCAGGCAGCGGTCTAAGAGTTCGTATAAAACCCTCCTCCTGCTATCAGTCATGGATTTTTCATCCAAGCCAAGACAGCCTTCATCCATCTCACTGACATGTCCTGCCAGGCTCAGGGTAACTCAGCTCTGTTTTGGATATCATTGCAAAGATGTCAGAGTTGAGGAGGAAAGCTGCAAAATGGTTGCAGTTCATTTCTGAGCACACATGAGTGCAACTGCCCCCAGCTTGGCGGACAGAAACCTCTCCTTGTGAACACGCAGGTACAGCTGGGAGACAGCTTTTGGCTTCTATCAGTGCCTAATTAAAATCATGCTAATTCCAACAATAAAATTATGACCTTGTAAAGCAAAACAAAGAAATGTATTTGCCATAATGGTATTTTATTTACTATTGCTTCTGTTCATCTTCTGACAATTATGGGAAATGTTTATGGCAAAACTGTCTGTGGCTGTTCTTCAAACGCTTAGGACAGTGGCTGTCCTCCTGTACTCAGCACTGCTGAGGCCACACTTGAGTATTTGGATCAGTTTTGGGGTCCTCACTAGGATCAGTGCTGGGCCCCATTCCTCTTTAACATCTTCATAGATGATCTGGATGAGGGCATCGAGTCAGTCATCAGCAAGTTTGCAGATGACACCAAGCTGGGGGCAGATGTGGCTGGGCTGGAGGGCAGAAGGGCTCTGCAGCGGGACCTTGACCGCCTGGACAGATGGGCAGAGTCCAAGGGGATGGCATTCAATAAGTCCAAGTGCCAGGGCTGCACTTTGGCCACAACAACCCCATGCAGAGATACAGGCTGGGGTCAGAGTGGCTGAGAGCAGCCAGACAGAGAGGGATCTGGGGGTGCTGATTGATACCCACCTGAACATGAGCCAGCAGTGTGCCCAGGTGGCCAAGAGAGCCAATGCCATCCTGGCCTGCATCAGGAATGGTGTGGCCAGCAGGAGCAGGGAGGTCATTCTGCCCCTGTCCTCTGCCCTGGTTAGGTCACACTTTGAGTACTGTGTCCAGTTCTGGGCCCCCCAGTTTAAGAGGGACATTGAGATGCTTGAACGTGTCCAGAGAAGGGCAACGAGGCTGGGGAGAGGCCTCGAGCACAGCCCTACGAGGAGAGGCTGAGGGAGCTGGGATTGTTTAGCCTGGAGAAGAGGAGGCTCAGGGCAGACCTTATTGCTGTCTACAACTACCTGAGGGGTGGTTGTAGCCAGGAGGAGGTTGCTCTCTTCTCTCAGGCAGCCAGCACCAGAACAAGAGGACACAGCCTCAAGCTGCGCCAGGGGAAATTTAGGCTTGAGGTGAGGAGAAAGTTCTTCACTGAGAGAGTCATTGGCTACTGGAATGGGCTGCCCAGGGAGGTGGTGGAGTCGCCGTCCCTGGAGCTGTTCAAGGCAGGATTGGACGTGGCACTTGGTGCCATGGTCTAGCCTTGAGCTCTGTGGTAATGGCTTGGACTTGATGATCTGTGAGGTCTCTTCCAACTTTGGTAATACTGTGAGACTGTGATACTAAGAGAAAGACGTTGAGCTGTTGAAATAGGTCCAGAGAAGGGCAACAAAGCTGGTGGAAGGTCTGGAGAGCAGGGCTGGTGAAGAGCAGCTGAGGAAACTGTTTATTCTGGGGAAAAGGAGGCTTTGGGAAGGCTTTCTGTCTCTCTCCAACTCCCTGAAAGGAGGTTGGAGCAAGGTGGATGTAGGTCAGTTTCTCTAATTAACCATCAATGGGATGAAAGGACATGGCTTCAAGTTCCACCAGGAAGGTTTAGATTGGATATTAGGAAAAATCTCTTTCCTGAAAGAGTGGAACAGGCTGCCCAGGGAGGTGATGGAGTCAAAAAACGTGTGGACATGGCACTTAAGGACATGAGTGGTAAGCATGGTAGTGCTGGGTTAATAGTTGGACTTGAGCATCTTAGAGATGTTTTTCTCAACATAATGATTCTACTCTATGATTCTGTTCACAGTGTCATAGACATTTTTAGGTTGGAAAAGATTTTCAAGTCCAACCATCAGCCCAGCACTCTACACATCTTTTAAATACCTCCGAGGACGGTGACTCCAGCACTTCCCTGGGCAGCCTGTTCCACTGCTTTACAACCCTCTCAGTGAAAAAGGCTTTTCCTGGTACCACCAGGTCTCACTGGAGTGAAGTAGAGCTTTCAATTTTAAAAGCTGCAAAAAAATCCTGTGCTGTTCTGGGCTACCCACATCCCATTTCCCCCTCCAAAAAAAATCCAGCCTACTGAAGGTGAAAATCTTCAAACCCTCAACCACACTCTAGCTCTCGCTCTACTCAAATACCTTTGCAGCCAGTACTGAGCTACCCAAACCATTTCAGCCATTCCTCCCATACTTTATGGAGACCCAAAGTTATTGCTCTCATGGTGTGCAGGACTGATGTTACTGTGTGAGCAGCCAGAAAAAAAGTTCCCCTGGCATGGGAGCTGACAAGAATTTCTCCTTCTACTTCAGAACTTCTGGGTCTCCATCTAATTAGGCTGTACATTGTTAGGAAATAAGCACCACGCTGTGCTTGCTCACTTGCATCAAGTCAGACACACTCCAGCATAGCTCAGGTGCTTTATCTAATAGAGATATAAACAATTTTGGTTTTTTTTTTTTCCTGAAGTGGTGGTGGAGGGGAATGAGAAGGAAGTTTTGATCCTGTAACTCCCCAGTTTTAGAGAAAAGCAGAAAGATTCCTGTTCCAGCATTTAAATTGTCACAAGTGGAAAAGCTTGGATATCTTTTATTTATAGAGCCTCTATCTTTCTTATTAGGGAATCAGACAGGAGGGATCTGCTTTGTAGTGTGGCAATGGCTATGAAATTGATCTTCAGGGGAGGTAATATTGACTGAATTTGCAACAACAGAATGTAGGTTCCCTTTCTGGAGCCATTTGATGTTATGAAAACTGGAAGCTGTACCAGTGATGGCTCAGCTGCGGTGCCTTCCAGTATTCCACAACCTGCAGGCTGTGCTCAGAGCTGGAGTCCACAAAGGAGTGGAAATTGATCTTTAAACCAGGAAATTCTGGAACAAAAGCCTGCACTTCACCCTTTTCCATGTATTTGACAGGTGTGTGTACCTACTTGCCTACAGCTGCTGTCAGCTCTTTCACTGCATAGTAGCATCCAAGAGGGTCCTTCAGCTTTTGCTTGTGGTCCCCAAAGGAGAATGTGCTGCTGGGGTTGAGAACGGACAGGAAACAGAATCCCTTGTGGCTTGTGCACAGACAAAGTGCAGGTGCAGTATGTCAGTGTTTTCATCTGAACTTGAATTCTTACATCAAAGCTATCGCCATGCCTGTCAGCTCCCCTCCATAGCCTCCAGCATCGCACGGTCAGTGGCTCCTGCAGGTGGCATGCGTTTGGCAGGAGCCCTTCGTGAACACGGCTGTGGCTCACTACAGACAGCACTTGGAAGTCCCTGGTTTGGCTGAGGGCTGGAAAGCAGCCGATCCTCTGGCTTTGCTCCTGGTGGGGTTTGACTGAACTCCTTCTGCAGTCTGAGTGTCGACATCTCAGATACACCCAGAGAATTTAGGCTTCACAGAAGTTGTGAATCCCATTTTATATCATTCCCACATCCAGGGGAATTCTACCAGGCTCTGGGACAGAGGAGGATTTGTTATGATTAGGGATGCTCTGATACAGCTTAGGACATTTGCCTGCCCTGATCAAACACAGTGGATTGAAGATTGGACTAGATGATCTTGAAGGTCTCTTCCAACCAAAGATATTCTGTGATTCAGAAGGGAGGGGGAGTTTCCAGAGCCCTAATCCAGTGACCTGGAGGAATTATTTCAGAAAGAGAGGGGGAAAGTTTGGGTAAAATATCAATTATAAGACTGACAAGAAAATTATCTTAATAACATCAACTGTCTCAACCTACTTGATCTGAGCTGTTGGGGTCCGGGTCAGTAGGTCACCACTGACTATAAAAGAGGATCATTTCCACCTTAATGAGGCAAAGATGGCTTATTTCCGTGGGACAGATGGCAGTGGATATGAGTCATACATCTGTCTGGGATCTATTTTTCTGAATAAAGTCATTTGGCCAGCAGTTTCCAGTAGCTCCATGCTCTTTTCCTGTGATTCCAAAGTTTGCATGTGCTTTATGGGCTCTGACCACACACTGCTGTGGTTAGGAAGGAAAAGAAGTGCTAAACACATTTTTATCCACAGTTGGGAGGACCACGTAGTTTCAAATCACAGAAGCACAAATGTGACACCTACTTGAAGTTCTTATGGTGCTTTTTTTGCTCATCTCTTTTTTTCTGGCAATACCCCAACCTTCAAAGGGAGAGGAAGGAGAGGATGCTCAGATTATTTATGATTACTGAGCTAATAGCACTTTTAACAAGTTATGCTAAGAGTGAAGGACCTCTTGCGACTGGGTTTTGTAGCTTCTAGCTACTCACGAGCTCTGATTAGGAACTTTGCTGCAGTGATTCTGCAGCAGCTCTGCAGCCCAGCTCTGGGCTCCCCAGCTCAAGAAGGACAGGGACTTGATGGAGAGGGTGCAACAAAGTGCAGGGTTCTTCACTTTGGCCACAAAACCCACAAGCAGTGCTACAGGCTGGGGACAGAGTGGCTGGAGAGCAGACAGGCAGAGAGGGACCTGGGGGTACTGGTAGTTAGTAGCTGAACATGACCCAGCAGTGTGCCCAGGTGGCCAGGAGAGCCAATGGCAACCTGGCTTGCATCAGGAAGAGTGTGGCCAGCAGGGCAAGGGAGGTTATTCTGCCTCTGTGCTCAGCGCTGGTCAGGCCACACCTCAAGTACTGTGTCCAGTTCTGGGCTACTCAATTCAAGAGAGATGTTGAGATACTGGAAGGTGTCCAGAGAAGGGCAATGAAGCTGATGAGGGGCCTGGAGCACAGCCCTGTGAGGAGAGGCTGAGGGAGCTGGGGGTGTGCAGCCTGGAGAAGAGGAGGCTCATCAACGTCTCTGTGATGAGGAAAGACTGAGAGAATTTGAGCTTTTTAAGTCTGAAAGAGAGCAGTCTGGGGGAGTACTCTCATGAATCCTTATAAATAGTTAAATACTGGGTGTCAGGAGGACGGGGCAAGGCTTTTTATTTCAGTGACAGGACATGAGGTAATGGGCACAAACTTGAACATAGGAAGTGCCATCTAAATGTGAGAAGGAATTTTTTAATTTAAGGGGTTTTTAAGGGTTTTGTTGCAGTACTCCAGGTGGGGTCTCACCAGAGTGGAGTAGAGGAGGAGAATCACCTCCCTGGCCCTGCTGGCTACACTTCTGCTGCAGCCCAGGCTCTGCTTGGCTTTCTGGGCTGCAAGTGCACACTGCTGGCTACGGTTGAGCTTCTCGTCCAGCAGCACCCCCAAGTCCCTCTCCTCAGGGCTGCTCTCCAGCCACTCACTGCCCTTTCTGTATTTGTGCTTGGGATTGCCTCGACCCAGATGCAGGACACTGCACTTGGTCTTGTTGGACCTAATTCCAGGGGAAATGAGACTAGAATCATATGATGGCTTTAGGGCTGCAAGGAGTTTCAGTTCAGAGATACTGCAAGCTGACAGATTCACAAGCAGGATCTGTCTCCAATTTGATTCTAGAAGCTGATTTTTCTTTTGATTTTAAGGACTGCTCTCTGAAGGAAGTAATGGAATTTTTTAAGAGGAAAAAAAAAACCAACTAGCTGAAAGTATTGAGTAGTTGTGTATGTCTGTAAAAAGCAAAATATCAGCCTTTGGACATCACCAAGCAGAAGGCTTCCCTGCAAATGCAGGATTAGTCTGGGATATGGCTTTAACTCTTGGTTTGGTGGTTTTTTTTTTTTAACTAAGAAACTTTGAGCAGCACCAAGGATGGTGAAACACCTGCTGTTTTCCAGCTTCTGTCATAAGGAGATTGACCTTTCCTTCAGCTTAGTTGGGTAACATTAAATCAAAACTAAAGCAAGGAGCAATCTTTACCATACCTGAGGCTATTTTGGTAGAGATCTGAGGAAAGATGAATCAAGCCTCTGTGTGTGCCCTTGAGAAGGTCATTTCAAGATACTTGTATCCAGATTTCTAAGGAAATGTAGGCTACAGTCAGAGATTCATAACATGGGTTGGAAGGGACCTTAGATATCCTTCAGTTCCAACATTCCCTGCCATAGGCAGGGACAAGTCGCAGTAGCTCAGGTTGCTCATCCCACCTGGTCTTGACCATCTTCAGGGAGAGGGCATCCACAACCAGCCTGGGAAATCTGTTCCAGTGTCTCACCACCCTCACTGTAAAGGATTTCTTCCACAGCCACAGAACATACCACTGTTCTCTGCATTACCTTCCAAACTGCTGGTAATTTTGACCCGGTTTGATGGTAAAAGTTTGAAGGGTAGTAGAGCAAACAGCAGAATTATTCCATTTCTTACAGGTAAGTGTATGCTTGTGGGCAAAACTTCCCCTCCAACCCTCTTTCAAGTCTTAAACTGGCATGGCTGGTGAGGAAAGTGCTTTTAAAAAACCACCTTTCCCTGTGATTTTCCTCCTGTTCCTGGAGCTTTGGACTGTGCCAGACCACAGACAGAGAGTTTAAGCCTTTAAGTATGGAGCAATTTCACACCAGCTGGAATAACGTTGGGGGTGTAACGACAAAACCAAACAAACCCCCAACCAAACAGAAAGAAAGAAAGGGAAAAGCTTTTCTTTGAATACATTTGATGCCTTTTGCTAACCAGCAGATTTATCAGCAGAAGCCAGGTTGCTTGTGGAAAACATGCTATGGATGGAGGGAAATGGATTGCTGTCCACGTGGATTCACCTGTTTTGTGGGCAGACTTTGATGCACAGTGGATCATGGTCTTCAGGCAGTTCTGTTACACTTGACTCCATACCAGGGCAGAGTACAAGCTCAGTTGTTTAAAGGCACCTATGGGTATACATAGTCTGTGTGTCACAGATCTGGCTAAGCTCCCTGGCTAGACATTGAGCAGACACCAGGATGTGTGCTTTAAGCCTTGAAGTCTGAACAAAATCTGTATAGTCCTAGGATTAACTTCAGTCCTTGAGATTTGTCCTTGCTTCAGACTATCCTTTCCCAGATTTTAGCTAACATGAGCCTGCTGAGCTGCAACTCGTTCCTCAGGTGCGTGTGGTGCTGTAAACAAATTATCTTTATTCTCTGCTAAATAGAGCAAGAAAATCTTCAAACCTACCTAAAATAACAACTCTTTCTCATATTCCCTGTGCGAGCTTCTTTTCATTCTGTGTCAGCCTTAGTTGCATCTGCAGCTCGTGAGTTAACTCCTGTTTGGCTTGTTCCCAGTGATGTCAGTGAGTCTCTCTTCAAATATCCTCAGTCTCTTCTTTCTTCACTTCACTGTCTCTTTGTCCTTCTCTTTTTTGTGGGTT
Organism: Tricholaema leucomelas; assembly: GCA_013400475.1. Taxonomy (NCBI): domain Eukaryota; kingdom Metazoa; phylum Chordata; class Aves; order Piciformes; family Lybiidae; genus Tricholaema lacrymosa; species Tricholaema leucomelas. The sequence continues at coordinate 50,132 of WAAF01001060.1, forward strand.
TTTTTTTTTTGATCCCTGTCTTCCATATCGTTGTTTTGCCTGTGGTAACTCTTCCTGGCTCCAAACTCCCTCTCTGTGGAGAGGTGAGCCTCTTAAACTTCAGTTTCACACTGTCCCCAGTGTTTTCCTCTCAGCAGATAACCATTAAGATTTAATTACTAACTGCTGCCTGGATTCTGGAAAGGCTGTAACACAGACCTTGGTCAGCAGTACATGTGCATAGGGATGTCTCCAAGTACACCTGACTTCTTAGTAACAGCTTCATAATATCAGCCAGAGCTAATAGATTGTGCACAGACTTTCCTCTGCTTAAAATGTAAACCACCACTTCCTTAATGCCCTGCCACGCAGCTCTACAAACACACAGATTTGCTTCTTCCTCTAGCTCATTTGCTCAGCACTCAAGCACCAATTTAGAATGACTGATCTGGTTTTAATCCAGATGGCTTGATGTAGTGGTTTCTCTCCCTCTCACTAGCCCCCCTCCCTCCTCTGCTTCCCCTGCAATTTGTCTGCATTGTTTGGGTTTGTTTTACAACCTTTGTGCAGGACAGGGATTTTTCTCTCTTCTTTCCTGGATACCTGACATTTGTGCTGCCATTGTCTGCCGACTCTTTCAAGTCACTCCCAGAGACATGGTGTTCAAAAGCAGCTCCCCTGGGAACAGCATTAGAGAGGCACTGATTGTCTCATGATGTGGCATCACTCCTCCAGGTAGCAGGTATTTTCCTGGCAGCTTGTCTTAAGCTTAGAATAGCATAACTGATAAGGGGTAAAGATATCTGCAGCACCTTAGTGGAGCTCAGCGAGGAAACTCAGACAGCATTTGGCCAGCTGCAGCTCTCCCCATGCTGGACTCATGGTATTGATAATCTACAGGGCACTTCTGAGAATTAGGAAACAATAATACAGCAAACCTGCTCGTACTCTCAAAGCCTATGTGGGAAGATAATGAATATTATTATCCTCTCTTTAAAGTCTTAAAGGCTGTGCATAAATGATTTACCTAGGTCCCCAAAGGAGCCTGTGTTTGACTAGGGAGCTGAACTTTAATTGTACCTGACTTTAATCCTATGTTCTGCCTGTCCCTCCCTCATTACCTACCTGTCCATTTTCGTTAGCGCTCGTATCCGTCAGACTCATTAATACATCTGAGAGGATGTTTTGTCATGGCTGCTAAACATGAAGCTTAATCAAGATCTAGGCTTGAAATGCTTGCTTGACTCGAAAACCTGTTGGCTAAAAGTGCTGTCAGGTACCTGGGATGACTTTACCTACGCCAGACTTAATGTTGGCCCTTAACCTCAGAGGATGGTCACAGAACCAGAAGTGGCTGAACTATCCCCAGTGTTTCAAGCTGGTGTTAATTGTCCCCAGAGTGGACACTCCTAGGACAGTTTCATTGTTTTAGAGACCGTTAAAGGTCATCTGCTCCAACTCCATTGCAGTAAGCAGGGACATTTTCAGCCAGATTGTGATGGTTTGGGTGTTCCCCCCCCCCCCTTACTTTGCAAAATCACCCAGACTAGACTCAGTGGCTCTGGAATTGAATGAAGCTTTATATTTACAGCTTAGCACAACAGACAAGCAGAGAGTTACAGTCTACAGACAGAAATAGAAAAGTTAAAAAGTAATACAGGAACACAACAGCCCTCCCAGAAACCTGAGTCCTTAGGAGGGACTCTCAACCACCCTTCCACCTTCCTCCCACCCTTCTACCTTACCTAAGATCTTGCCTTATGTTTAAGGTGGCTTGGAGGGCTGGCCAGGAGGGTGAGGAAGCAGATTGATTAGTCACACAGACAGCAGGTTAGGTTAGAGAGAGAAGTTCAGCCCAAAGCCCAGAGAGCAACTCTGTTATCTGTGTTTGTGTTCTTGTTCTTATCCATCTCAGCAAGCCTATGAGTGCAGTAGCCATCACCACTGTTTCCTTTTCACAGCCTGTAACCTAATTCTTCTCACCAAAACATTCTAGCTAGCTTTAAACTAGCACACCGATGTGGTTGCTTCCATCAACATCATCAATTCTAGGCACATCACCAAGGGACAGTGAGGTCAGAGGCTCTTTATCTGAGGGACTTCAATAACAGGCAACTGGTAATGTGTATATATCACCCCAAAGCTCTGAGATTCAATTTTAAACCAGCATGCCCATGCTTCTACCNTTGCTGCACAGTGTAACTTTGAGTTTGACTGGAATAGTTAATGAGTTGGGATCAAGTTTAGTTAAAGAGTTTTTGCACCAAAAAAAACCCAGGGAAAATAGTGTTTGCTTTTAATTTAAAAGAGTTTAGCCTCTCTCTTCAGAAGCATTTTTTAATTCAATCCTCTTTTCTTACATGTTACTGCCTAGGGCTACTTATGTATTACTAACCTAGGGGTATTGCAGGTTTAGTTCAGGAGCTCTTGTTGCAGCTGTTCTAGTTTTAATAATTAATTTAATAATAATTTGAACAGAGGTTCCTTCAACATCAGGCAACAAATTCAGTCTCTTTTCCTGCAGCTCACCTTGGTGACAAAAGACTGAGCTGGATTAGGCACCAAAGGAGTTTCAAATCTGCATAGGAGTTCTAATTCAGTCTTAAATATAGCTTCTCACCACAGCTAAGGGGATCTAAGAAGTGATCATCTGAGTTTAAGAGCTCCTTCTGCTCATCATCATCAAAATCACGGCTTATCTGTTCCCAAGCTGAGACTGTTGATGAGCAACTAACTCTCTCTCAGNATGTGGTTGCTTCCATCAACATCATCAATTCTAGGCACATCACCAAGGGACAGTGAGGTCAGAGGCTCTTTATCTGAGGGACTTCAATAACAGGCAACTGGTAATGTGTATATATCACCCCAAAGCTCTGAGATTCAATTTTAAACCAGCATGCCCATGCTTCTACCTTTATAGCATCATAGCATCATAGAATCAACTGGATTGGAAGAGACCTCCAAGATCATCCAGTCCAACCTAGCACCCAGCCCTGGCCAATCAACCAGACCATGGCACTAAGTGCCCCAGCCAGGCTTTTCCTGAACACTTCCAGGGACGGTGACTCCACCACCTCCCTGGGCAGCCCATTCCAATGCCAATAACACTCTCTGGGAAGAACTTCCTCCTAACATCCATCCTAGACCTCTCCTGGCATAACTTGAGACTGTGTCCCCTTGTTCTGTTGCTGCTTGCCTGGCAGAAGAGACCAATCCCCACCTGGCTACAGACTCTCTTGAGCTAGTTATAAACAGCAATGAAGTCTGCCCTGAGCCTCCTCTTCTCCAGGCTAAACCACTGCTGGCATCAACAACTGTGTATCCTTCAGCATGAAATAGTTCAGAGAGAGAAAATCACCTAAAAAATTTTGTTTTAAAGATGCTCTGAGCTGGTTCACTCTTCAGTCAGTCAAGAAGTGGTCTAGCATGTCAGAGTGCATGCTCTGGTTTACATGGCTTTAAACAACCTCAACTGAGAGGCTGGTGGTTGCCCACTTGGACTAGAAGGTCCCAAGTCCTTGCCATGCAAAATAAAGTTGACCAATCTGAGCACTACTGAAACTAGTTAAGAATAGAGAAATAATTAGTGCCTGTCTCAAGCAAAGAGCATTAACTTCTTGTAAATGGTTAACTTGATGATTGAGGTTGTCCTATCCTGCTTACAGACCTGGGTTGGACTTGGGAAAGGTTATGACCCCAGTTACCAAATCCTGTTGAGGTTACTGCCTGAGGTCACCAAGTGATATTTTGACTCGGTGGCTGAAACTCAAACCAGAAATATATGAGAGATTAAATTACTGCCCTTTGTTATGGGTACCTCAGCAGCAGAGTTGTTCCTTCCTCTGTCACATCTCTAATGTAGCCAAGGAGGCAGGGAAGAGAGGCTGGGGAAAGAACTTTCTCAGCTTACTTTGGAAGGAGTCATGGACCAGAGCCCTCGCTAATGGTTTAAATTTAGCTGCCACCTGCAGCAACCGCTGCTGAATAAGGTCTTGCTTAAGATGGATATAACCATGAAGGATTATTTCAGCAGAACTAAAATCCTGAAAGCCCAGAGAAGGGAAAAAAAAAAAAAAAAAGGAATGAACTTTTATTTGCTGCACAGTGTAACTTTGAGTTTGACTGGAATAGTTAATGACTTGGGATCAAGTTTAGTTAAAGAGTTTTTGCACCAAAAAAAACCCAGGGAAAATAGTGTTTGCTTTTAATTTAAAAGAGTTTAGCCTCTCTCTTCAGAAGCATTTTTTAATTCAATCCTCTTTTCTTACATGTTACTGCCTAGGGCTACTTATGTATTACTAACCTAGGGGTATTGCAGGTTTAGTTCAGGAGCTCTTGTTGCAGCTGTTCTAGTTTTAATAATTAATTTAATAATAATTTGAACAGAGGTTCCTTCAACATCAGGCAACAAATTCAGTCTCTTTTCCTGCAGCTCACCTTGGTGACAAAAGACTGAGCTGGATTAGGCACCAAAGGAGTTTCAAATCTGCATAGGAGTTCTAATTCAGTCTTAAATATAGCTTCTCACCACAGCTAAGGGGATCTAAGAAGTGATCATCTGAGTTTAAGAGCTCCTTCTGCTCATCATCATCAAAATCACGGCTTATCTGTTCCCAAGCTGAGACTGTTGATGAGCAACTAACTCTCTCTCAGTTGACTAAAACCAACTCTGAAAACCAATGGTTTTTTGGAGGTGCCTTAGTTCCTGGAAGAAAGGCCATGCAAAGCTGGATGAGTGCCACAGATTGGGTAAGGGAGGGTGGTGAGCTCATGGACAAAACCAGGCCTTCAGCACCCATTACTTCCATCAGTTGAAACTGTGGTGAAACTGGACATCACTGAACATTGAGGTTGGTTGTGCAATAGGGTGTAGAGAGCTGGGAGTAGTGGTGACACCATGGCTGTTGTGGCAGTGTCCTCACATACACAGAATGCAGCTCCCCCAAGAGGAGAGGCAACCCCAGCAAGAAGGGAAGGGAAGGGAAGGGAAGGGAAGGGAAGGGAAGGGAAGGGAAGGGAAGGGAAGGGAAGGGGGGGGAGGGGGAGGGAAGGGCAGGGAGGGGGAGGGCGGGGCGGGGAAGGGGAGGG